>CM054165.1:3979422-3989422 GCA_028751875.1 Rapana venosa | reverse complement strand
GGTGCGGTGGTGTGGTGGTGGAGGGGGGGGGTTTTGTTGGGTGCTTCTGTTGCTGCTCTTTTGTTTGCCGTGTTTTGTGCGCTGCGCACACTTTTTTCTGCCCCCCTCCCCCCCCCCCCCCCCCTTTCCAAGTTTTTTTTCTTAACCACCTCTCTTTAACTCTGTATTCCTGCTTCTTTTTTTTCTAATCCTTTCTTATCAATCGTATTCCGTTGTCTGTGCAGAGCTGAGTGATATGTGCTGCACTGCTCATATAATTATTCCTGTTGGTCTGACGACAGTCACACAGGGTATCTTCTTTTGGCGGCTCTACATGCCCAGGCCTCTTGACTAGCCAACCACCCCCTCCTTCAACAGGAAGAAGTGAAGAAGACAGGCATTAATAATAATAATAATAATTAATGGAATTTATATAGCGCTGTATCTTGCACAGACAAATCAAAGCGCTTGCACTCAACTCATTCTTACACAGTCATGCAACCAATAGCAAGTAATAGTTCTAACAAGTCCAAATGCACACACACACACACACACACACACACACACACACACACACACACACACACACACACACACACACACACACACACACACACACACACACGTCATACACTTTGGCAGGGTGATGGAATTTTTGGCTGTTGAAAAGCAGGGATAGCTATGAAATGAAACAGAATAGGAAATTCTTAGGTTTGAAACAAAATTATGTCTTGAGGCCAGATTTAAAAGAGTCACAAGAAGGCCTTTGGCGAAGAGAGATAGGGAGGCCATTCCAAATCGATGGACCAGAAACAGAGAAAGAGCGACGGCCAACGGTGGACTGGTTGAATCTAGGTGTTTGTAAGCGCAAGAAATCTGCAGCAGAGAGAAGGGAACGAGAAGGGGTGTACAGGTGGAGACATTCACAGAGGTAGGAAGGTGCTGTTTTGTGGAGACATTTGTAACAGAGAGTACTGATCTTATAGTTTATTCTTTGTGGCACAGGCAGCCAGTGGAGAGATCGCAAGAGAGGGGTAATGTGCTCAGATTTTTTCTTTCTGAGGATTAGTCGAGCTGCAGAGTTTTGAATACGTTGAAGGGAGTGGATAGATGATGCTGGCAGACCAGCCAAAAGAGAATTGCAATAGTCCAGACGTGAAAGAATGAGAGATGCCACGAGTTTTGATGTTGCGTCTGTGGACAGGTACTTTCGAATTGCACTAATACGCCGTAATTGATAGAAGCAGGACTGGCAGGTCTGGGTGATGAATTTTTGCATAGAGTGTGTTGTCAATAATGACCCCTAGGTACTTTACAGCAGTGGATAGAGGGACTGATGCATTGCCGAATTCTATTGAAGCTGTTGTAATGGAAGAGAGTTTGTTTTTGGTCCCTACAAGCATGGCTTCAGTTTTATCAGCGTTTAGTTGTAACTTGTTCTCTATCATCCAGTGCCCGAATACAGGCAGTCAGTGAAGACCGACAGTTCTCGCAGAGAGAAAACACTGCAGAGAAGACAGACAGTTCTCGCAGAGAGAAAACACTGCAGAGAAGACAGACAGTTCTCGCAGAGAGAAAACACTGCAGTGAAGACGGACAGTTCTCGCAGAGAGAAAACACTGCAGAGACGTCAAGTTCAAACACACAGCGGCCCAGACAAGGTTACCCCCGTGGAGATGCCGGGGGGCCCTGTCTGTATGAACAGCATCTTCACCTTCTGGACATTCTGTGCTACGAAATCCCTCTTTTCTATCCCTCTCTCTGTTTCTGCCTTGTTCCTTTTCTTCTTGTCACCTCCTTCTTGTCTTATTTTCTGCCTTCCTCGTCCATTCTCCTGCCTTGCCTCCCCCCCCCCCCCCCCCCCCAGAAAGACTTATAAAATAACAATTCTTTCCCATGTCGAAGTCGGGTGCACTAGGCCTGATTTGTCAGGCGTTTATCGGCAGGGCACCGCGTTTTCTTTCAGGTGACAGACAACAGTAGTTAGAAGACAAGGTGAGACTGTGGGACTGATTCTTCATCAATGGTCTGTGTGGTGGTTTTGCATGTGCACTGAATGTGCCGTCGTCTGTGGAGAGGAGACATTAGTCCTGACACTAGTGACAGGCCCGTGATTGACAGTCGGGTCGTGGAATGAAACGGCGCTTGTACACACACACACGTGCGCACACACGCGCGCGCGCACTCACGCGCGCGCACACCCATACCCATAGATACGGACAGACAGACAGACACACACACACACACATACACGCGCGCGCGCGAGTGTTTTTGTCGCTCTTCATTTTAGTTTCAGTTTCAAGAAAATCAGACAGACAGATGAGACAGATAGACAGACAGACAGACAGACAGATAGACAGACAGACAGATAGAAAGACAGACAGACAGACAGACAGACTGATCTACGCAGACAAAGCGCCAGACTGATAGAAGCGAAGACGAGAGAGAAGAGAGAGAGAGAGAGAGAGAGAGAGAGAGAGAGAGAGAGAGAGAGAGAGAGAGAGAGGAGAGAGAGAAAGAGGGAGAGAGAGAGAGAAAGAGAGAGAGAACTGACATATAAATATATAATATATATATATATATATATATATATATATATATATATATATATATATATATATAAATCTATCTATCTATCTATCTGTATAGATAGCTCGATAGATAGATAGCTAGATGGCTAGATAGATAGATAAAGAGACAGAGAGAGAGAGAGGGAGGGAGAGAGAGACAGACAGACAGACAGAGAGAGGGAGAGAGAGGGGGACAGACAGACAGAAACACAGAGAGAGATGGAGAGAGAGAGAGAGAGAGAGAGAGAGAGAGAGAGAGGAGAGAGACAGAGACAGACAGACAGATACATAGACAGACAGACAGAGGGGGCAAGGGAGGGGGGGGGGGGGGGGGGGGTATAAAGCCCCAATTTACGACCTCTTGCTAAGACCTCCCTCTTGAAGTCCAAAGAGGCGCAGTGTTTTAGTGGTAGCTTTGTTCCTCCCCATCATGCAGGGAGACAACTCCTTAACATCTTTTACTGTGCGGGCAGACAGGCAGGCAGGCAGGCAGGCAGTGATGGGCTTTGTACTGTCCTCACAAGCTCTCCGCCACAACATCAGCAACAGCATCAATTCCTTTTTATCGGTGTGCCTTTTTCGGCTTTAACAAGTTTTAGAAAGAAAGTCGTAACCGTCACAACTCCTATCAATGTGGAGAATGAAGGAAAGAAAACGATAACGAAATTTTATTTTCTGAGGGTAATAGAATAAGAACAAGACTTGGTTTTGTTTTTTTATATCCTGTATGTATGTATGTTTTTTTTAGTTTTTTTTTACATCCATCCCAAAAATGGACAAGCAGAAGAAAGAAGACAATAAAACAGAGAGAAAGGCTGGAAGAAAGAAAGGAAGGAAGGAAGGAAGGGAGGAGGAAAAAAAGAAAGGAAGGAAAGAAGGAAAGAAGGAAGGAGGAAAAGAAGGAAAGCTAGATAGAAAGAAAAAATGTCTCAAACAGAAGCGCTTAATTAAACATGATATTGAAAGAACTGAATACAGTTAAAACAGAAAAATAGCCATCATTGTTTGCTTGCTTGTTTAGGTTTTATTTGTATGTCCGTCTCTCTGTCTGTCTTCTTATTTGTCCTCTCTTTTATTTGTTGACGGCCAAAAACCACTATCAATTAATGGATTAATTAATTTATTATTTTATTTCGAGGATAATGAAATAAGCACTCATGTGGGTTTTTTACATCCAGTCCCCGTGTGTATGCATCCCCCCCCCCCTATTTCTTCTAAGACCCAGTGAGTACTGTCACACTTCCCTCCAACATCATCAACAACAACAACAACACCACCACCAACAGAATAGGCAACACCAACACCAGCAATACAAAACTGTCATGAATCAGTAACTGTACTACGCTGGAAGCAGAAGGGCACTATTGACACATTCCGTTGATGACACACTGGCACTGGCCGACTAACAGTGATTAAAGCCGTCAAAACACACTTTTGCTATGACAATAGATGCTAACTCTGGATGACAAATATGGCGGAAAATCACGTCATACTTATTATTTATCACATAATTATTCATTTTTTTCTTCATGAGTAGGACGGTGGCAGGATGGTTAAGACGTTTGCCTGCCAACAAGTAAACCGTGAGGTTCTGGGTTCGATTCCCAGCCTCGCCCTTTCTTCCCAGTTTGACCAAAAAAAATCGAACTGAATGTCAAAGTCCTTCGGATGAGACTATAAACCGAGGCCCCGTGTGCGAACGCATGCAGAATATCTTGCGCACACGTTAAATCCTGTTCCGCTTTTCGAAAGAGTAGGCCATTGTGTGTCGGTGGGAACAGATGACAAAATTTACAAAACCGCATACACACGGGGACTGGATGTTAAAAAAAAAGCACATGAGTTCTTATTCCATTATCCTCGATAAAAAAAAAAGTCATCTGAGCGCTTTGATTTGTTGCTTTACAAGATTCAGCGCTGTATAAATTCCATACATTATTATTATTATTTTGGATATGAGAAAAGGACAGTGCAGATGGCCAGGTGACATCACTGTGCCCTGATTAGATCTTTTATTTATTTATTTATTTATTTACTCCCCTGCTGGACAGTGTGGTCGTTTGGTGGATGGGGGACTGTCTGTCCGCGTTATTTTATTTATTTACTGATCTATTTATTAGTTTACTTCGAGGATAATGGAACAAACACTCGTGTGCTTTGTTTTACATCCAGTCCCCGCGTGTACGCAGTTTTGTCAATTCTGCCATACGTTCCCACTACTTCTCTTTCGAAAAGCGGAACAGGTTTTAACGTGTGTGCAAGATGTTCTGCGTGCGTTCGCGCACGGGACCTCGGTTTATAGTCTCATCCGAAGGACTTTTGGGGGAAGTGGAGTTCGGCACTGATGTTAACGCCAGGGAAGATATCCTTTTGAACGGGATTCGAACCTGGGTCAGCACATCACAAGCGCAACGCTCAAAACCAACCAGGCTATTCCATCCCCCCCCCCCCCCTCCCAAACCTTATCTGGGATTGGAAATGTGTGTGGTGTGTATGTGTTAGTTAGTTCTTCAGTTTAACGTCCTTCCACTAAAAGTGATATCAGACGATTGTGTGTGTGTGTGTGTGTGTGTGTGTGTGTGTGTGTGTGTGTGTGTTTGTGTGTGTGTGTGTGTGTGTGTGAGAGAGAGAGAGAGAGAGAGAGAGAGAGAGAGAGAGAGAGAGAGAGAGAGAGAGAGAGAGAGAGAGAGAGAGAGAGAGAGAGAGAGAGAGAGAGTTTGGTTTCACTTTCACCATATTGTCCATATTGGCAAAACTGACAAAAGTCCTTCGGATGAGACTATAAACCGAGGCCCCGTGTGCGAACGCATGCAGAACATCGTGCGAACGCATGCAGAACATCTTGCGCACACGTTAAATCCTGTTCTGCTGTTCGAAAGAGTAGACCATTGTGTGCCGGTGGGAACAGATGACAAAATTTACAAAACCGCATACACACGCATAAAAAAGTCATCTGAGCGCTTTGATTTGTTGCTTTACAAGATTCAGCGCTATATAAATTCCATACATTATTATTATCATTATTATTATTATTATTATTATATTGGCCCTGGAGAAACTCATAGCTCTCTCTCTACCAGGTTGTTTTCCCATGACAGCGGTTTGTTCCAACATACTTTCGCCATCGACAGCTCTTTTGCTGAGGGTGGGTTCCTTTACATGCGCCGAATGTCTGTGGTATTCGGGGCCACGGTTGTACCACCTCATCCAAAAAACTGAACAACGCCCAGACCAGCCCCCCATGACTTTGTGGATGGTTAACAGGTGTACCCAAGGTCGTAAAGAGGTGTTAAGGGTTAATGGATGAGGTAACAGATCGTAACCAAGTTCGTAAAGTAGTGTTGAGGAGTAATGTATGGGGTAATAGATGTAACAAAGTTCGTAAAGTGGTGTTGAGGGTTAATGGATGGGGTAACAGATCGTAACCAAATTCGTAAAGTGGTGTTACGGGTAAATGGAAGGGGTAACAGATGTAACCAAGTTCGTAAAGAGGTGTTAAGGGTAAATGTATGGGGTAATAGATGTAACCAAGTTCGTGAAGTGGTGTTAAGGTAAATGGAAAGGTTTACAGCTGTAACCAAGTTTGTAAAGTGGTACTAAATGTAAGGGGTGACAGATCATAACCAAGTTCGTTAAATGGTATTAAAGGTAAATGGATAGTAAACAGCTATAATCAAGTTCATAAAGTGGTGTTAAGGTAAATGGATGGTAAACAGCTGTAATCAAGTTCATAACGTGGTGTTAAAGGTAAATGGATGGTAAACAGCTGTAATCAAGTTCGTAACGTGGTATGGATGGGCTAATAGCAGTAGCCAGGCTTGTAAAGTGGTGTTAAGGGTAAACGGATGGGGTAATGGGTCATAACAAAGCTCAAGTGGTGTTAAAGGTAAATGGATGAGGTAACAGGTGTAACCAAGTTCCGAAAGTGGTGTTACGGGTAAATGGATGGGGTAACAGGTGTAACCAAGTTCCGAAAGTGGTGTTACGGGTAAATGGATGGGGTAACAGGTGTAACCAAGTTCCGAAAGTGGTGTTACGGGTAAATGGATGGGGTAACAAGTGTAACCAAGTTCCGAAAGTGGTGTTACGGGTAAATGGATGGGGTAACAGGTGTAACCAAGTTCCAAAAGTGGTGTTACGGGTAAATGGATGGGGTAACAAGTGTAACCAAGTTTCAAAAGTTGGTGTTGAAGGTAAACGGGTAAAGATCCCACCCTTGTGGAGCACCTAACCAGATTAGTAACGTGGCGTTACATCTCAATGAACAAAGACAGAAGTGCTAGCTTTGTTGGACACATAACAAGGTGTGTGACGTGGGCGTCGAAGGTAAAATGAGGTCCCAGAACTGGTGAAGCAGGTAGCACAGGTGAGTCATGCTGGGTTAACTGTGAATGGAAGAGAGAGAGAGAACCTAGCCCTGTGGAACACCTAACAAGGTCAGTAGCGCAGTGGGAGGCCAGTGCTGATCCCACATAATCTGCAGAGGGCTCACTCTCTGCTTTTAGCTTTTCTAATCAGACCTTGGACTCTTTGTGGGTATATATGTATGGGCAACCCTTTGTGTCTAAAGGTGGAGTACTGAATGGTGCAGCGTAGCGAGGTGTGGTGTACTGCGCTACAGTGTAGTGGACTGTGCCTTGCCTGTGCTGCAGCCTACTGCACTGTTTTGTATTGTACTGTCTGTCCCTGTGTATTTCAATCGTACTGATTTGTCTGGCTGATGCTGGTATTGCATGTGTTGTATGAAAATGGACTGTACTGTGTTGTAGTCCCCTGAACTTTTCAGTGATGAATGACTTGCTGGGTTAGCCGTTAGGTTTTATAGCTGCTGGTTAATATACCGTAGTGGCTTAACAGCCAGCAACGGCCTGGAATATCCCTCTTTGTCTATACCCATTTTTTCTTGTTCTTTCTTTCTTCCTCTTCAATACGTTGTCACGTTCTTTCTGTTTCACCTTCATGAAGTGTTCTCTGTGAGATGTCTGAGCATCCCAAAGAGTGCAGACAGACCACGTCATATCGGCCCTGTCATGCAAGGTGGAGAATAAAGAATGTGGATCGGTGGTCTAGAGGTAACGCGCCTGTCTAGAAAGCGAAAAGTCCGGGTCTGAAGTGTGCGGCGGTTCGTACCCCCGTTTGGACCGGAAACTTTTTCCCCATCCATTAGACCATGAGTGGTGGTCTGGGCGCTAGTCTTTCGGATGAGACGATAAACCGAGGTCCCGTGTGTTACACATAATTATTTAGCGCACGTAAAAGAACCCACGGCAACAAGAGTTGTCCCTGGCAAAATTCGTAGAAAAAAGCCACTCTGATAGGGAAACAAATACAGTTGCAGACAGGAAAAAGACAAAAAAAATGGGTGGCGCTGCTCTTGTGGCGACGCGCTCTCCCCGGGGAGAGCAGCCCGAATTTCACGGAGAGAAATCTGCCGTGACTTAAAGTGGTATGAAATGAAATGAAATGAAAGGACAGATGAGACAGTACTATATCTCATGACATCCATACATTACACGTTACAAATACACAATCCAATTTCTAAGAAGTTGTCGAGTTTATAATGTTGGCGTATACATGTTTGCGCGCAAATGTGCACATGCTTGTCACAAATGATTTGTCTCTACAAGATATAGCGCTATATAAATTCCATTTATTATTATTATTATTATCATTATTATTATTATTATTATTATTACATCAATTTTGTGACTATGAAGTTGTCGTACGTAGCCGAACTGTTCGGACTTGTCAATGAACTGCACCACTGCTAGGCTAGGCTCTCCAGATTTCTTCATTTGCTTCACCCTTCATGGTGCATTGGCTTTCTGTTGTGTTACTTCTTTAGTTTCCTGTCACTGTGTACAGGGGGGTGGTGGTACAATGGTTAACTCTGCCCCTGAGCTGCACGTAGTCTTTCTCTTTGTATTAATGACATGGGAGTTTTGTTGTTGCTGTTGTTGTTGTTGTTTTTCATGGCATTTAGGTTATTGTGTTACATCATCTATACCTAATACCTGAACCTGGTAAAGCAACAAAGTTCCTAAAAGTCCACTGAAGACGGCGACCACTGGGCTTCCTACGATGACAGGCAGTTCCGCGTCAACAGAAAGCAAGGACTAGGAAACTGAGACTGGGACATAACCGTTTTTCCACGTGACTTTCTCCCCCTGCAAAAACTGCCCCCCCCCCCCCCCCCACCCCCTTCCGGGAATTCTGTATGTATGTTTGTCCGTCGTGTCCGACGATGACCTCCAAAACAGCAGAAGAGGCAGCTGCTGTTTTGGAAACTGGGCAAAAATTTGATTATAGTGGAGATGCCTCGCCCACAGTACATCCCCACTCTCTCGGCCAAGTGGGCATAAGGACAGTCAGCGTTGGAGATGCTCTCCAAAGGCCAACAACTAGCCCCCAGGGCTGCAGCACATAAGGTTCTGTGCGAGTCAAGCCTCCTAGTCAGAGAGTCATGGTCGATCACTAAAGACTAAGCTGTAAAGTGGAATTCCATGAGTGGGAAAGCCACTGGTCATACAGCCTCTCACCTTGCTGTTGCCCCCAGCGTCAATGGTTTAATCAAGAACTGTGATAAAGCCCAGGAGCTGACGGCCAAAGAATTCTATTCCATATATATCGACAGTTCACCTTTCGTTTACTTCCTCTCGTCCATTGATCTTTACACCAAAAACACCCCCAAACCACCACAGTTATCAGGTGATAGAGCAGTGACACTCTCAGTATGAAGTGCTGGCGGGAAAAAAGACACCTAGAAGTCGCAAGCTCCGAATGACAAAATGCTACACCTCCTAATGCTGATCCAAAGGTGGGTAATATATCTTCAGTAAATAATAAAAAAGTAAATGGAAAATAACATTGATCACAGAAGAACAACACAGTATATGAACATCAGTTCGCTTACAAGATAATACTATACAAGATATACAGTACCAGCACTTTATCGTATCAATAAAAAGAGGACTTCAAGTGGTCACAAGCCGTATATACATCAAAATGATAAACAGGAGCATTTATTACAGCAAGTAGTATCATTCAATCTTAAAAATCACACACACACGCACACATTAACAGATATACATTCGCACACACGCAAACTCACATGCAGTGCGCATAGACACATGCCAATGCACAAACGATTATAACATGTCATATATGTAACATATAACACACATAAAAAACCCACAGCAATCACTGAGCAGTCGTTGCAAAATTCTGAAGAAAAAAGTCCCCGTAGAGAAATAAAATACACATTCTCTTCCCATGACTGCTGTAGATCTATAAAAACTCGTTCCAAAGGTCTTAAGACAGAAGGATGGAGATCTCAATTACTTACGGGGCACTGTACAAATACTTCATCAGAGGTGGTCTTTGAGGTTATTGTTGTTGGGTTTTTTTAATATGATTATTTTCCGTATCGTGGTCTGCGCGTGGAATGTTAC
>CM054165.1:3966922-3974422 GCA_028751875.1 Rapana venosa | reverse complement strand
TTAGAAGTGAAGGAAGAGAGGGAGCTTTTTTAGAAGCGAAGGAAGAGAGGGAGGTCGTTCCGAACATAACGACACCGTCAGCAATAATTAAAAAAAACCCCCCCACATTTGCTGCACAGTTTCTGAAAGCAACAACAAAACAAAAACCAACCCAAACCCTGCAGTGATTTGTTGCTTTACAAGATTCAACGCTATATACATTCCATACATTACTATTATTATTATTATTATTATTATTATTGTTACTATCACCTGAAGGAAAGGCGATGGGCAGAGCGAGGGGATGAAAGGATTCCTTGCTGCAGGTACAGACATGCAGAAGGACACCCCCGTCAGCCACAACACCTGCTAATGCCACGGCTAAGTGGTCTGGGAACCGAACTCCACATGCACCAGGTGATGAGAACAAGCCCTGCATGCAAAATCGTTACAATTAATGTGACCATGAGGCAGTCAACACATAACACGTCAGGGCTCACGTCTCGGGCAATGGGCAATCCGTGGGAAGCTGCAAGTCAAGGTCAAAGGTCGGCTACATTTGTCTTGAATCAGCAGTATCCACAATGACCCTGAGGTAGAAGGTGTAGTGAGGAGGGGTGTGGGTGTGGGGTAGGGATGGGGGGTGGGGAGGGGAGAAGAAAGACATTGGTGGTGTCATCGTCACGCATTGGCTGATTATTAGTGTTGTGAGGACTGGCTTCTTCTTCTTCGTCCTCGCTTTGTGAAAGCCAGGAGTCACACGTGTATACGCACATACAGACGTGTGTGCGCGCGCGCGCACACACATACATACATACAAACTGTCGATTAAACAGCAACACTGAGACCCTTTCATGTCCCAGTAACAAAGAATCAGCAGAGAGAGAGAGAGAGAGAGAGAGAGAGAGAGAGAGAGAGAGAGAGAGAGAGAGAGAGAGAGAGAGAGAGAGAGAGAGAGAGAGAGAGAGAAGAGTGAACTCGATTTCGAACTCTAAATTGGTAATGAAACAAACTGGGTAAGCCAAAGGCCTTTTTTTTTTTTTTACACCAGACCCTCGAGAAAGAGTAAAGCAAATGAATGGTTCAAAAGACAGACAGACAGAGAGAGAGAGAGAGAGAGAGAGAGAGAGAGAGAGAGAGAGAGAGAGAGAGAGAGAGAGAGAGAGAGACAGACAGACAGATAGAGAAGAGAGAGAGAGAGAAGAGAGAGAGAGAGAGAGAGAGAGAGAGAGAGAGAGAGTGAGTGAGTGAGAGACAGAGAGAGAATTCTGAACTCTAAAAAGATTTACTCATAAAAAAGACCGTTGGCCCATACATAAGGAGTTGCTGATCAAATCAATGATCAATGATAAAAATACATGGTAAAGTACAGCTGTGACAAACAAACGCAAAAATATTCACAGTTGGACAAAACAACCCTTAAGACATCATATCTCTTATTCTGAAGGCTTTGTGTCAACACAAAGTTAAAAACTGCTGATGACAATTATTAGGATTACTAGATCCACATCCTGGGTGCTGACACAGAATCTACATGCATTAGGCTGGCTGGTATGTCTTGCTGGGGTATACTTTTGCCTAACAACGTCAGTAAAGCAGGACAATATAAAACAAAACGTACTTCATCTTTTGTTGCTTCGACGTTACGAAAAGACCACTACACAGTCTGTTTCTAAGTTTATGAACATTATATATCTGAAACATCCAGTCTGAATTTAGCCATTATCGTTTTCGTTTAAAATGCATATTCATTTCAAGCTTTAGATCAGATTGACGTCATGTAAGCTTACACACTGTTGATAAGTTCAAAATCGATCACTAGATTGTAAATGATCAGCCCATCGTTGCCAATGACAATCAGGTTTTGTTTTTTTCTAAATAGGCAATAAACTGTTTCATATCTCCTACACCTTAATACGGCCAGATTTGTATGGCCCAGTTTTTCTTTCCCTAAGGTAAAGGTGTCCCATAACCTATGTGGTCGTAGGGTAGTGAGGCATCAGATACCCCAACTTCTCTAGGGCCAGTATATTGAGGGCAGCGCCCATCTCTTCTCCCTCGCTGCTTTACCTTCCCTGAGCCTAAAGAGGCAGGTACCCATTTACAGTTGGGTGAACTGGGGGACTGTACTGAAGCCAAGGCGCGCAAACTGTCACTCATCCAAGTGGTAACCACGCTCGATGCTGCTTAACCTTGACAGGGGAAAGGGAGTGCTCTGACCACTGAGCTATCCCGTCCCGTTCTTCCCCATAGCGTCTAAATTTAAAATAAAAAGCATCCCATAAGAGTTGAACGGTAGTCTGCACTCTTCAGTATTCAATCTTTTAAACGAATACCTGAAACACCTGACGGCACAATGAATTGAAATAGAATATGTTTGTTTCCCTGTAAATAAGATGTTTGATGTTTCTTAATCTACTCCAAAAAAATTGACTTAAAGCCCAATGACGCACTGACTCACTTTGTGTTGCTGCTGCATCCAAGCTCAAAATGTCATAACCATGATTTATGACTATGGGATGTATTTGTGCATCAACTATCTTGTTAAACAAACCAAACAAATCGTTATTTAGAAACCTTTTTTTTTTCAATATGCACACACAATACAACTTTTTTCAATGCAAAAAAAGAAACTGTTCTTTCTTTTGCTTGCACAGAGAGAGAGAGAGAGAGAGAGAGAGAGGGGGGAGATGAGAGAGAGAGAGAGAGAAGAGAGAGAGAGAGAGAGAGAGAGAGAGAGAGAGAGAGGGAGGGAGAGAGAGAGAGAGAGAGAGAGAGAGAGAGAGAGAAGAGAGAGAGAGAGAGAGAGAGAGGAGAGAGAGAGAGAAGAGAGAGAGAGAGAGAGAGAGAGAGAGAGAGAGAGAGAGAGAGTCAGAGAGAGAGAGAGAGAGGGGGGGGGGGGGAGAGGAGGGAGAGGGAGGGACGATGGAGAAAGGTGTAGACTGATAGACAGTGTACTGTGACCTTTCACCTCGTCAGTGTCACCTGTCAAAGCCGGCGACACAGTGGTTTGTCAACATTCATTCCATACCAACCTCCCCCCCCCACCCCCACCTCCTATTTTCTTACTTTTTTGTATTTTGTTGTTATTGTCTACTAGTCGTGCTGGTTACATCGTCCCTGTACTGTGGGTCAACCCGACCCCGAGTAACCCTTGATGCTTCTTCATTAGTGAGTAGGTGAGAGTGGACGACTGAGTAAGCGAGAAGCGGTGTGTGAATGAGTGTGGTCACTGGTTGATTTTCTTTCTTTACTCTTACATTTCGAGGATAATGGAATAAGCACTCACGTGCTGTTATTTTACATCCAGTCCCCGTGTGTATGCAGTTTTGTAAATTTTGTCATCCGTTCCCACCGGCACACAAATTCAAACGCAAAAAACTTTCTTATCTCAAAGACGGAGAAATCCCTCAATGGGCTACTCTTCCGAAAAGCGGAACAGGTTCTAACGTGTACGCAAGATGTTCTGATTGAACGAGGGACTGCGTGGGTGGGTGAGTGAGTGAGTGAGTCGATACCAGTGTTGAGTGGGTGGGTGACGAGGTTGAAAGTGAACGATATCTGAGTGAGCGGGTGAGTGAGTCAATGAGAAAGCGAGTGAATGAATAACGAGTCGAATATATATGCACATGCGTCAGCGCATGCCAATAATTATGTCCACTTGCACAGGCAATTCAGAATAGGCTATGCAGAAAATGAGTGGGTTTGGGGGAGAAGGGGTGAGGTGTTGTAGCAGGTGAGGATGGGGGGGGGGGGGGGGGGGAGCGGAGAGGGGGGGAGGAGACATAAAGTTTCAAAGAGTGTCGGGTGGGAGGATGAAAGATCAGTCAGCAGTGGAAGCCCCCCCCCCCCCTCCCCACTCCCTCTTTACTCTCTCACCCATTTGGCAGAAGATTTTTTTTGCCCTGGATAACAGCCAGGTACACAGACATACAACACACACAGACACACACACACTACAGACAGACAGACAGACACACACACACAAACAGACACACACACACACCACACAGACACACACCACACACACACACAGACACACACAGAGGACACACACAGAGACACACACACACAGACACACACACGACACACACAGAGACACACACACAGACACACACACAGAACACACACACAGACACACACACACAGACACACACAAGAACACACACACAGACACACACACACAGACACACACACACAGACACACACACACAGACAACACACACACACACACAGACACACCCGCACAGACACACACACACACAGAGACACACCACACACACAAGACACACACACACACACACAGACAGACACACACACACACACACACAGACACACACAGACACACATACAGACACACACTACACATACAGACACACACACACACAATATACAGACACACACACACACACAGACAGACACACACACACAGACACACACAGACAGACAGACACACACACACAGACACAGACAGACACACACACAGAGACACAGACACACAGACACACACACATACAGACACACACAACACAGACACACACACACACACAAACACACACACCACACACCACACACACACAGACACACACACACAGACACACACACACAACAGACAGACACACACACACACACACACACAGACACACACATACAGACACACACACACACACACACACACACACAGACACACACACACACACACAGACATACACACACAGACACACGCACACACACACACACACACACAGACAGACACACACACACACAGACACACACACACACACACACACACAACACCCAGACACCAATGCTCACCCTACACACACTGTTCACTGGCCACAGCCCGTCTTTGTCTGCATGCGCACTTAGATCAGACAACCACACCTCCACAGTCATGCACCTGTGCTAAATCAAATGTAAGCAGAGTACAACCCACACCCACACATCCATACACACCCACCTTCCCTCCCAAGCAAACTCCACCCCCCTCCCCCCCCTCCACCCCCCCACACCACCTCCTCCCTTAACCTGAACACCCCCCCCCCCCCCCCTCCTCACCCCATTCATGTTCCACTGCTGGATCCCAGACACATTGTGCGTCCCTATCATGGGTATTTTGGGGGCATTTTTTTTTTTGAATACCCAGTTTTTCTTTCTGCTCTTTACACCCCAGGAATAAAGAATTGACAAACTAGGTGAACAAACATGGTCTTTCTTTTCGCCTTCTCTTTCCACAATCGCGAATTGTGAAGGAGTTGGATCGGCGCCAGAAGATAAAAATGGCCCCTTCAAGGTACTTTCACCCCCCCGGACGGAAAAGGGATTCGTTTAAAAAACGGAGATAATGAGACATATAATTTATAACAGCAAAAGAATTGTCTTGCATAATTTTTTCATTTTTTGGTTAAAACGGAGATAATGGACATATAACTTATAACAGCAAAAGAATTGTCTTGCATAATTTTCATTTTTTTGGCTAGCTTTTACGAAACAAATAAACAAGGAAAATTTTGGTAGATCATACAGACGATACTATAAAAAAAAAACTTCTGCACAAGATGCGATACAACACACCACGACTGGTTTCTGCTGTATGTGAATAACACACACACACACTCACACACACACACACACACACACACACACACACACACACACACACACACACACACACACACTCACTCACTCACTCACATGCACAGACACAGACGCAACAACAAACAAACAAACAACAAACAACAACAACAACAACAACAACAACAACAACAACAACAACAACAACAACAACAACAACAACAAGAGCGTACAGTTTAAGCTAGAAGAAAAGTTGAATTCTCATCAGGAAACAGATTTGAAGAAAAGAAGAACAAAAGCCGTTCCAGTTCTTGATCTTCTTAATTTCTTTTTAAAAAAAATCATTCTTTATCCTCCTGCACTTTCACTCACTGCTCACTGATTTTCTACAGACAAACCTCAGGCTGACGGGGCGTCTTTATTTCTGAAATAATTCGTTAAACAAGCGTCGCTTCTTGAGCGAATTGATGTGAGTGCGCGCGCGCGCGCGCGCGTGTGTGTGTGTGTGATTTTATTTATCTAATTATTTTATTCTTTCATTTCGAGGATACTGGAACAAGCATTCATGTGCATTTTTACATTCAGTTCCCGTGTGTATGCAATTTTGTAAATGTTGTAACCCGTTCCCACCGGCACACAATGGCCTACTCTTCCGAAAAGCGGGACGGGTTTTAACGCGCGCGTGCGCGCGCGCGCGTGTTTGTGTGTATGTGTGCATGACTAACTTTTGTGTTCAGGACTCCAAGACACAATGTAGGGCCGGCCTATGGATTTGCAAGAAAATGAAGCATAATGAAATTTCACTTACTCAAAGCACCGACATCAGGCAGCTATTCACTGGGTCTCCGGTAAACCAGGGAAGGTGAGGGCATTTGCTATACATCTTTAACTGTTATTTCCATATTGCAGAGGCTAAACTCTTCAACTGTAACATTTCCGAAGGTTTATTTGCTTCTTGTCGTTGGGTTTTTATTTCGATAAACCGTGGGGTGGTTTTGGGGTTTTTTTGTTGTTGGAGGGGAGGGGTGGGGGGCTTTGTTCTTTTAACAAGTTTTGTTGTCCTTCCTTGTTTGAACTGACAGTTGTCTGTTTCTTACAAGAGCTCCCTCGTTCAAGCGACAGAATAAGGTCATGAACTCCTTTCCCACTCACCCACTTACCCACCCCGCAATGACCTTTCATCCCAAGAAAAAAAACACACAAGAAACAAAGAGAAGATAATTACATTAATCAAAGAGAAGAAGAAGAATGCATAGAGAAAGAAGAAGAATGCAAAGAAGAATAAGAATGCAAAGAGAATGAAGAAGAATGCAAAAAAGACGACGAAGAAGAAGAATGTAAAGAAGAAGAATGCAAAGAAGAAGAATACAAAAAAGACGAAGAAGAATGCAGAGAAGAAGAATGCAAAGAAGACGAAGAAGAATGTAAAGAAGAAGAATGCAAAGAAGAAGAATGCAAAGGAGAATGCAAAGAAGAAGAAGATCGAGAAGAAGAATGCAAAGGAGGAGGAGGAGAAGAAGAAGAAGAAGAAGAAGAAGAAGAAGAAGAAGAAGAAGAAGAAGAAGATGATGATGATGATGATGATGATGATGATGATTATCATGAAGAAGAAGAAGAAGAAGAAGAAGAATGTGAAGAAGAAGAAGAAAAAGAAGAAGAAGAAGAAGAAGAAGAAGAAGAATGCAAAGCAGAAGCAGATGAAGAAGAAGAAGAAGAAGAAGATGATGATGATGATGATGATGATGATGATGAAGAAGAAGAAGAAGAAGATGATGATGATGAAGAAGAAGAAGAAGAAGATGATGATGAAGATGATGATGAAGCAACGCCGCCGAAGAAGAAGAAGAAGAAGCTGCTGATAAAGTGATGGCGACGAACCCTGCCTAGGCCAGAAGAAGAAGGTGGGGGCGGACGTGTCAATATTGGCCCCCTGACATGGAAAAAGGT
>CM054165.1:3951922-3959422 GCA_028751875.1 Rapana venosa | reverse complement strand
GCGGAGATGCTATTTATACTGACAGCCCCCCCCCCCCCCCCCCCCCCCCCCCCCCGGGGTAGCTTACATGATCATAACATGGTGGGTCGGAGGTCTAGAGGTAACGCACCTGCCTAGAAAACAAAAAGTCCGGGTTTCAAGTGTGTGGTGGTTCCATCCCCGTTTGGGCCCGAAAATTTTCCCCCATCCACTAGATGTTCCCGTGAGTGGTAGTCTGGGTGCTAGTCTTTCGGATGAGACGATAAACCCAGGCCCTGTGCGCAAATACTCATTTAGTGCACGTAAAAGAACCCACGGCAAGAAAAGAGTTGTCCCTATCAAATTTCTGTAGAAAAAAGACACTCTGATAGGGAAACAAATACAGTTGCAGACTTGAACGGAAAAAAAGTAATGGGCGGTGCTGCTCTTGTGGCGACGCGCTTTCCCCGTGGGAAGAGCGGCCCGAATTTCACGCAGATAAATCTGCCGTGACTTAAAGTGGTATACAATACAACACAGTACAATACAATACAACAAAATAAAATGCAATACAATGCAATGCAACATAGCCATGTCGAATAGGATGGGGAGTGCCTGGTCTGTGCTCCTGTACTTGGTTGCGGTTTTTGCAGAGAGGCACACAGACACGCCAACTCTGAAGTCAGAATGTGGCTACCTAATTGGTTGGTGGGGATATGCAAAAATTTCAACATCAGCGAACCTAACGTAACCTTGAAGCTTTAAACTCTGGGCTGATTGGGCTGGGAGATGCGAGCAATCCGTTTGCGACAAGAGCGGGATGTATTCAGAGCAGACCAGAATGAACCTGACTCTTCATACAGCCGATGAGGAAATGTGTCTAGAGTGACAGACCATTCGTTTGAGATTTTAAATTTTTTAATATTTTATACCACTTTAAGCCACAGCAGATTTCTCCGCATGGAATTCAGGCTGCTCTCCCCCGGGGAAAGCGTGTCGCCACAAGAGCTGCGCCAACCTTATTATTAGTTTTTTTTTCTTTTTCCTGTCTGCAACTGTATTTGTTTCCCTATCAGGGTGGCTTTTTTTTCTACAGAATTTTGCCAGGGACAACTCTCTTGTTGCTGTGGGTTCTTTTACTTGCGCTGTATAATTATGTGTAACACACGGGACCTCGGTTTATCGTCTCACCCGAAAGACTAGCACCCAGACCACCACTCATGGTCTTATTGATGGGGGAAAAAAGTTTCCGGCCAAAACGGGGCTCGAACCATCGCGCACGTCGGACCCGGACTTTTCACTCTCTAGGCAGGCGCGTTACCTCTAGACCACCGATCCATCGATATAGTTTTGCCCTGGTTTGGGATGTAGACAGTTTCCCCTTGGTTTGGGATGTAGACAGTTTCCCCTTGGTTTGGGATATAGACAGTATTCCCTTGGTTTGGGATATAGACAGTATCCCCCCTGGTTTGGGATGTAGATAGTATCCCCTTGGTTTGGGATGTAGACAGTTTCCCCTTGGTTTGAGATATAGACAGTTTCCCCTTGGTTTGAGATATAGACAGTATCCCCCCTGGTTTGGGATATAGACAGTTTCCCCTTGGTTTGGGATGTAGACAGTATCCCCTTGGTTTGGGATGTAGACAGTTTTCCCCCTGGTTTGGGATATAGACAGTTTCCCCTTGGTTTGGGATATAGACAGTTTCCCCTTGGTTTGGGTCGTAGACAGTATCCCCTTGGTTTGAGATATAGACAGTATTCCCCTTGGTTTGGGATGTAGACAGTTTTGCCCTGGTTTGGGACATAGACAGTTTCGGCCTGCTTTGGGAAATAGTTTCGGCCTGGTTTGGGATAGAGACAGTTTTGGCCTAGTTTGGGATAGAGACAGTTTCCACTTGGTTTGGGATAGAGACAGTTTCGCCTTGGTTTGGGATAGAGATGGTTTGGCCCTGGTTTGGGATAGAGATGGTTTGGCCTGGTTTGGGATAGAGATGGTTTTGGATAGAGAGACAGTTTCAGCCCGGTTTGGGATAGAGACAGTTTCAGCCCGGTTTGGGATAGAGACAGTTTCATCCTGGTTTGGGATAGAGATAGTTTCATCCTGGTTTGCGATAGAGATAGTTTCAGCCTGGTTTGGGATAGAGACAGTTTTGCTCTGACAGTGAAGGCCT
Source organism: Rapana venosa (assembly GCA_028751875.1). Lineage (NCBI taxonomy): Eukaryota > Metazoa > Mollusca > Gastropoda > Neogastropoda > Muricidae > Rapana > Rapana venosa. The sequence goes on along the minus strand of CM054165.1, from coordinate 3,957,293 downwards.
TACAGTATGTCATTTTATTTATTTATTTATTTTTTTTATTCTTTTATTTCGAGAATAAGGGAATAAGCACTCATGTGCTTTTTTTGCACCCAGTCCCAGTGTGTATGCAGTTTTTGTAAATTTTGTCATCCACTCCCACCAGCACACACTGGCATGCTCTTCCAAAAAAACGGAACAGGTTTTAACGTGTGCGCAAGATGTTCTGCGTGCGTTTCTCACACACGGGACCTCGGTTTATAATCTCATCCGAAGAACTTTTGGAGGGAAATGGAGTCGGCACCGATGTTATTAACTCCAGTGGAAAATAATATCACCTTGAACGGGATTTGAACCCGGGTCAGCAAATCATGAGCGCAATGCGCAAAGCTCTAACCAGGCTATCCTGTCCCGTCTGGTCTGCTAGTAGTCTGTCGTCTGCTTAAATTAAGCACCAGGCGCAGAATTGCCCTAATTAGCACTGATTACAAGAACCAGGCCAATAAGCGCGGTAGTCACAGCACTCCCCAGAGTTTTGAGATTAAAAGTGAGAGGGTTGCGACATTCTCGGAAGGAAAGAAGGAAAGAAAGAAGGTTACCACCCTAACCGGCTTTGCTCCACTTGAAGATAAGGGATAGAGAGATGGGGATTATTGGGATTAAGCGGGGGGTGTTTGTTGTCAACACAAACAAGGTGTCAGACTGGGATTAGCTCTCACGTGTGCGTGTGAAAATAGCCTGTGAGTTTTCGCAGGTTAGCCTAGTGGGGTGGGTGGCTTAATAAAGATAATGGGGTGGGTTAAAGTAGGGTACACAGACAGGGTGCGATAAGCCGACTGTACTGGCTCGCTCTGTGTGTCTGTCTTTCTCTGTGTCTGCCTCTCAATGTGCCTCTGTCTCTCTTTCACTTTGTCTCTGTCTCTCTGTTTCTCTCTGTCTATCTCTCTCTGTCTCTCTTTCAATTTGTCTCTGTCTCTCTTTCTCTCTCTGTCTGTATCTGTCTCTCTCTTTCTTGTATGTTTTATTAGTTTTTATGCTGCCATAAATTACCCCTTCCCTGTTATTAGCAATGACAATAAATAGTTCCAGTGTTAAGTATGTGAGTGAGTGAGTAAGTGAGAGAGAAGAGAGTGAGAGAGAGAGAGAGAGAGAGAGAGAGAGAGAGAGAGAGAGAGAGAGAGAGAGAGAGAGGAGAGAGAGAGAGAGAGAGAGAGAGAGAGAGAGAGAGAGAGAGAGAGAGAGAGAGGGGAGAGAGAGAGAGAGAGAGAGAGAGAGAGTGAAAGAGAGAGAGAGGGAGAGAGGAGAGAGAGAGAGAGAGAGGAGAGAGAGAGATGAGAGAGAGAGGGGAAAGAGAAGAGAGGGGAGAGAGAGAGAGAGAGAGAGAGAGAGAGAGAGAGTGCTTATGTGTGATATCTTCAGTTTAACGTCTATTCACATTTAGTGATTTTAGACGGGAAAAATTCTAACAAGAAAAACGCCAACGATAATTGAAAAATGTTAGATAACAGCACTGATTAAAAACCAACTTTACCATACTTCAAAAACTGAGTTATTGGACTTCTTCTCAACCCTAACACAATGTCCAACAGTAACGATGGTTCAGACAAAATCTGATCCAGTGACAAACTTGGTACAGCAGGTAAAAATGCTTTTAAAAGTCCACAATAAAAAAACAACATGACTATTTGTAATCATCTCCCCACAAATGCAGTTTACATCTTTCACGTATTTTGTCCTGAATCTCGGAAAGCATTTAGCTTAAACCTGTACATGAGGGATAACATATTTCTGCGATTATACCAACCACAGACTTTGTTACAAATGAAAGCATTTTGAAAATTACTCTGTGTGTGTGTGTGTGTGTGTTCCCCTCTCTCTCTCTCCGTCTGTCTGTAAGGCTGTAATTAGCAATGACACTAAACAGTTACAGTGTTCATATCTCTCTTGTGTATGTTTTATTAGTTTTTCGTACTGCCATAAATTTCCTTCCTCTTGTCAAAAAGGCCGTTATTACTAATATTAGCAATGACAGTAAACAGTTTCAGTGTACTCTCTCTCTCTCTCTTCTCTCTCTCTCCTCTCTCTCTCTCTCTCTCTCTCTCTCTCTCTCCGTATGTATGTCTCTGTCTGTCTGTCTGTCTGTCTCTCTCTCTCTCCGTGTGTATGTCTCTGTCTGTCTGTCTCTCTCGCATGTTTTTATTAGTTTTCATACTGTCATAAATTGCCCCTTCCCCTTGTCAAAAGTCTGTTATTAGCGAATGACAATAAACAGTTCCAGTGTTCAGCACACTCGGCCTGCCTGCCTGCCTCTTTCTCTCTCTCCAGACAGACAGACAGAGAGAGAGAGAGAAGGGTGGGGGGGGGGGGGGGAGAGAGAGAGAGAGAGGAGAGAAAAGAGAGAGAGGAGAGAGAGAGAAAAGAGAAGAGAGAGAGAGAGAGAAGAGAGAGAGAGAGAGAGAGAGAGAGAAGAAGAACTCAGAAATTTAATGTATCTCAGCCTTAGGCCATAATACATGGTTGGCGTAGAAGGAATTGAAAATGCCACAGAGTGGGCAAAAACCGGATAACATACACAATACCAAGCTCACTTTCAGTGAAAGAAATAATGAAGACAATGCACAAATACATACAAATCCATATGTATCAAACACAATTCACTATTTTGATCTAAATGTATCTTCCTTATGTCTGGATAAAATCAATATACATATATAGTTTTTCAAAATCATAACAAGACGATACCATATCTTCGTTTGTGATGTAATATCCTAATACAACAAACTTTTGAGAGAGAGAGAGAGAGAGAGAGAGAGAGAGAGAGAGAGAGAGAGAGAGGAGAGAGAGGAGAGAGAGAGAAAGAGAAGAGAGAGGAGAGAGAGGAGAGAGAGAGAGAGAGGGGGGGGGGGGGGGAGAGGGGGGAGTCTTCGTATGTTTCCGTACTGATGGTGTTTGACACGTTCTTATTCACTGATATCATGGTTTATCTGTCGTTGTTCAGCGTTCCCCATATTAACGCCTTAGGGGTCGACCAGAACTGAAATCAACGCCCCAAAAGACGACGTACTCTTATCTTCAGCCTCTTCGTCGTAACTAACCAAAGGAACAGAGGGCCGGATACCCTGCGTGCAGCATCACTGGGCAGAGGAAAAGAGCAGCAGCAACCCATATCCCGGGATTGAGAGCAGCAACCTACATCACGAGATTGTGGTGGATCGGTGGTCTAGAGGTAACGCGCCTGTCTAGAAAGCGAAAAGTCCGGGTCTGAAGTGTGCGGCGGTTCGTACCACGTTTGGACCGGAAATTTTCCCCCCATCCATTAGACCATGAGTGGTGGTCTGGGCGCTAGTCTTTCGGATGAGACGATAAACCGAGGTCCCGTGTGTTACACGAAATTATTTAGCGCACGTAAAAAAACCCACGGCAACAAGAGAGTTGTCCCTGGCAAAATTCTTAGAAAAAAGCCACTCTGATAGGGAAACAAATACAGCTGCAGGAAAAAAAAAAAAAAAAAAAAAGGGTGAAAGGGTGGCGCAGCGCTAAGTGGCGACGCGTTCTCCCGCTCTCCCCGGGGAGAGCAGCCCGAATTTCACGTAGAGAAATCTGCCGTGACTTAAAGTGGTATGAAATAAAATCTGAGCGCTTTGATTTGTTGCTTTACAAGATTCAGTGCTATATAAATTCCATACATTATTATTATTATTATTATTATTATTATTATTATTGAGAGCAGCAGCCCACACCACGGGATTGAGAGCAGCAGCAACCCACATCACGGGATTGAGAGCAGCAGCAGCCCACATCACGGGATTGAGAGCAGCAGCAACCCACATCACGGGATTGAGAGCAGCAGCAACCCGGATCACGGGATTGAGAGCAGCAGCAGCCCACATCACGGGATTGAGAGCAGCAGCAGCCCACATCACGGGATTGAGAGCAGCAGCAACCCACACCACGGGATTGAGAGCAGCAACCCACATCACGGGATTGAGAGCAGCAGCAACCCGGATCACGGGATTGAGAGCAGCAATCCGCATCACGGGATTGAGAGCAGTAGCAACCCGGATTATGGGATTGAGAGCAGCAACCCGGATTATGGGATTGAGAGCAGGAACCCGGATTATGGGATTGAGAGCAGCAACCCACATCACGGGATTGAGAGCAACAGCCCACATCACGGGATTGAGAGCAGCAGCAACCCGGATTATGGGATTGAGAGAAGCAGCCCACATCACGGGACTGCCTGGTGGTTACTTAGAGTTACAGTGATGCGCATTGCGCTCGTGATCTGCTGACCCGGGTTTGAATCTCGTTCAAGAGGAGTTTTCCTCAGTGCCGACTCCACCCCCACCCCCACAAGTCCTTCGGATGAGACTATATAAACCGAGGTCCTGTGTGCGAACGCACCGCAGAACACCGTGCACACACACACAGGTTAAAACCTGTTCCGCTTTTTGGAAGAGTAAGCCATTGTGTGCCGGTGGGAACGGATGACATTTACAAAACTGAACACACACGGGGACTAGGTGTTAAAAACCCCCCACATGAGTACCTATTCCATTATCCTGAAAGAAAAGAAAGAAAAGAAAGAATGGTCAGCTCATAATGATATACTTCTTCCCACCAGTCTTCTTGACCAATGAATGAAGACGGGATAGCCCAGTGGTTAGAAATTGCGCTCGCAATCTGACGACCCGGGTTTGATTCCCGTTCAAGGGGATATTTTCCCCTGGGGTTAACATCAGTGCCGACTCCACCCCCACAAGTCCTTCGGATGAGACTATAAACCGAGGCCCCGTGTGCCAACGCACGCAGAACATCTTGCGCACGCGTTAAATCCTGTTCCGCTTTTCGTAAGAGTAGGCCACTGTGAGCCGGTGGGAACAGATGACAACATTTACAAAACTGCGCACACACGGGGACTAGATGTTTAAAAAAAAGCACATGAGTACCTATTCCATTATCCTTGAAAGAAAAGAAAGAATGGTCAGCTCATAATAATACACTACTTCCCACCAGAGTAGTCTTCTTGACCAACGAATGCCCCTGTCTTGTCTGTTACAGGCCCTGCAGACCAACTGACCTACTGACCTGGAGGACCTGTCAGGTACGTCCTCCTCTCTCCTCTCTCTCAGCCCTCTGGCTGATCCGAAAGCTGTCTGTCACTCAAGGAGCTGACAGACAGCCCTCGTGGTGGGCAGAGCTGTATGTTTGTGTATGTTTGTCCGTCGTGTTCGACGATGACCTCCAAAACAGCAGAGGAGGCAGCTGCTGTTTCGGAAACTGGGCAGAAATTTGATTATAGTGGAGATGCCTTGCCCACAGTACATCCCCACTCTCTCGGCCAAGTGGGCATAAGGACAGTCAGCGTTGGAGATGTTCTCCAAAGGCCAACTAG
>CM054165.1:3941922-3946922 GCA_028751875.1 Rapana venosa | reverse complement strand
CTGAAACACACACACACACACACACACACACACACACACACACACACACACACACACACACACACACACACACACACACACACACACACACACAATACATACATACACAAACTCTCTTCCATTACAACAGCTTCAATACAACTTGGCAATGCATCAGTCCCTTTATCCACTGCTGTGAAGTATCTAGGGGTCATTATTGACAACACACTCTCTACGAACAAATTCATCACCCAGACCTGCCAGTCCTGCTACTATCAATTACGGCGTATTAGTGCAATGCGAAAGTACCTGTCCACAGATGCAACATCCAAACTTGTTACGTCTCTCATTCTTTCACATCTGGACTATTGCAATTCTCTGTTGGCTGGTCTGCCAGCATCATCAATCCAATCCCTTCAACGTATACAAAACTCTGCAGCTCGACTAATCCTCAGAAAGAAAAAATTTGAGCACATTACTCCTCTCTTGCAATCTCTCCACTGGCTGCCTGTGCCGCAGAGAGTAAATTGTAAGATCAGTACCCTCTGTTACAAATGTCTCCACAAAACAGCACCGTCCTACCTCTGTGAATGTCTTCACTTGTACACTCCTTCTCGTTCTCTACGCTCTGCTGCAGATACCATGTCCTTACGAATACCTAGATTCAACCAATCCACCATCGGCCGTCGCTCTTTCTCTATTTCTGGTCCATCGATCTGGAATGATCTCCCTCTCTCTCTCTCCGCCAAAAGGCTTCTTATGACACTAAAAATCCAGTCTCAAGACATATTTCAAACCTAAGATTTTCCTCTCATGCTTCATCTCATAGTTTTTCCCTGCCTTCAACAGCCAAGATTCTATTGCCCTGCCAGGGTGTATGTGTGTGTGTGTGTGTGTGTGTGTGTGTGTGTGTGTGTGTGTGTGTGTGTGTGTGTGTGTGTGTGTTGTGTGCGCGCGTGCTTGCGTGCGTGCGTGCTTGCGTGCGTGTGATGCCCTCTCTCTTTCTCCCAATTCCTCTTCTTCGTGTACTAATTTCTCTTTCTCCCAAGCTGCAGTCAGTCACATCAGTGAGTGTGCAGGCTTTAACATGTGTGTGCTGTGTGTGATTCTTCCCTTTAGGTAATGCCTCCTTCGCTCCTTCGTTCATTCCATCATCGCTTCGTTCATTTGTCCGTTCATTCATACGTTCATTCATTCATCTTTTTATACACTGTTGTTACTGCTGCTATACATTATGGCCTTCGTGGTCGGTGAGGCTTTAAACAACATGAATCGAAATGAAATTCAATGCTGCTGCTACCATTGCTGAGATTTATTTATTTATTTTCTTATCTTTTATTTATTTTATTTTTTTATTTCTTTCCTCGGCTAGAGCTCCGAGGTTTTACCAATGGTGGGATCTATGCGTATGCGACCGTCCACCCCCCTCCCAACCCCCCCTCCCCTCACCCACCAAATAGGTATCCGCATGCGGAGTTCGGGGATGGTGTCTATACATGACATCTGTGTGCATGCTGGGGTTTTGTTTTGTTTTTTGTCATCCGCTCCTACCGGCACACAATGGCCTATCTTCTGAAAGGTGGAACGGGTTTTTAACGTGTGCGCAAGATGTTCTGTGCGCGTCCGCACACGGGGCCTCGGTTTATAGTCTCATCCTTTGACATTAATTTTAGTTCGATTTTTCTTCGTCAAACTGGGAAGAAAAGGCGAGGCTAGGAATCGAATCCAGAGAATCACAGTTGACTTGTTGGCAGGCGAACGTCTTAACCATCCTGCCACCCTCCTTCTTTGTGTGGTTTATGCTAGCACTACTGCTCCTACTTCTACTACTGTTACTCCTATTACTGCTCCTGCTGTTGCTATTACTACTACTTCTATTACTGCTCCTGCTGTTGCTATTACTACTACTTCTATTACTGCTCCTGCTGTTGCTATTACTACTACTTTTATTACTACTGCTGCTGTTGCTATTACTACTACTTCTATTACTGCTCCTGCTGTTGCTATTACTACTACTACTTCTAATCTTTCTGCTGCTGTTGCTATTACTACTACTTTTATTACTACTCCTGCTGTTGCTATTACTACTACTTTTATTACTACTGCTGCTGTTGCTATTACTACTAATTCTATTACTGCTCCTGTTGTTGCTATTACTACTACTTTTATTACTACTGCTGCTGTTGCTATTACTACTACTTCTATTACTGCTCCTGCTGTTGCTATTACTACTACTTCTATTACTACTGCTGCTGTTGCTATTACTACTACTTCTATTACTGCTCCTGCTGTTGCTATTACTACTACTTTTATTACTACTGCTGCTGTTGCTATTACTACTACTTCTATTAATGCTCCTGCTGTTGCTATTACTACTACTTCTATTACTACTGCTGCTGCTGCTGCTGCTACTGCTACTACTACTACTACTTCTACTTCTACTACTACTTCTTCTGTTCCGACTGCTGCTGTTGCTACTATTACTTCTATTATTAATGCTGCTGCTACTAGTACTGTTACTTTTATTACTACTGCTGTTGCTGTTGCTACTACTATTACTTCTATCACTACTACTGCTGTAGCTACTATTGTTATTGTTCACGCTGCTGCTACTTCTACTGTTTCTTCTATTACTACTTCTGCCACTACTACCATCACTTCTACTACCACTACTACTGACCCTTCTATCATATATTTGTGCTGTTGCTACTGCTTCTCAATTTCTATGACTTAAAGAGCAAGTACTACTACACAGAATACTGTTCAAAACATATTTTCTTCAAAGTACAAGAACTAGGAAAACGGCTCTATTACTAGGGCAGATTGAGTAAAACGACACTTTCCTGTGATAAATATTGTTCTATTGATCGTGTTCATGTTGACCCTATCCCTTGAAACCCAGACGAGTTTCTCTTTGTTGTTGTTGTTGTTGAGACAACCCAGTAATCATTTTCACAGTACTAACAATTGCTACACCCACATTTCAGCCTTCCTCAAACGACATTAAATTGGTGGTCTGGAGTGCTAGTCTTTCGGATGAGACGAAAAACCGATATCTTGTGTACAACACGCATTCAGGTGCCACGAAACCACAGAACAACAAGAGTTGTCTGTCCCTGGCAAAATTTTGTAGAAAAAAGTCCCGCATAGGGAAACAAATGCACAGACAAGCACGACTTTAAAAAAAAAAAAGGGTGGCGCTGGTCTTGTGGCGATGTGCTTTCCCTAGGGAGAGCAACCGGAGTTTTCATGCAGAAAAATCTGCCGTGGCATAAAATGGTTTACATACAATACAATAATACATCGAAGAAACAACATGTCTGCCCACCCCTCTCCAGAGAAGTGTCGAGGGCTAGTTCAGACAATATCTGGCCTACTGACCTGCTGCCGATGAGGAACAAACACTTCGGACCCCTGGAGGGAGGAGGGCCTTCAGCGTATCACGGCAGCATTTACCAGGGCCTCGGGAGTTGCTGTCTGAGCGTTCCAGGAAGAACAAGTCCAGACACCAACCATCATCGGATGAGACTATACACCGAGGCCCCGTGTGCGAACGCACGCTGAACCTCTTGCGCATACGTTAAATCCTGTTCCGCTTTTCGTAAGAGTAGGCCATTGTGTGCCGGTGGGAACAGATGACAGAATTTATAAAACCGCATACACATGGGGACTGGATGTAAACAAGCACATTGGTGCTTATTCCACTATCCTCGATATAAAAGAATAAATAAATACATTAATGTGTGGCTCAATACGTTAGTTAAGGCCAGTACAGACCCAGGAAGAGTAGGCTAGTTCAGATCTAAACTATCATTAGTGTGTGGCTTCATTAGTTAATTAAGATTATGACAGACTCTGTAAGTGTAGTGAGGGCAAGTTCGGACACCAACAATCATTAATGTGTGGCTCCATCAGTTAATTTAAGGTCAGCACAGACTCGAGGTGTAGTGTAGGCTAGTTCAGATCTAATTAATCATTCATGTGTGGCTCCATCAGTTAATTTAAGGTCGGCACAGACTGGAAGTGTAGTGTTGGCTAGTTCTGATCTAATCAATCATTAATGTGTGGCTACATAAGTTAATTTAAAGTCAGCACAGACTGGAAGTGTAGTCTTGGCTAGTTCTGATCTAATCAATCATTAATGTGTGGCTCCATCAGTTAATTAAGGTCAGTACAGACACTGAAAGTGTAGGCTAGTTCAGATCTAAACAATCAATTAAAATATGGTTCCATAACTTAATGAAGGTCAACAATCATTAATGTGTTTCTCCTTCAGTTAATTAAGGTCAGTACAGACACAGGAAGTGAAGGCTAGTTCAGATCTAATTGATCATTAATGTGTGGCATCATAAGTTAATCAAGGTCAGTAGACACATGTAATGTAGGCAACACAAGTCCAGACGTCAACAATCATTAAACTATGGATCCATAACGTACTTAAGGTCAACAATCATTAATGTGCTTCTCCCTCAGTTAATTAAGGTCAGTACAGACACAGGAAGGGAAGGCCAGGTCAGACATCAACAATCATTATTAAAGTGTGGGTCCTTAATAATGACAGTACAGACACTGAAGTGTAGGTTAGTTCAGACATCAACAAACATTAATGTGTGACTTCATAACTTCATTACAGTCAGTACAGACACTGGCAGTGTAGTGAAGGTTAGTTCAGAATCAACAATCATTAATGTCTGGCTTCATCAATTAACTAAGGTCAGACAGACACTAGAAGTGTAGGCTAGTTCATACATCAACAATCATTAGGAAGTGAGGGCTAGTTCAGAGAACAACAATCATTAATGGGTGTCTCCATTATATAATTTAAGGTCAGCACATACTGGAAGTGCAGTGTAGGCTAGTTCAGATCTAATCAATCATTGATTGTGGCTCCATAACTTACTTAAGGTCAGTATATATACAAGGAGTGTAGTGAAGGTTAGTTCAGACATCAACAATCATTATGTCTGGCTTCATCAGTTAACTAAGGTCAGACAGACACTGGAAGTGTAGGCTAGTTCATA
>CM054165.1:3931922-3934422 GCA_028751875.1 Rapana venosa | reverse complement strand
CAGAGGTAAGCTGGATGACAAGGACTACATTAGAGCTGTGTTACGCTTTTAACATTCTATTTCTAAAACAGAACATTTTTTTAGATTAAGATTGTCTAAAACCATCACAAGCTATCCACATCTACTCTCCTATCATAGGAGCGAAAACACGTTGCAGTACCGTTAAGCACCTGACAAGTCAGGCCCAGCACATCCGACTTCGGTATGGGAGAGAATTGTCATTTTTAAAGTCTTTTTGGAAAAATAACATAACAATGGCCCACAAAGGCAGAAAATAGACAAGAAGGAAGTGACAGGAACAAAAAGAAACAAGGCAGAAACAAAGAGAGGGATAGAAACGATACAATTCGTAGCATATAATTTCCGGGGACGGGATAGCTCAGTGATCGGAGCACTCGCTTTCCCCCAGCCAAGTTAAGCAGCGTCGAGCGTGGTTACCAGTTGGATGGGTGACCGTTTGCGCGCCTTGGCTTCAGTACAGTTTCCCCAGTTCACCCAGCTGTGAATGGGTACCTGCCCTCTTTAGGGTCAGGGAAGGTAAAGCAGCGAGGGAGAGGAGATGGGCGCCGCCCTCAATATGCTGGCCCTAGAGAAGTGAGGTCTCTGACGCCTCGCTCCCCTACGACCTTATAGGTTATGGGACTCCTTTACCTTTTTATCTATAATTTCCAGAAGGTGGGGATGCTATTTATATGGACAGGCAGGTCCCCGGCATCCTCACAGGGAAGAGAAGGGGACAAGCGAGGCGTTGTAATGCTTGGAGCATGCCATCATCTTGCCAACCATTGCTGATCGTTTCACGAGCACTTTCTGCTGCCCTCAGTCACTGCGATATCTTCTCCATTTCTACTGGCAGCAGCAGCAGATACAGCAATGACAGCAACAGTATGAAGAGTACCAGCAGCAACGTCATAAACACAACAACAAAAGCCGTTTGTATGTTAGGGCACCTGCTTGATCCTGAACAGGATTCCTGTCCTGAAATGTCACCACTTCTTTCAAGTAAAGGACTGAGGTTTACACCACGAAGCACACGCAGCACTGATATCTACGATAACAACGGAAAGGGGGACAACCTGTTTTAATTGACAGACTGAACATACACTCTGACCACAGCTTGTCAGCCTGACACTACACCACACTACACTACACTATACTTCACGACACTACACTATACTATACTACGTTATACTACACTATACTACACTATACTACATTATACTACATTTTACTACACTACACTACACTACACTACACTACACTATACTACACTATACTACATTATACTACACTACACTACACTGACCACAACCTGACATTTGTGGAAGAAAGGCAGGAGCCCAAACCGTCATCAAACCATGCTACACATAGTCCCTCCAGCAGGGAAAGTATTCACCAATAGTCATCAGACACATATGCTACACATAGTCCCTTCAGGAGGGAAAGCATTAAATAATAGTCATCAGAAATATATGCTACACATAGTCCCACAGGGAAAGTATTCACCAATAGTCATCAGACACATATGCTACACATAGCCAGGACACATATGCTACACATAGCCCGGACACATATGCTACACATAGCCCGGACACATATGCTACACATAGCCAGGACACATACGCTACACATAGCCCGGACACGTATGCTACACATAGCCCGGACACATATGCTACACATAGTCCTTCCAGCAGGGAAAGTATTCACCAATAGTCATCAGACACATATGCTACACATAGCCCCACAGGGAAAGTATTCACCAATAGTCATCAGACACATATGCTACACATAGCCTGGACACATGTGCTACACATAGCCCGGACACATATGCTACACATAGCCCGGACACATACGCTACACATAGCCCCACAGGGAAAGTATTCACCAATAGTCCTCAGACACATATGCTACACACAGTCCCATCAGCAGGGAAAGTGCTCACTAGTAGTCCTCAGAGACACATTCCACACATAGCCCCTTCAGCAAGGAAAGCGCTCCCCAGAAGTCCTGGAAGACACATTCCACACACAGACCCTCTCACAGGCACATTGCTCACGGCAGTCCTACAGTGTAAGCATTGCACTGTGCCAACTGCAGGCCTTCAGGTAACAATGGTATCCATGGCCAATGTGTGTGTGCGCGCGTGTGCGTGTGTGTGTGTGTGAGAGAGAGTGAGTGTGTGTGTGTGTTGTGTGAGAGTGAGTGTGTGTGTGTGTGTGTGCGTGTGTGTGTGTGTGTGTGTGAGTGTGTGAGTGAGTGTGTGTGTGTGAGAGAGAGAGTGAGTGTGTGTGTGTGTGTGTGTGTGTGTGTGTGTGTGTGTGGTGTGTGTGTGTGTGATGAGTGAGTGATGTGTGTGTGTGAGTGTGTGTGTGTGTGTGTGAGTGTGTGTGTGTGTGTGAGTGTATGTGTGTGTGTGTGAGTGTGTGTGGTGTGAGTGTGTGCGTGTGTGTGTGAGTGAGTGTGTGTGTGTGCTGTGTGTGTGTGTGGTGAGTGTGTTGTG
>CM054165.1:3919422-3926922 GCA_028751875.1 Rapana venosa | reverse complement strand
GTCTAGAAAGCGAAAAGTCCGGGTCTGAAGTGTGCGGCGGTTCGTACCCCGTTTGGACCGGAAACTTTTCCCCCATCCATTAGACCATGAGTGGTGGTCTGGGCGCTAGTCTTTCGGATGAGACGATAAACCGAGGTCCCGTGTGTTACACGTAATTATTCAGCGCACGTAAAAGAACCCACGGCAACAAGAGAGTTGTCCCTGGCAAAATTCTTAGAAAAAAGCCACTCTGATACGGAAACAAATACAGTTGCAGACATGAAAAAAAAAGGGTGGCGCATCGCTTGTGGCGACGCGCTCTCCCGCTCTCCCCGGGGAGAGCAGCCCGAATTTCACGGAGAGAAATCTGTCGTGACTTAAAGTGGTATGAAATGAAATCTGAGCGCTTTGATTTGTTGCTTTACAAGATTCAGCGCTATATAAATTCCATACATTATTATATTATTATTATTATTTTATATATATATATACAAATTAGGAATATATATATATATATATATGTATATATATATTCCTATATTATGTATATATATTCCTATATATATATTCTCACCACGCATAAAATGTATATGGGTGTTAAAGAATAAAAACTAACTTGTAAATCACACATCCATATTTATCTTTAAAAAAAACCAATACTGGCTTTGTCAACTTTCACTCAGGTGATGACAAACCAAGGAAAGACAACTGCGCACTGCGACCTTGTCCTTTCCTGTTGTGGAGGTCAAGTCCAAAGGCTGCACACCAGTATTAAAAAATCACTCTTTTCCTTCTGTTTTTCTAGTTGACTCTTATATTCATACCGCACATACTAAGTCATCCACAGAAATGAAAACCACTTTTTGTGAAAGACTAGCTTCTGACTCAAAACTCATGTGGTTTTGAACAAATTTGGTAGGTTTGAATTTTTTAAATTTTTCAGCAAACACTGTACCCAACAGTCCTTTGCTAGCTTCCTTAGGCAATATGCATGCACGGGGTCAACGCTGTAGGAATACAAGCAATCCTCATTTGATGGTTATTTCCAACTTTCTCGTGACTACCTGGTATTGCTCTATGTCCTAAATCCCCGAAACAAGTGCACAGTCCATTTTTTCATGCTTAAAAAAAATCTGTGAAAATCAACATTTTTCCCCCACTCCCACTCCATAGAAGATACTACATGACCCCCAAATTAATACCGGTGTGTAGCCAAAGCCAGCAGTTTTCTGTGGTGCATGCGCAGACGTGGTGTCATCATCTCCTGGAGAGACCGGAAGAGGCCGAGAACTCATAAAGGGAGATAAACCAGCGTTGTTTCCCCTTTTATTGCGGATGCATGCTGGGAAAAAACGCCACACAACAAACAAACGGTCGTTGTTCGCAGCCAAGTTGTGTGTGTGCTCTTGCTAGCGCTATTCACCCCTCCCCCCCCAATAAAAAAAAAAAAAAAAAAAAAAAAAATCAACATATTTTATTAACTTCTTTTATTTGTCTGTTTGTGATGAGTCGTTTGCGACAGCAGTTTCGCTAATGTTAAGCGTGGCTAGGAATATCGTAACACTTTCTGCTATTTCTTCTATCTCTGCTATGCCTGCTGCTGTTACTACCACTACAACTGCTGTTGTTTCAACTGCTACTATTGCCACCACCACACCACCACCACCACAACCACCACCACTGCTGCTGCTGCTACTACTACTGCTACTACTGCTGCTGATACTACTACTGCTGCTACTACTACTGCTATTACTACTGTTACTATTACTGCGACTACTACTACTGCTACTACTATTGCTACTACTAATGCTACTTCTACTGCTGCTACTGCTACTATTACTGCTGCTGCTCCTACTGCTGCTACTTCTACTACCTCTACTCCTACTACTTCCTCTACTACTGCTGCTGCTGTGTGTGTGTGTGTGTAAGCGCACATTAAATTTTGTACCGCTTATGCTCTCAATGAAAGGGAGATAAAACTTGGAAACTATCGCGAGTGTTTGTCTCCCTTGAACCATTCCTCTCTCTCTCTCTCTCACTCTCTCTCTCACACACCACCCCACTCACTACACACACACACACACACACACACACACACACACACACACACACACACACACACACACACACACACACACACACTTCGATAGAGAATTGGGGGCTGGGATGTCGTGGGTTCGAGTCTAGGTAGAGGACTACAGACACCTTCCTGTACCAGCTACGCCCAAGACATAGACAGTGAGAAGGAGGAATCCAGCAACAATCTACTCCGACATCTTTTATCACGATAAAATGTATCAGATATTCAATTAATGAATCTGTCTTCACTGTTGAGCTCCAGTCTTGTAAGCTAAATAACACAGATCTTGAGTCAACACACACACACAAAACCCGATGTGGTAGGATGCAAAAATTACTGTTATTAACAGTAATCAGTGCCATAAGTATGGCATCGAGTTTTAAAAAAAAAAAGAAGTTTCCAAGACAAAAAGATTTTTGCATCTTCAAAGCAGGGATAACGAAATCTGATCCTGTAGTTAAGCCATGAACAGAACAATCTGTAAACACTTTTAAATGATTTGGATAATTTGTTTCAGGATGTTGCTTTACATCGTAAGTTAACATAGTGATATTGTCACTTTTTGTTGTTGTAAATATCAAATTTAACCTCCTTATGCTCACACTGTGGTATATTCGGAGCTATTGGTACAATGGGTATTGAAGAAATGTCGATATGAATATTACACTCTATCATTAAGTGACTGGTGTCATTACAGATTGGCCAACCGGATGACATATGACGATAGTCCTTGACTGAATCAATGAGTATTACATTTCTTAAAAGAATTATTTTAAATTCGATACTGAAACAGTTCTTGCAACATACTAGGTGGCGATGGTCTGACAGAGAAAGTCAGCTGACTTTTCTCTCTGTAGTCAATGTATTTTTGAGCACCGGAGCTGCAAGAGCTACTTTAAACGATTTCTAGCCTAACATCACTACATATGAACAGACTTTAAACGATTTCTAGCCTAATATCACTAAAATTAATGTGAACAGACTTTAAACGATTTCTAGTCTAATATCACTACAATTAATGTGAACAGACTTTAAACGATTTCTAGCCTAATATCACTAAAATTAATGTGAACAGACTTTAAACGATTTCTAGCCAAATATCACTAAAAATAATGTGAACAGAGTTGAAACGATTTCTAGCCTAATATCACTACAATTAATGTGAACAGACTTTAAACAATTTCTAGTCTAATATCACTACAATTAATGTGAACAGACTTTAAACGATTTCTAGCCTAATATCACAAAAATTAATGTGAACAGACTTTAAACGATTTCTAGCCAAATATCACTAAAAATAATGTGAACAGAGTTGAAACGATTTCTAGTCTAATATCACTACAATTAATGTGAACAGACTTTAAACTATTTCTAGCCAAATATCACTAAAACATTGTGAACATACTTTAAACGATTTTTAGTCTAATATCACTAAATATGAACAGACTGTAAACGATTTCTAGTCTAATATCACTAAATATGAACATACTTTAAACGATTTAGTATAACTAAATATGAACAAGGATTTCTTGTCTAATATCACTAAATGTGAAAGACTTTAAACGATTTTTAGTCTAATATCACTAAATATGACTTCTAGTCTAGTATCACTAAATATGAACAAGGATTTCTAGTCTAATATCACTAAATATTAATAGACTTTAAACGATTTCTAGCCTAATATCACAAAATATGAATAGACTTTAAACGATTTCTAGCCTAATATCACTCAATATGGACAGACTTTAAACGATTTAGTATCACTAAATATGAACAAGGATTTTTAATCTATTATCAATAAATATGATTTTTAGTCTAATATCACTCAATGTGAACAAACTTTAAACGATTTCTAGCCTAATATCACTAAAAAAAATGTGAACAGACTTTAAACGATTTCTAGCCTAATATCACTAAATGTGAACAGACTTTAAACGATTTCTAGTCTAATATCACTAAGTATGAACAAGGATTTCTAGTCTAATATCACTAAATATGAATAGACTGTAAACGATTTCTAGTCTATTATCACTAAATATGAACAGACTGTAAACGATTTAGTATAACTAAATATGAACAAGGATTTTTCTTATCTAATATCACTAAGTGTGAACAGACTTTAAACGATTTCTAGTCTAATATCACTAAATATGATTTCTAGTCTAGTATCACTAAATATGAACGAGGATTTTTAGTCTAATATCACTAAATGTGAACAGAGTTTAAACGATTTCTTGTCTAATATCACTAAATGTAAACGAGGATTTCTAGTCTAATATCACTAAATGTGAACAGACTTTAAACACACAACAGCAACAATTTACACGATTTACTATCAACGCTTTGACACTTTTTCCACACAGGAGGAAGAGTAGGAGCTAAACTGATAGAAAACTTTCAGAACAGAACAAACAGAACAAACCGGCGGATGCCTGTGTACCAGAAGAGCATTCAGCACCCAGGCTGTCTGTCAGTGACGACCTGAAGGAAGCTTGATGAAGAACATTGTCCTGTGGTCATGTGGTCAGCTTCACCGCTGTCCCTTCACTGTCGTCAGCAGTCTTTTCTGCCTGCAGTCAACTGGGCAAAGAAGACCAGCAGCAGCTATTGGTTAGTAAAGACTCCCCGTACCGAATAGATGAAATCTGTGTATATGTGAAGGAAGGTGGTAGGATGGTTAAGACGTTTGCCTGCCTATAAGTAAACCGTGAGGTTCTGGGTTCGATTCCCAGCCTCGCCCTTTCTTCCCAGTTTGACCACCAAAAAAATCGAACTGAATGTCAAAGTCCTTCGGATGAGACTATAAACCGAGGCCCCTTGTGCCAACGCATGCAGAACATCTTGCGCACACGTTAAATCCTGTTCCGCTTTTCGAAAGAGTAGGCCATCGTGTGCCGGTGGGAACAGATGACAAAATTTACAAAACCGCATACACATGGGGACTGGATGTAAAAAAGCACATGAGTGCTTATTCCATTATCCTCGATATATATAAAAAAAAGAAGTCATCTGAGCGCTTTGATTTGTTGCTTTACAAGATTCGGCGCTATATAAGTTCCATACATTATTATTATTATTATTATTATTATTATTATTATTATTATTATTATTATTATTTTATTAAAGACTCCCCAGTTCCGACTAGATAAAATCTGTGTATAATTTGTCTGTCTTTCCTGCACGGTATCTGAACAAATTAAACATTTAAAAACAAACTTGTAAACACTCAGCCAAACAACCTCCCCCCCCCCCCCCACCCCCCCCCCCCCCCCCCCCCCCAAACCCCAACAACACAAAAACCCACCAACCAACCAGACCTAGTAAGTACGCCACCAGTTGGAACTGTACTTTGCGACAGCTGAAAACAAGGGAAATCAATACTCCTGGCAAGCTGTTGGTCATTGAAGCGGATTCGCCTCCCCTGGTACGTCTCTCTCTCTCTCTCTCTCTGTCTCTCTCTCTCTCATATTTATGTGCGCACACGCGCTATGTGTGATTATTATTATTATTATTATTATTATTATTTTTAAATTTCAAGGATAATGAAATAAACACTGTGCTTTTTTACACTCAGTCCCCGTGTACATGCAGTTTTGCAAAATGTTGTCATCCGTTCCCACCAGCACACAATGGCCTACTCTTCCGAAAAGCGGAACGGGTTTTAATGTATGCGCAAGATGTTCTGCGTGTGTTCGCACATGGGACCTCGGTTTATAGTCTCATCCGAAGGACTTTTGGGAAGAGTGGAGTCGACACTGATGTTAACTCCAGTCAGTGTGTGTGTGTAACACACACACACACACACACACACACACACACACACACACACACACATACACAACACACACACACACACACACACACACACACACACACACACACACACACACGAATACTTTAAAAATGTCAATGTTATCTATTAAGTAATCTTCCAATACCGACACGCCTGTTCAATGGAATTTTTCCCCCAGGAGTTAATATCAGTGCCGATCCACTCTCCCACATCCTTCAGATGAGACTATAACCGAGGTCCCAGGTTCAAAACAAACATGTTCAAAACTGGATACACACGGAGACTGAATGTAAAAAGGCACATGAGTGCTTATTCCATTATCCTCGAAATAACAGACTAAAAAGATAAATGAATAAATAAATAAATAAATAAATAAACTAACAAAGATAGGTCCCGTCTGCAAACGTACGCAGAATATCTTGTGCACACACTTAAACATGTTTCTGTGGTTAAGACCGTTCGATGTGAATCCCATGGGTCGGTAAGTCGGGGGTTCGAATCTCGGCGGCTTCTGGTGAATTCAGGGTGGGGATTTTTACGATCTCCCAGTTCAACTTCAAGAGCAGACCTGCCAGTGCCTTAATTTCCTTTACACATGCAGAAGATCATTATGCACGTTAAAGATCCTGTAAAATAGGTGTTTCACTACAAATGGTAATTTTTGTAGATTTAACCTTTTCAAATCTATGACGATGAAACATTTTTATAATCGATCTTGCTTGTTTTGTTACAATTGTACAGCATGTTTCTGTCGTATCCTAGTATAATACTAGTAATAAGATGCATACGCATTGATTTATTGCAGTAAAAAGACATTATACATCCGAGGTTGGAAGGTAAAAGGCTGCGACAGAAGAAAAAAGATGATCGTCTGCTATAATGTTTTGATAATGTAAAATTAATGTAGATTCACAGAAACTATAAAAACAGACCGACTCCAACAGTTTCCATGACCATATCTCAGATACATGTCTCGATCATGCTTAAATGACCAAACCAAAACAGTAGTTTGTGGGATAATACTGATTCAAAACAATGCTATGATAAAAAGCAATGCAACTTAATGCTCTTCTGATTTTCAACACAAATAGAAAACTTTTTTTAAAAAATCGTTTCCAGAAAACAAAATTTCAGAAGGCAGTACATTCTTTGGAAGGAATATGTTATGAAAAAACAGTGTTCGTATCAAATTCTGCCTAGATCTAGCATCTAAAACTTAATGTCTCTTTTCTTTCTTTCTTTCTTTTTAAACACATTCTGCTTCAACAGATTTTTCCAATGAACAAATCGGACAAGGCTATGTTAGAGGAAGCATCCTTAAACAAATTCATAGAAAAGCATCGGCAAAACAAGCGGCTTTCACGTTCAACTCCAAGTGGGAAGAGTGTTGTTGAATACATTGATCACTTAGAGAGTCATACAAATGCTGTCAAAGAAAGACAACTTAATTGTTTTTCAGGATAAGATTAAAGGCATTCACGACAAACTTCAGCAAGGATGTTAAATGCTTATGTGGTGAATGCATTTCAAATACCTCATCTCCCTGCCTTTTCTGAGAATTCCATTGACGAAGTTTTGAACAATGTAAAGCTAACGTTTGACATTGCTAAAGGTTTATTGTTAAGTCCTATAGGGAACTTTTTGTAGT
>CM054165.1:3906922-3909422 GCA_028751875.1 Rapana venosa | reverse complement strand
CCTCCCCTCTCTCCCTCTCTTTCTCTCTCTCATGACTGCCCCGAAATGTGTCCATGCCTCATCCATTTTTTCTGGAATCAATATTTTAGAATTTTAGTGCTTCTGCTGAAGAAAAAGAGAGGGGGCTAGGGGGATAGGTGGTGGATGGGTGAGGGGTTGAGGGTGGTGGGGGGGGGTGGGTTGATGGGGGGTGGGGGTTAAGGCTGTTATTTTTTAGAACAGTAGGGGAAGATTGCCCTAGGGGAGAGAACTGATGACGTTAGAAGATGAATGTCACATGGTTATGGAAACACTGATGCTGACAGTGTGTGTGTGTGTGTGTGTGTGTGTGTGTGTGTGTGTGTGTGTGTGTGTGTTCGTGTGCGCGCGCGCGCGCGCGTGATCTCGTCGCTAATGGTGATGTTCCTTTCAATCTAGATGACTGCTAGTTTGGTCATTACAGCTGTGGTCTGGGCTATCCCAGAGAGAATTTCAGGTTTTGATCTTTCATCCGATACCATAGCTCCCAGATATTTTGAAGCTATGGATCGCCTCAGCTTCCTTACCCTCTAGAAAAATGTTAGTGCTGATGCCATTGGAACTATGTGTTTTGTTATCGACTGGGTTTTATCATGCCATTTACCAAAGAGGCTTCATCAAGCGGATTTACCAAGTTGACCAGCTCTTGCTCTTTTCAAACTAGGCCGTCGATGTCGTCGGCAAAATGTAAGTTTGTAGTTGCCCTGTCTCCAGTGCTGACTGTTTTCTCATGATTTTCAAGTGCGTCAGCCATTGTTCTCTCTGAGAAGATGTTGAAGAGGGTGGGAGAGAGCAGGTATCCTTGGCGTACTCCAATGTGGTTCGGAACCATTCCCCTATGTTGCTATAATAGTAGACTGTGCTGGTTGTGTTGTCGTTGAAGCATTCTATGGTTCTGATCAGGTTGGCCTTGATGCTGTACAGCCTTGTGGTTGCCCACAACATTGTATGCCAAACTCTGTCAAACGCCTTCTTTAAGTCCACAAAGATGTGCAGGTGTTGCAGGTACTTCTCACTTAAAATTCTAAAGTTGAAAAATGTATCTGTTGTGTTCAGTCCTTCTCGGAAACCTGCCTGTTCTTCTTTGATAATCTCCTCAGCTTGAGGCTTCAGTCTGTTCAGGAGGATTCTGAGCATGACTTTGCTTGGCTGGCTGATCAGGCTGATGGTGCAGTAGTTTTGGCACAGTTGTAAGTTGCCTTTCTTCGGGACAGTGATAATCAAAGGACCGTGTCCAAGGTGTTGGCCACTCGCCTGTCCGCCAGATCTGATTGCAGATGGTGAGCAACACCTCTATCATGGCTTCTCCTCCTGCCTGGACCAGCTGTGATGGAATGTTGTCCACTCCTGCTGACTTTATTTTCTTCAATGATCTTACTGCACTTTCAACTTCTTTTCTTTTTCTTTCTTTCTTTTTTCTTTTCTATCGAGGATAATGGAATAAGCACGTATGTGCTTTTTTTTTACATTTAGTCCCCGTGTTTATGCGGTTTTGTAAATTTTGTCATCTGTTCCTACCAGCACACAATGGCCTACTCTTACGAAAAGCGGAACAGGATTTAACGTGTGCGCAAGATGTTCTGCGTGCGTTCGAACACGTGACCTCGGTTTAAAATCTCATCCGAAGGACTTTGGGGAGAGTGGAGTCGGCACTGATGTTAACTCCTGGGGAAAAGATCCCCTTGAATGGGAATCGAACCCTGGGTCGCCAGATTGCGAGCGCAATGTTCTAACCACTAGGCTATCCCGTGCTTATTCCAGTATCCTTGAAACAAAATAAATTAACATACACACTCTGTTTGCCGTCTGTTTTACCTTGATCTTCCAAGTTCCTATATTTCAGAGAGCTGGAGTGTTACTACATTCAACTTTCCACCAAAAGATGACTTATCTACACATGTACCAAAACATACACAATACCAGAGAATAACCGGACACCACACTGAAATAACGCATCCTCATAATAGCATCTAGTTGTAGGGGGCGAACAGAAAAAGGGTCATGATATCATCATAATATCATCATAATAATATCATCCTCATGATATTATCTCGTTGTGGAGGGGTGGAGTAAGTACACTGGAGTCCATGTGAGAGGGGGATTTATTTAGCGGGGATTTTTTTGTGTCTGTGCCTGGCGGTGTGCGATGTGAAGAGAGGAGGACTGTGGTGGCAGAGAGGAGGTGTGTTGGGACTGTAAGCAGCTTACAGCGTTACAGCTTACAGCGTTACAGCGTTACAGCGTTACAGCTTACAGCGTTACAGCGTTACAGCTTACAGCGTTACAGCGTTACAGCTTACAGCGTTACAGCGTTACAGCGTTACACTGATGACGCACTTCTTACTTACTGCTGATGTTGCTGCTGCTGCTGCTGCCGCTGACTCTTCTCCCTCTCCTTGTTAGCTGATTGTCTGTAATACGATTGCCCTCTGTCTGTCTGTCTGTTGTCTTGTGTTGTGTTGTGTTGTGGTGTGTTGTGGTG
>CM054165.1:3886922-3904422 GCA_028751875.1 Rapana venosa | reverse complement strand
TCACTCACGGTAGATATCCCTGCGTGAACCTCTGGTTGATCTCCCTGGGGGAGAGCGTGTCGCCGCAAGAGCAGAGCCACCCATTATTTTTTTTTCTTTTCTTCTCTGCATTTGTATTCGTTTCCCTATCAGAGTGTGTGGGTTTTTTTCTTCAGAATATTACCAGGGACTACTTTCTTTTTGCTATAAGTTCTTTTAGTGCACTAAATGTATTACAAACAGAACCTCGGCTTATCATTTTGTTCAACAGACAAGCACCCAGACCACCACCACTCAAGGACTCACGGAAAGGGGGAAAACCTAGGGAACAAACGGGGATCGAACCCATGCCTCTTGCTTCTAGGTGAGTGTGTTCCCCTTAGGCTGACGGTCTAGCTGTGCAACACAGGGAAAGAACAGTGAAAAACGAGGGCTCTCTGGGAGTGTGAATTGTTTGATTCATTCCTCAACTGCTGCCTTGTGTCTACCTCACTTATTTGGTGCTTTGAAATAGAGATGTGATTTTGATGGGGTTTTCTCTCTCTGCCTCTCTGTTGTCATTTTGTTCTTCTTTTTTTTAAGCATTTATTCCCTCGTGCCCTCTCATTTTTTCCTACTGCCTACTTTTCTTCTTCATGTATTTCTATATATTTCTTTCCCTACATTCTATTCTTACTTTGTCATTACAAAATATCTGTGCAGTGACTTTTGAAGGGATGGTTTAAACTGATATATGTTATCAAAGGTGTTTTAAAAATCCACATTTACAGTGTGAACAAACTGACGCATACCAGCTGCCATATGGGAAACTGAACTTGTCATTGTTGTTGAGCACATTGTCAGCTTTCAGCTTGTTGCTGCTCTATCATAAGTGTGTATATGTATGATTTTCTTTGAACACGATCTCGTTTAATGAAACCAACAGTGAAAACATTTGGATGGACCAGGTATCTGTAGTGAAGTGCATGCAACCTGTATGTATGTATGTATGTTTCTCCGTCGTGTCCGACGATGACCTCCAAAACAGCAGAGGAGGCAGCTACTGTTTTGGAAACTGGGCAGAAATTTGATTATCGTGGACATGCCATGCCCACAGTACATCCCCACTCTCTCGGCCAAGTGGGCATAAGGACAGTCAGCGTTGGAGATGTTCTCCAAAGGCCAACCAGCCCCCAGGGCTGCAGCACATAAGGACTGTGCGAGTCAAGCATCCTAGTCAGAGAGTCATAGTCGATCACTAAAGACTAAGCTGTAAAGTGGAATTCCATGAGTGGGAAAGAAAGCCACTGGTCATACAGCCTCTCACTTTGCTGTTGTTGCCCCCAGCGTCAATGGTTTAATCAAGAACTGGGATAAAGCCCAGGCGCTGACTGCAACCTGTATGGAGAGAGGCATATTGACAATGCCGCCCCCACAGAGCTCACATCCAGCATATTTTAGTCCAGGGTCCAGGATACAGTGCTAAAAGTAGTGCACCCCTTCCTTTTACCAAGTCCAAGTGTGGTCAGTTTCTGCTATAATCAGCACCAGCTGGGCTGGGATGGATAGCAGCTGAGAGGAGCTGATAGTGGAGGAAACTGACAGCTGTGGCCCCTGCTGTCAGCCATGGCACTGTGACCTACTTAGGAAAAACGGTCACTACTTTGGTACACAACACAGAGGCGTTGAGTGGTCAAGAAGTAGTACCAACTAATTTTAAATCCTCCCCCCCCCCCTTTAAAAAAAACACCTAACAACCACCAAACCAATTAAAAATGATCCCCCTCTCCCCCTTTAAAACAAAGAAACCCCAAACTAAACTAAACCAAACCAAACAACAACAAAAATCTCAAAACAAAACCAAATCAAACTCAGGCGCTTAACGGCAGCGTGACCATTTTCGCTCATATAACAGTCAACAATAGTTGCTGTCTGAGCGTTCGACAAGGACGACGACGACGAAGAAACCCAGTTCTGTGTGCTTGTTTCTTGGGGGTCAGGAACTAGAGTACTATGCAAATAAGGTCAGAATGATCATAACCTGAAGAGTGCTTGTGTTCCTACGCAGATGACCCCAAGCGTGCATAATAATTATGGAAGATCAGCAGACGACAGAAGGGGGAACACTGGTTACGCGCTTATGACAACAAAATGAATATTCTGAGCAGGCCTTCAAGTTTCTGTGAGTTACGAGTAAAAAAAAAAAATTCCCAGAAAGTATTTTGTATTTTTGCTGATGGACTGCAACAAAGGGCTGTGCGAAATTTAGAATGCAATAGGAATAATAATAGAGTGATTTCTACCACATACCCAACTGTGGAGTGCAGCCTGTTCACACTTCGCTCTGGGCTCTTGTGAAGAAGGCAGGCCAAAAAGCAGTGTACATACTATTTGCATATTTTTTGTCCAGTTTCATTTCTCTTCGGGGAGCATTTTTCCATAAACTGCGATGGTACATTTTATCATAGACAGAAAGACAGACAGACAGACAGACAGACACACACACACGCACACACACACACACACACACACACACACACACACAACACCTTCCGCTTTTAGGAAGTGTAGGCCATTGTGTGTCCCACCCGAATGGACAACGAAATATGCAAAACTGCATACACACGGGGATTGGGTGTAAAAAAGCAAACGAATGCTCATTCCATCATCCTCGAAATAAAAGAATAAATAAATAGGTAAATGAATAAATCAAGTCAAGCTGATTCCATAGTCTTACTCTGTAATGGACGCTACAACAAGAGAAGAGAGATAGAAGTAGCAGTAAAAATCTCTGCCCCAGAGAGATCCCTCATTAATTTTCAAAAAATGCAGAAAAAAAGAAGAAGAGGAGGATAGACAAGATTTTTCAGTGAAGAAATCCGATAAGAGTGACGCTAATTATGAGAATTAATTAAGTACAGTAAAGTTCTTTTAGATCGAAAGAAGAGAAATGTTTTAATACTGATATCAAAGCCGTATTTTGCTTTTGAACAAAAATCAGGTTTCTGGGTTTGTGCATGTGCATGTACATTTACTTTACATGCATAGATCACCTTTTGTAGAGGATGTACTGATGCGATCTTTGCACTGAGACAACTGAATGAGAGAGCTCTTGAGTACAATCAAGCGCTCGACCTAGTATTTGTCGACTAAGAAAAGGCATTTGACAGAGTGAACAGAGATAAGCTCTGGAGGGTCCTGGAGCAGTATGACATCAAGGGGCAGCTCTTAGATAACATCAGAGCTGTATACAACAACAGCAAGAGCGCAGTTCGCACTCCAAGTGGACTTTCCAACTGGTTCCCTGTGACGTCTGGGATGAGACAGGGCTGCGTCCTTTCCCCTCTGCTCTTCATAATATATATGGACCAGATCACAAAGGAAGCCAACTCAGACCTGGAGGCACTCAATGAACTTCTTTTTGCTGACGATCAAGTCATGATCAATAATAACAAAGACAAGCTGCAAGAGCACACAGACCAGCTCAATACATGCTGTGAAACCTATGGCATGAAAATCAGCGTAAGCAAGACCGAAGCCTTGACGGTCAGTAGAACTCCAGAAAAGCTCAAAATCAACATCAACGGAGCCCAACTAAAGTGGACGATTGAATTCAAATACTTAGGCAGTATATTCACAGAAGATGAAAACCTGGACAGAGAAATAGAAACACGCTGTCAAAAAGCAAACGCAGTCAGCTATCAACTTGCCCCACTTCTGCGACATCCTAACATCCCTATGAGCACCAAGGCAAAGCTGATCAACGCCATCTTCCTGCCAACTCTCACTTACCAGTGCCAGACATGGCCCCTGACAAAAGCCCTGGAGCAGAAACTGGTAACGTGTGAGATGAAGTGCTTGAGGAAAGCCGTCAACAAGACCAGGAGAGACAAGATAAGAAACGAGGTGATCAGAGACATGGCAGGAGCCACGCCCGTCCTACACCATATTGAACAACAACGAACCAAGTGGTTCGGGCACCTCACACGGATGCCGCCAAACCAGCCAGCCTTGCGTGCTTACAACTTGAGGTACTCTGGCACGAGGGCCAGAGGTAGACCCAGGCGACGCTGGAGTGATTCCGTGGCAGAAACACTGAAAGTCCATGGACCGTCCCTCCTCCAAGCTACCCGCCTTGCAGCAGACAGACAGTTATATCTCCCCGCGACGCCACAGAGTACAAGCGGAAGGCAAAAGTAAAGTAAGTAAGATCACCTTTTGTTATGTTTAAAATATTACCGGAATTAATGTAAACTCTTTTCAGAAACTAAACTGCTTTTTCTATTTTTACTGGGTGCAATGTTTTATTTTGAATGTATGTCTGAATATAATGAAAGCATGTGGCCATTTTCTTACGGCAAAAAGACGGACGACCTATTTATCCCGATCAGCGTATGAATGTTATTTCTTCCCAACTGCATCACTTTCAGTTGTATTTTTTGTTGTTGTTGGTGGTGGTGGTGTTGGTGGTGGTGGTGGTGGTGGCATGTTTTGTTTTCCTGTGGCATCTTTGATAGATCTTTCTGTTTATTGGAAAAGAGAGAAAGAGAGAGAGGAAGGAGAGGAGAGGAGAGGAGAGAGAAAGAGAGATAGAGAGAGACAGAGAGAGAGATGATGAGATGTATGAGAGAAGATGACAGAGAGAGAGGAGAGAGAAGAGACAGAGAGAGAGACAGAGAGAAGAAAAGACAGAGAGACAGAGAGATTTTTTTTTTATTCTTTTTTTTCTCGAGGATAATGGAATAAGTACGCATGTGTTTTTTCGTCCAGTCCCCGTGTGTATGCAGTTTTGTAAATTTTTGTCATCGGTTCCCACCGGCACTCAATAGCCTACTCTTACGAAAAGCGGAACAGGATTTAATGTGTGCGCAAGATGTTCTGCGTGCGTTCGCACACGGGACCTCAGTTAATAGTCTCATCCGAAGGACTTGGGGAGAGTGGAGTTTGCACTGATGTTAACTCCAGGAGAAAATATCCCCTTGAACGGGAATCGAACCCAGGTCGGCAGATCACGAGCGCATCACGCTAACCACCAGGCTGTCCCGTCCCCCGAGAGAGAGAGAGGAGAGAGAGAGAGAGAGAGAGAGAGAGAGAGAGAGAGAGAGAGAGAGAGAGAGAGAGAGAGAGAGAGAGAGAGAGAGAGAGAAAAGGTCAAACGTTGCCTGTGACGGTCTCTTGTTGATCCACATAACATATTTTTCTCTCTTGCAAACCCCACCCCACCCCACCCCTCTTTTTGTGGAAAGGGGATGGAGGTGGTAAGGCATGTAACAACAATACAACAACAACAATAACAACAATAATTTTAATTCAGTTTTTGCAGGCCATATGGCCCATAGGAACAACAGTTAATCATATACTTTCATGTAAGGTGAACATCCTTACTTCTGATATCTAAACATTTAGTAAGAAATAATCCAACTTTAAACATCAAACTAGGTTTAGTGTTCATACAAAGAAGCTGCACTTTCAGATTCGATGGAAATCTGTAATAATACAAAGGAATACATTTTCTTCGCAATACAGCATATTTTGGGCATACAAGTAAAAAGTGACAAACATCTTCAATTTGTTGGCCATCACACTGAGAGCAGAATGGATCAGTAATCGGTTTGCCATAACGTGAAATTCCATTTAAAGGTAAT
This sequence comes from Rapana venosa, assembly GCA_028751875.1. Taxonomy (NCBI): domain Eukaryota; kingdom Metazoa; phylum Mollusca; class Gastropoda; order Neogastropoda; family Muricidae; genus Rapana; species Rapana venosa. The sequence goes on along the minus strand of CM054165.1, from coordinate 3,898,819 downwards.
CTGTTTGACCTCAGTAAACATATACCTCTACGGTATTCTAAAGATTCTACTTCACATACATAATTTGCTCTACAAATAATCGGGTGATAATCTAAGTAGTCAGGTATGCTGATAGAGAGTCATGCCATTTTTGTTGGTACACATCTTGTATTCGTATTTGGAATTCTTTCATGAAGGATGAGGAATTACCACAATTTTGCATTGTCCAAACATAACCAAATCCGTGGGTGCATAAAATCTTTCTAACATGTGTTACCCAATTTATTATCCCTGCTTCATCCTGTCTACACAACATATTGTAGCATTGTCTGGGATATCTATGATCAGGCATATCCAAAATTTTTAGCCAATATTTGATTACTCTGGTAACAGTGTCAACAAAAATGGGATATCTACCACAATCGCCAAGGCAAATATTATTTTTAACATCTCTGCCAACCCCCAGGACCATTTTGCAAATTTTTAACTGTATTTTTTCAATATCATGATACTGCTGAAAACCCCAAATTTCAGAACGTGTGTGTGTGTGTGGGGAGGGGGGAGGGGGGGTGTAGGGGAGATGATTGCACTTCTGTTACGCTCACAGTAGCATTCATAGCAGCTAGTGATAACAGCAATGATAATGCCAGCAATAACAGTAATACAAATGATCATCGGCGTCGTCGTTCTTGTCATCGTCGTCATCATCATGATCATCGTCGTGGTCGTCATCATCTTCATCGTCATCAACCCTGGCTCCTCTCCCCCCCCCCCCCAACCCCCTCCTTTTCGTGTATTTTCTGTGGTCGTTTTGTGTCCTTCTGTCTGTCTCTCTATCAGTCTGTCTCTCTATCTCCTCTCTCTCGCTCTGTGTCCCTCTCTCTGTCTCTGTCTGTCTGTCTCTCTGTCTCTATCTCTCTCTGTCCCTTGTCTGTCTGTCTGTCCGTCTGTCTCTGTGTCTGTTTCTCCAAAGAAAATGCCTTGCCTTGCATGTGTCTCTGTCCCTGTCTTGTCTGTCTGCCTGTCTGTCTCTGTCTGTCTGTCCGTCTGTTCTCTGTGTCTGTTTCTCCAAAGAAAATGCCTTGCTGCGTGTCCTGTCTGCTGTGTCTTGTCCTGTGTCTGGCTGTCTGTTTCTGTCTGTGTTCTGTCTTGTCTGTCTCTGGTCTCTGTCTCTCTGCTTGCTCTCTGTCCGTCTCTGCTCTGTCTGTCCTGCTCTGTCTGTCTCTGTCTGTCTGTCTCTGTCTGTCCGTCTGTCTCTGTGTCTATTTCTCCAAAGAAAATGCCTTGCCTTGCATGTGTCTCTGTCCTTCTGTTCTCTTCTCCTGCCTGCTCGTGTCTGTCTGTCTGTCTCTGTCTGTTCTGTCTCTGTCTGTCCTGTCTGTCTCTGTGTCTCTGTTCTCTCATGTCTCTTGCCTCCATTGTCCTCTCTCCCCCCCTTCTTTGCTGTTCCTTCCTTTCGGTTCTGCAGAGTCTGTTACTCATGATCTCTGTGCTGCCGAGCAGCGTCCGTAAGACGTCTCCTCTCATCTCACCCCACATTCCCCACGCTTCTCTCAATCGCATGTTACACTTCAGCTTTCGGCTTCTCGGCAAGTGAGCGTAAAACGTCATGAATCACTAAGGACGCGCGAAGCAAGCAAGCACGATAAGAGAACGTCCTGCTGCATGCGTCTCCCGCAAGCAGTGTCGGCACTGCTTGCTGCTGCCGGGCACATTGGCGTCTGCTCAGCAGCGTCACGACGCAGTGGACAGGCTGGGTGAGGTAGAGGCCAAGACGGGAGAGACAAACTAACTAGCGACTGAAGGAATCAGCCTTGCCTTGCCTTGCCTTCTCTTGCCTTGCCAAAATGTTGCTGCTGCTGCTGCTGCTGCTGCTGTTGCTGCCGTGTGGCGACGGAGAGAGGCAGGCGGGCACAGCGCGTCACTGAAACGACAGTTTGGCCAGTGGTTTTTTTTTTTTTTTGGGGTGGGGGGTGGGGGAGGGAAACAGAAGAGGTAGGGGGGGGGGATAGTGCTGTGCCGTGCTGTGCTCTGCCGTGCCGTGCTGTGCTGTGCTGTGCTGTGCTGTGATGTTCTGTGCTGTGCTGTGCTGTGCCGGCCGGTTTTAACAAGCACTTTGCTCCGTAAGCTAATGGTGAGGTGTGTGAGTGAGTGAGTCGAGTGTGTGTATGTCGCCGTGAGGCAACCTGACAAAGTGTGCCCCGTCCTTCCTTCCTTGCTGGCTTCATTCACTCACGTCAGTGTCCGGGGGAATAGGCTGTACGTGTATATTATGTGTGTGTGTGTGTGTAGGGAGGGGAGGAGGGGGAGTCATTGGGCAGAGAGCGTGTGGTGCTAAGGTTCCTGTGGCGGGGTTCTTCAGCCTGGGAGTCTGTTGGCAGCTGGTTGGTGTCTGACAATATGGGGGATACCAGGCGGTGAGTGATGCGGTCAAGGCAGGAAGGGGGGAAAGTGTTTCTTGTGGTGTGTGGTGTGGCGGGGGTGCACATACCCCAAAGAAAAGAAAAGGCTGTTTTCTCCACCACACACACTCACACACACTCACATACACCCGTGGCACTCTCACCCACACACTCATTCTGTGTTCTCCGGGATTTGACTTTAACTGTCGCGCTGCATCTCCTGGTACTGACTGCTTCCTCTGCTATAACACGGTGAGTGAGTGTGTGTGAGGAGAGAGATAGAGAGAGAGAGAGAGAGAGAGAGAGAGAGAAGAGAGAGAGAGAGAGAGAGAGAGAGAGAGAGAGAGATTTATTCATTTCATTTTTATTCATTCTTTCATTTCCAGGATAATGGAAGAAGCACGCATGCGCTTTTTTTCCCCCTTTGATCCAGTCCACGTGTGTATGCAGTTCTGTCAATTTTGTCATCCGTTCCCACCGGCACACAATCGCATACTCTTCCAAAAAGGGGAACCCGGGTTTTAACGTGTGGGCAAGATGTTCTGCGTGCGTTCGCACACGGGGCCTCGGTTTAAAGTCTCATCCGAAAGACTTTTGGGGAGAGTGGAGACGGCACTGATGTAACTCAGAGGAAAAATCTCTTGAACGAGATTCGACCCGGGTCAGAGAGAGAGAGAGAGAGAGAGAGAGAGAGAGAGAGAGAGAGAGAGAGAGAGAGAGAGGAGAGAGAGAGGAGAGAGAGAGAGGAGGGAGGGAGAGAAGAGAGAGAAAGAGGGGGGAGATAGAGAGAGGGAGAGAGAGATAGAGGGGGGGGGGGGGAGACAGAGAGAGAGAGAGAGGGGAGGGAGACAGAGAGAGAGAGAGAGAGAGGGGGAAAATTCTTTATTTTTCAAGGGTTACAGATAAGCATTCACATACTTTTTTTCCATCCCACCCTTGCCCTGATTAGGGACTGTCAAAAATACAGAGAGAGAGAGAGAGAGAGAGAGAGAGAGAGAGAGAGAGAGAGAGAGAGAGAGAGAGAGAGAGAGAGAGAGAGAGAGAGAGGAGAGAGAGAGAGAGAGAGAAGGGGGAGGGGGACTTCAGACTTCAGACTTTTACTGTACATCGGCCTTAGGCCACAATACAAAACCACATTGGGCATAGGGAATGGTCACATGACAAGTGTTGTGAACTATTACCACTGCCAACATATAATGAAAGTTAAAGTGTCACAATGTGTATGAAAACAAGCATATTACATCAGCCATAACTTGGATATTAAATGATGAAACAAATATACCTCACAATATTGATAGTCCACAATGCTTTACATACATGTGATATTCACCAACATGAAAATAATGTCTACAAATTTATTTTACTTCTTCTTTTAATCGCATGAAAGAGAGAGGAAGAGAGGAGAGAGAGAGAGAGAGAGAGAGAGAGAGAGAGAGAGAGAGAGAGAGAGGAGAGAGAGAGAGAGAGAGAGAGAGAGAGAGAGAGAACAAATATGTGACTATTCTTAAAAGAGGACAATGTCACTGAAGCTGTACATAGATCTGAACAGTCATAAAACCAACCACACACACGCACACACACACATACATTCACAGACACAGACACACACATACACCCTTACACACACGCACGCACACACACACACACACACACACACACACACACACACACACACACACACACACACACACACACACACACACACACACACACACACACACACACACACACACACACATACACACTCTCACAGACACACTCACAGACGGGATAGCCTAGTGGTCAAAACATTGCGTTCGCAATATGACGACCCTGGTTCGATTCCCGTTCAAGGGGATATTTTCCTCTGGAGTTGACATCAGTGCAGACTCCACTCTCCCCAAAGTCCTTCGGATGAGACTATAAACCGAGGCCCCGTGTGCGAACGTACGCGGAACATCTTGCGCACATGTTAAATCCTGTTCCGCTTTTCGTAGTAGTAGGCCTTTTTGTGCCGGTGGGAACAGATGACAGAATTCACAAATCCGCATACACACGGGGACTGGATGTAAAAAAAGCACATAAGTGCTTATTCCATTATCCTCGATATAAAAAAAATAAATAAATACATACTTACACACACACACACACTTACACAAACACACACACACACACTTACACACACACACTTACACACACACACACACACTTACACACACACACACACACACCACACACACACACACACACACACACCACTTACACACACACACACTTACACACACAACACACACTTACACACACACACTTACACACACACTTACACACACACACTTACACACTACACACTTACACACACACACTACACACACAACACACACTTACACACCACTTACACACACACACTCACACACACTTACACACACACACACACCACACACACTTACACACACACACACACACACACACACTACACACACACACACACACACCACACACACACACCACACACACCACCACACACACACAACACACACAACACACACACACACACACCTCTCTTCCCAGGCAAAGCTGTGTCAGTTACAGATGTCAGCAAAGTGCCAAATCCTACTTTACGATGTTGTTATGCTTTATATTAGTATGTGGAGACTGTCTTCAGACCATGCCAAACTCTTAGCGTCTTTCCTCACACACCTCGCTCTCTGTAAAGGAAAAAGACACAACTGCAGTGAAGTGGGACTCAAGTTAAGTGAAGGCAAGCCAAGTCAAGTCAAGTCAAGTCAAAAACACTGATGAATCATCCCATGAAGGGCGACAACTACAGCTGCCTATCGGGACGGGATAGCTCAGTGGTCGGAGCACTCGCTCAGTCAAGGTTAAGCAGCATCGAGCGTGGTTACCACTTGGATGGGTGACCGTTTTGCGCGCTTTGGTTTCAGTATAGTCCCCCAGTTCACCCAGCTGTGAATGGGTGCCTGCCCTCTTTAGGGTCAGGGAAGGTAAAGCAGCGAGGGAGAGGAGATGGGCGCCACTGCCCTCAATATGCTGGCCCCTAGAGAAGTTGAGGTCTCTGACGCCTCGCTCCCTACGACCACATAGGTTATGGGACTCCTTTACCTTTTGAGGGACATAGTGAGGTAGGTGAACACAGTCATAGACTCGAACTCCTCACACTTTGTGTACACACAGGTGCTACAGTGACTCCCCGCTGTGATGAGTCGACACAGGTCATATTCTGGTTGACCCCCAAGGATGTTAAGCTGGGGAAGTACCATCACCACCACCACCACCACCACACCACCACCACCAACCACCACCACCACCAACCACCAACCACCACCACCACAAACCACCACCCCACCATAACTCCACCCACCAACCACCCAACCATCATGCACAACAAGGCATTACATGACCAACAAAAAAGCATCCCCTCACCTACCACCAACCTACTCACCCCTACCTCCTCCTCACCCTTCTCAGCCACCCCACCAACCCCACCACCCTCCCAAATATTTTCTCCCGTCTCAGCATGAGCATTTTCGCTCATATACCATGGACAAACCAATAGTTGCTGTTTAAGGTGGACGAAGTGAAGAAAGACATCACCTCCTCTCTCTCTGCTACATCACTACACACCTGCTTCATATCGTCTCGTGTCATCTCACTCTCTACTCTTCTGTCTATCTCTTGTCTAACCACCTGGCTATGTCACATTGCATAACTCTCCTGTCTATCTCTCAGTTGCAATCCATACTCTGCTTCACTCTTCTACAGTTCTCTCACTCAAAACCTCCACCTCCTATTTTTTTCCCTCTGAAAAAACATCTTCTGTCCAGTGACAAAGACACATCTTGACAGAGACAAAACAAACACTGGCTTATGGTGACACAGTTGACAAACACTCACGAACACAGTTGACAAACACAACACTGGCCTTCTGACGACAAATGACACAACACAACACTGGCTTCTGATGACACAGTTGAACACAACACAACACTGGTTTGAGTGACACAGTTGACAAAACACAACACTGGATTCTGAAGACACAGTTGACACAACACAACACTGGATTCTGATGACACAGTTGACAAAACACAACACTGGCTTCTGATGACACAGTTGACAAAACACAACACTGGCTTCTGATGACACAGTTGACAAAACACAACACTGGCTTATGATGACACAGTTGACAAAACACAACACTGGCTTCTGATGACACAGTTAACACAACAGTGGCTTCACGATGACACAGTTGACAAAACACAACACTGGCTTCTGATGACAAGTTGACACAACACAACACTGGCTTCATGATGACACAGTTGACACAACACAACACTGGCTTATGGTGACACAGTTGACAAAACACAACACTGGCTTCATGATGGCACAGTTGACACAACACAACACTGGCTTCTGATGACACAGTTGACACAACACTGGCTTCTGATGACACAGTTGACACAACACAACACTGGCTTCATGATGACACAGTTGACAAAACACAACATTGGCTTCTACATTCATGATGACACAGTTGACACAACACAACACTGGCTTCACGATGACACAGCTGACACAACACAACACTGGCTTCACGATGACACAGTTGACACAACACAACACTGGCTTCTACATTCATGATGACACAGTTGACACAACACAACACTGGCTTCTACATTCATGATGACACAGCTGACACAACACAACACTGGCTTCATGATGACACAGCTGACAAAACACAAGGTTGGCTCCCACGATCCATTTCGATGACGTCAGCACTAGCAATTACAGAAAACATAATGAGCCCATTGTCATACTTACCTCCCATGCCCACCTGCCCCGAGAGAGAGAGGAGAGGAGAGAGAAGAGAGAGAGAGAGAGAGAGAGAGAGAGAGAGAGAGGAGAGGAAGAGAGAGAGGAGGAGAGAGAGAAGAGATTGATTGACTGATTTATTGACTGATTTATTGACTGATTGATAATCTTTATTCCCAGAGGCTACCGATAGGTATTGAGAGAGAGACACAGAGACAGAGAGGATGTATTGCCAAAGCTCAGCCCCTTACGACAGCTACGTAAAATTGTGCGCTGCATACTTCACGAAGTGATCATTTCTCTGCACTTCAGAACATGTCCATGGCATCAATACACACAGATTTCTTTATTTAACAAGCGCTTAGCCTGCAGTATTTCGGCTGGGTAGATTGCTACTCCATGATCATGGAATCGTTGGCAGCAAAGAACGAAATGGACTGCTCTTTTCTGTGATCTATTGCGTAACGGACATAAGAAATCATGATTATCATTGTGTTCTGTATCTTAAACGATGTATATTCAGATCAGATGGAGTAACCAAACCTTAAGAGGTTGCTGTGGAATATTTTAAGGCATATGATCGTGTTATATGTTCTGTATCTTGATGTATGTATGTATGTAAATTAGTATGTAGTATATGTGTATGTGTATGTATGTATGTATGTATGTATGTATGTATGTATGTATGTATGTATGTATGTATGTGTAGATGTATGTATGATGTTATATGTATGTATGTATGTATGTATAGTATATGTATGTATGTATGTATGTATGTATGTATGTATGTATGTATGTATGTATTGTTATGAGATGTATGTATGTGTGTATGTGTGTATAAAAGTCAACTGCAATGCACCTGGGGTTTATCACAGTTCTTGATTAAACCATTGACGCTGGGGGCAACAGCAAAGTGAGAGACTGTATGACCAGTGGCTTTCTTTCCCACTCATGGAATTTCACTTTACAGCTTAGTCTTTAGTGATCGACTATGACTCTCTGACTAGGAGGCTTGACTCGCACAGTCCTTATGTGCTGCAGCCCTGGTGGTTAGTTGGCCTTTGGAGAACATCTCCAACGCTGACTGTCCTTATGCCCACTTGGCCGAGAGAGTGGGGATGTACTGTGGGCAAGGCATCTCCACTATAATCAAATTTCTGCCCAATTTCCAAAACAGCAGCTGCCTCCTCTGATGTTTTGGAGGTCATCGTCGGACATGACGGACAAACATACATACATAAAAGTCAAACTGTGTTAAAGGGATGGCTCCAATTCTGCCAACTGCTGTCAATTAAACATTGACACCCACCCAAACACACACACACTGAAAATAAACAAAAACATCAGCAGCAGCAACACCAACCCCATGTCAGCAACAACAAAGACAACAACAACAACAACAGGGACACAAAAAGCAATAATATGAACTCTGCTGACCACATAGTCAGCGTGAATGTCACACGGTCATATGCTAAAACTGACAGGGGGCTGTGAGGAATCGACCCTCCGGCCATCGATCAACCGGGCCACTGGTCTGACCCACAATCTGCTGGCGTCACTAAGGGTCCCTAGGACAAGACCCAGCGCAATGGAGCCGATTGTCCAGACAGTTCTCCAGAAAGGGAGGCAGAGGAAAGGGGAGGAGGGGGGTCAGGGGATGTAGGAAGTAAAAAGGTAAAGGAGGTCCATACTATAAGGATCCTAGGGAGCAGCGTCAAGAGTCACTTCTCTAAGGGCAGCATAGAAGGCTGGTGCCATTACTCTCCGCTGCTTTACTTCTGCTAAAGAGGCAGTACCAAAGTGGTGAACTGGGGAACATGTACTGAAGCCAAGCGCGCAACGGTCAAACCATCATTTTGGTAACCACGCTCGACGCTGCTTAACTTGGCTGGGGGAAAGCGAGTGCTCCGACCGCTGAGCTATCCCGTCCCCTAGGGGATGTAGACAGAAACAGAATGGCGGGTTGAGGACAACACACACAAAACGGACAGAGAGCCCGTTTCTACAGACAATACAGAAAGGACAGGGAAACATTTTCAAAGACACTACAAAATGAATAGGGAAGCATTTTTAAGGACAACACAGAACGGACAAACAAATATTTTTAAGGACAACACAAAACGGACAAACACACATTTTTTAAGGACAACACAGAACGGACAAACACACATTTTTAAGGACAACACAGAACGGACAAACACACATTTTTAAGGACAACACAGAACGGACAAATACACATTTTTAAGGACAACACAGAACGGACAAACACACATTTTTAAGGACAACACAGAACGGACAAACAAACATTTTTAAGGACAACACAGAACGGACAAACACACATTTTTAAGGACAACACAGAACGGACAAACACACATTTTTGAGGACAACACAGAACGGACAAACAAACATTTTAAGGACAACAGAGAACGGACAAACATTTTTAAGGACAACACAGAAAAGAACAGGGACACATTTTTAAGGACAAATAAGAACGGACAGGAAGCCATTTTTAAAGACAATACCGGACAGGAACCCATTTTAAGGACAATAGAGAAAGGACAAACAAACATTTTTAAGGACAATAAAAAACGGACAGGAACCCATTTTTAAAGGAAAATATAGAACGGATAGGGACCCATTTTTAGGAACAATACAGAACGGACAGACAAACATTTTTAAGGACAATACAGAATGGACAGGAACCCATTTTTAAAGAAAATACATACGGACAGGAAACCGTTTTCTAAGGACAATACCAAATGGACAGGAACCCATTTTTAAAGAAAATACATACGGACAGGAAACCGTTTTTTAAGGACAATACCAAATGGACAGGAAACCGTTTTTTAAGGACAATACCAAATGGACAGGAAACCGTAATTTAAGGACAATACCAAATGGACAGGGAACCGTTTTTTAAGGACAATATCGAATGGACATGGACCCATTTTTAAAGACAATGCAGAACAGACAGAGAGCCATTTCTAAAAGAAAATACAGAATGAACAGGGACGCATTTTAAAGAACAATACATAGGGGATAGGGACCATTTTTAAGGACAATACAGAATGAACAGGGAGCATTTTTAAGGACAATACAGAACAACAGAAACCCATTTTTAAAGACAATACGTAATGAACAGGGACCTTTTTTTTTTTTTATAAAAGAAAACACATAATGAACAGGAACCCATTTTTAAGGACAATACCGGACAGGGACCCATTTTTAAGGACAATACAGAACAACAGGGACCCATTTTTAAGGACAATACCGAACGCACAGGGACCCATTTTAAAAAATACCAGTAGGGACCCATTTTAAGGGCAATACAGACCAGACACACAGAACCATTTTGAGATAATCAGGCCATGGCACATGACCGACATAACTGAAGGATTTTGGTGAACCAGTATTCAATACCCTACTTCAGTGACTCCCTGAGGTGTTTAAAGGAAGTCTGTGACGTCACCTCATCCACATAGAGATTTCACAACATCATACATTATCCTTGGTTACTAACCGAACCATCAATCTAACCACTCAGCCCTGGCCTGTCCCGACCTTAACCCGACACAAACCGCCATATTTTCTGATGCCCAGCATGCTTCAAAAGGAAACTTTCGTCATTGCCAATCAGAGGAAGAAGCCCGGACAGAATGGGACGCCACTTCCGGGAAAGAATGACAGATGCCTCGCCATCACTTCGTGCCTCATAGACTTAACGAATGATGGCTGTCTGTGAGTCGTGCCTATAGTCTTATTCACTTAATCTTTTATTTCAAGGATAATGGAATAAGCGCTTCTAGGCTTCTTTTTTTAAAAAAAACATCCAGTCCCCGTTTTGCGTGCGGTTTTGTCAATTTTGTCATCCCTTCCCATTGGCACAACTGGTCTACTTTTCCGAAAGGCGGATTAGGTTGTAATGTGTGTAAGAGGTGTTTGCGTACGTTGTGATCTGAGCGAGAGCACAGAGACAGGTACTCGAAGAGGAGAGATGAAGAGAGAGAGAGATGAGAGGAGAGAGGACAGAGAGAGAGGGACGGGAGAGGAGGGGGGGGGGTACAAGACTGCTGTTAGTTGTTATGCTGGCGTGACATGAATAGACATGAGGTCTTACAGGGAGAGGGGGATATAGATGTATGAGGGGTGAAGAGAATGAGAAGAGAGAGAGAGGAGAGAGAGAGAAGAGAGAGAGAGAGAGAGAGAGAGAGAGAGAGACAGAGAGAGCAGAGAGAGAAGAGAGAGAGAGAGACTCCTTGAAGTACGTTCTCTACATGGAAGACATTAATCGGCATTACCACCTACAACCTGTCTATACCAGCATGTGTGTATGTGATGTGGTTGTGTGTGTGTGGGGGTGTCGCGCGCACGCGCGTATGAATGTGTATGCGCGTGTGTGAATGTGTGTGTGTGGGCGGGGTGGGGGGTAGAGAAAAAGAGAGAGAGAGGGGGTGAATGAGGGGGAGAAGAGAGAGAGACAGAGAGACAGAGAGACAGAGACAGAGAGACAGACAAAAAAGAGAGACAGAGACAGAGACGGACAGACAAATAGACAGAGAGACAGAGACACGAGACAGAACAGACAAAAGACGGACAAATAGCGAAACAAGACAAACAAGACAAGAGACACGAAACGCACCACAAAATACAACACACACACACACACACACACACACACACACACACACACACACACACACACACACACAC
>CM054165.1:3879422-3884422 GCA_028751875.1 Rapana venosa | reverse complement strand
TTAAAAAAAAAAAGTCTTCTTCTGTTGTTCGTTCGTTCGTGTCTTTGATGTTGTTGATTTTGTGTGTATACTGTCTTCCAGTGTGTTGACTCTGGGTTTTGTATTGTTGTGATGGTTTTTGTGTCAATGTTATGTTTGAATATCGATGTGTCGTTGTATTTGTGTTGAAGGGGACGGGATAACTCAGTGGTCGGAGCAATCGCTTTCCCCAAGCTAAGATTAATCAGCATCGAGCGTGGTTACCACTTGGATGGGGAGACCGTTTGCGCGCCTTGGCTTCAGCACAGTCCCCCAGTTCACCCAGCTGTAAATGGGCACCTGCCTCTTTAGGGGCAGGGAAGGTAAAGCAGAGAAGGAGAGGAGATGGGCGCCGCTCTCAATATGCTGGCCCCTAAAGTTGAGGTCTCTGACGCCTCGCTCCCCTACGACTTTATAGGTTATGGGACTCCTTTACTTTTACTTTACCTATATGTGTTGATGTGTTCGGTTTTGTGGTGTGTTGATGTGTTACGGTGTGTTGTGATGTGTTGTGTTGTATTGTGTTAAGCTGAGTTGAACTGAGCTGTGCTGAGTTGAGTTGCATCGCTTCTGCGATGTGTTGTGTTGTGTTGTGTTTTTAACGTCTAGAATTGAGGACTGAAACAAAGCAAAAGCAAAAAGAACTGCAACAACAAAAAGTAAAAATAAGATGGGGGTATTGTTATGCTAGTATAAATATTAACGTTTATGCCTCCTCAGTTAAAACACAATTTTATTAGCTCAGAACAACATAGCACCAATACAACAAGCAATGCTTATATTTATGAGTACTCGAACATTCTTACATATGCAAGAATGGGCTCCAGATGAACAAAACTGCGTCAATAGATGAAAAATAACATAACTGTAAGTATTTAAAGATTGCGAAAATATGAGAAAAAGAAATAACAAATAAACAACGATAAACAAAGGGGTGTTGTCTCATCTACTTGTATCTACGTATACAAGGCAACATGACTGCAAGACAGGCTGTTATCCCTTCTCCGTATGGAATTATACTAGGGTTGAGAAAACATTGTCAACACAAGGAGAGGTTTAGTCTTTCATTTCTCACTTTTGTAAATATGTCAGAAACATTCTTAACCCAAGAGAAAGATTATTTCTCTTTTCACTTCTGTAAATATGTCAGAAACATTCTTAACACAAGAGAAAGGTTTTCTTTTTCTCTTTTCACTTCTGTAAATATGTCAGAAACATTCTTAACACAAGAGAAAGGTTTTCTTTTTCTCTTTTCACTTCTGTAAATATGTCAGAAACATTCTTAACACAAGAGAAAGGGTTTTTTCCTTTACACTTCTGTAAATATGTCAGAGACATTATGAACGGAAGAGAAAGATTTTTTCCCTTTTCACTTCTGTAAATATGTCAGAGACATTATGAACACAAGAGAAACGGTTTTCTCTTTTCACTTCTGTAAATATGTCAGAAACATTCTTAACACAAGAGAAACGTGTTCTCTTTTCACTTCTGTAAATATGTCAGAAACATGAACGCAAGAGAAACGGTTTTCTATGTTCACTTCTGTAAATATGTCAGAAACATTCTTAACACAAGAGAAAGATTTTTTCTCTTTTCACTTCTGTAAATATGTCAGAAACATTCTCACCACAAGAGAGACGTGTTCTCTTTTCGGTTTTCTTTTTCTCTTTTCACTTCTGTAAATACGTCAGAAACAGTCTTTACGCAAGAGAAACGGTTTTCCCTTTTCACTTATGTAAATAAGTTAGAAACATTCTGAACACAGGAGAAACGTGTTCTCTTTTCACTTCTGTAAATATGTCAGAAACAGTCTTTACGCAAGAGAAACGGTTTTCCCTTTTCACTTCTGTAAATAAGTTAGAAACATTCTTAACACAGAAGAGACGTCTTTCCCTTCTTACTTCTGTAAATGTGTTGGTTTTTTTAAACTTTCGTCGAACGCTCAGACGGCAACAATTGTTGTCTGTCATATGAGCAAAAATGTTATGCGCTGCCATCAAGCGCCTGACAAACCGGGCTCAGCACATCTGACTTTGGCGTGGCAGAGAATTGTTATCTTTTAAGTCTTTATAGAAAAAAAAGGTAGGAAAACGGACCAAGAAGGCACAAAATAGACAAGAAGGAGGTGAGAGGAAGAAACGGAACATGGCAGAAACAGAGAGAGAGAGAGAGGGAGAGAGAGAGGGAGAGACAGAGACAGTGAAGCAGAGGCAGAGAGAGAGAGAGAGAGAGAGAGACAGAGAGAGACAGAGACAGTGAAGCAGAGGCAGATAGACAGACAGACATGCAGACAGACAGACAGACACTTAATCACACAGTAAGAGGAGAAAATCAGGAACTCTCAGATTTCCACGGCAGGCAGAAAGAAAGAGTTGTCTGCCCTGCCGTTCCCTGACCTCGCTGCTGAAGGAAGGGGGAGAGGGAGAGGGAGAGAGGGAGAGAGAGAGAGGGGAGAGAGAGAGAGAGAGAGAGAGAGAGAGAGAGAGAGAGAGAGAGAGAGAGAGAGAGAGAGAGGAGAGGGAGAAGGAGGAGAACAGAAGCTTAGCGGAGAGTTCAGGGAGACACGGGGGAGAAGTCGGGGGAGAAGGACAGGGGGGAGAGAAAGAGAGAGCGGGAGAGCAGAGAGAGGGAGAGGGAGAGAAAGACAGGACTGTAATTGCAGGGGGCTGTAAGGGAGTTGGAATAACAAGGGGCTACACAGTTACCCCGGGGCAAGGGGGGGGGGGGGGGGGGGGGTTGGGGTGAGTGAGAGGGGGAGGGAGGGCTGCACCACTTAGACACTACTGAACACATGCATGTTACAGGACAAGACAAGACAAGACAAGACAAGACAAGGCAAGACAAGACAAGGCAGGACAAGACAAGGCAAGACAAGGCAAGACAAGACAAGACAAGGCAAGACAGGGCAGGGCTGGGCAGAGCAAAGACAGTAAGACAGCTGACAGGACAGAAGACAGCTCGGACAGAAGACAGCTCGGACAGAAGACAGCTCGGACAGAAGACCGCTCGGGCAGAAGACAGCTGTGATGGAGATGAAATGACAGTGACCACAGTACATTGTGATGATGACAGTGGCCACAGTACATTGTGATGATGGAGATGACAGTGACCACAGTACATTGTCACAATGTCAGTGACCACAGTACACAGAAATGATAGAGATGGCAGTGACCACAGTACATTGTCACAATGTCAGTGACCACAGTACACAGTAATGATAGAGATGGCAGTGACCACAGTACATTGTGACGATGCCAGTGACCACAGTACATTGTGATGATGGAGATGTCAGTGACCACAGTACAGTGTAATGATGACAGTGACCACAGTACATTGTGACGATGTCAGTGACCACAGTACATTGTGATGATGGAGATGTCAGTGACCACAGTACAGTGTAATGATGACAGTGGCCACAGTACATTGTAATGACGACAGTGACCACAGTACATTGTGATGATGGCAGTGACCACAGTACATTGTGATGATGAGAGTGACCACAGTACACTGTGATGATGACAGTGACCACAGTACATCGTGATGATGACAGTGACCACAGTACATTGTGATGATGAAAGTGGCCACAGTACATTGTGATGATGGAGATGTCAGTGACCACAGTACAGTGTAATGATGACAGTGACCACAGTACATTGTGATGACGACAGTGACCACAGTACATTGTGATGACGACAGTGACCACAGTACAGTGTAATGATGACAGTGACCACAGTACATTGTGATGATGACAGTGACCACAGTACATTGTGATGATGACAGTGACCACAGTACATTGTGATGATGACAGTGACCACAGTACATTGTGATGATGACAGTGACCACAGTACACTGTGATGATGAAAATGGCAGTGACCACAGTACATTGTAATGATGACAGTGACCACAGTACATTGTGATGATGACAGTGACCACAGTACAGTGTAATGATGACAGTGACCACAGTACATTGTGATGATGGCAGTGACCACAGTACATTGTGATGATGGAGATGACAGTAACAACAGTACACTGTGATGATGAAAATGGCAGTGACCACAGTACATTGTGATGATAGAGATGACAGTGACCACAGTACATTGTGATGATGGCAGTGACCACAGTACATTGTGATGACGGAGATGGCAGTAACAACAGTACACTGTGATGATGGAAATGTCAGTGACCACAGTACAGTGTAATGATGACATGGCCACAGTACATTGTGATGATGACAGTGACCACAGTATATTGTGATGATGACAGTGACCACAGTACATTGTGATGATGGAGATGACAGTGACCACAGTACATTGTGATGATGGAGATGACAGTGACCACAGTACATTGTGATGACAGAGATGACAGTGACCACAGTTCATTGTGATGATAGAGATGACAGTGACCACAGTACATTGTGATGATAGAGATGACAGTGACCACAGTATCTTGTGATGGTGACAGTGACCACAGTACACTGTGATGATAGAGATGACAGTGACCACAGTACATTGTGATGATAGAGATGACAGTGACCACAGTACACTGTGATGATGGAGTTGACAGTGACCACAGTACATTGTGATGATGACAGTGACCACAGTACACTGTGATGATAGAGATGACAGTGACAACAGTACACTGTGATGATGGAGATGACAGTGACCACAGTATCTTGTGATGGTGACAGTGACCACAGTACATAGTGATGATAGAGATGACAGTGACCACAGTACATTGTGATGATGGCAATGACAGTGGACCACAATACATTGTGATGATGACAGTGACCACAGTACATTGTGATGATAGAGATGACAGTAACCACAGTACACTGTGATGATAGAGATGACAGTGACCACAGTACTCTGTGATGATGGAGATGACAGTGGCCACAGTACCTTGTGATGATGGAGATGACAGTGGCCACAGTGCATACACTGTGATGATGGAGATGACAGTGACCACAGTACACGGTGATGTTG
>CM054165.1:3836922-3874422 GCA_028751875.1 Rapana venosa | reverse complement strand
CCGCAAGTCCCTGCTTTTTTGCACTTATCTTTCGTTATTGTCTCATGATTATCAAGAGTGGTGTACAGAAGGGGGGGGGGGGGGGGGTGTAGGAATGGAAGGAAGGGAGGGAAGGGGGTTGTTATAGTGAAGGGTGGTAGTAGTAGTGATGGTAGTGAGTGGGTGGGGGGTGGGGGTAGAGCAGGAAAAATAAAGAGTATGTCAGCTATATCACAAAACGCCAAGAGAGGGAGATAGGGGCAGAGAGAGAGAGGGGGAGAGAGAGGGGGGAGCGAGAGGGAGAGAGAACTCGAACTCGAACTCGAACTCGAACTCGAATGTTTTAATGAGGATAATTGGATAAGCCAGGGGCTTCTTTACACCAGGTCCTCAAAAAACCCCAAAACAACAACAACAAAACTAACATAAAAACCAAAGATAAAAAAAACAAAAGGCAAACAAACATGAAAAAATGCATAGCATAATTATACTCAATGAAGCTGACAAAAACTCAATCAGAGAGAGAGGGAGGGAGAGAGGGAGAGAGAGAGAACTTGATCAGGAGTTGTTAACTGGACCATAATGATGATGACGATAATGATGATGGGTCCAAAACTTTTCCCCTATCCATTAGACCGTGAGTGGTGGTCCGGGTGCTAGTCTTTCGGATTAGTCGATAAAACCGAGGTCCCGTGTGTTACACACAATTATTCAGCGCACGTAAAATAACCCACGGTAAGAAGAAAATTGTCCCTAGCAGAACTCTGTAGAAAAAAAAGCCACTCTGATAGGGAAAAAATATACAGTTGCATACAAAAAAAAAAAAAGAAATAATGGGTGGCGCTGCTCTTGTGGCGACGCGCTCTTCCCTGGGGGAGCAGCACGAATTTCACGAAGAGAAATCTGCCGTGACTTAAAGTGGTATGAAATAATAATTTAAAAAAAATGATGATGATGAAGACGACAGTGATGATGATGACAACAATGGTTATGATGACGACAACGACGACGACGACGACGACGTCGATGATGATGGTGGTGATGATGATAATGACGATGATCAGACTTGGTTTTGTGACTTTTGCGGCTTTCCTTTGTCTGATGTGATCTGAACTTCTTCACTCTCCCCCTCCATGTCTCCCCTCCCCTCTCCCCTCCCTCCTCCCCCCCCCCCCTCACCACCACGGCTTTTCCTGAAGATCGATATCCCCCCCCCCCCCTCTGTTGTCTGATGTCCCTATTAGGATCACGCTCTTCATAGGCGTTGAATGAATGAATGAATGAATGAATGAGTGAATGAATGAATAAATGAATGAATGAATGAATAAATGAATGAATTAGTGAGTGAGTGAATGAATTAGTGAATAAATGAATGGAGGAGTGAATGGATGAATGAGTGAATAAAGGAATGAATGAGTGAATAAATGAACGAAAGAGTGAATGAATGAATGAATGAAAGAGTGAATAAATGGATGAATTATTGAATGAATGAATGAGTGAATGAATTAGTGAATAAATGAATGAATGAGTGAATGAATGAATGAGTGAATGAATGAATGAGTGAATAAATGAACGAATGAATGAATAAATGAACAAATGAGTGAATGAACGAAAGAGTGAATAAATGAATGAATTAGTGAATGAATGAATGAATGAAGTAGTGAATGAATGAATGAGTGAATGAACGAATGAGTGAGTGAGTGAGTGAATGAATGAATGAATGAATAAATGAATGAATGAATGAGTGAATAAATTACTGAATGAGTGAATGGATGAATGAATCAATGACACTTTCGAATGAGTGAATCTTTTAATGGATGAATCATTTTAGTGAATGAATCTTCTTCATGAATGGATTTCCTTAATGATTTTTTTTTAAGGAATGAATGATTTGTTTAAAACAAATAAATCCCATAACGAATCAGTCTCCTTAATTTATGAATCTTTTAAATTAATTTATTTTCTTAATGAATGAATATTTTTTTATGAATGAATCTCATAATGAGTGAATTTTTCAACGAATGAATCTCTTAATGAATAATTTTTTTTGTAATAACGAATGAATCTCCTTAATGAATGAATCTTTTTAATAAACGAATCTCTTAATTAAAAAATATTTTAAATGAATGAATCTTCTTAATGAATGAATCTTTTAACGAATGAGTCTTCTTGGTAAACAAATATATTTAACGAACAACTCTCTTTATGATTGAATCTTTTTAATGAATTGATATCTCTAAAAAAAATAATCGGGGACTGTCTTCTATGACGCCTGCCAAGAAAGTCTTGTGGTTCAGTTCAACTGCTTTCAAGACAGGACAAAAAGTAACGGGCTGTGTGCTAGTACTGGGGTGTTCAGGAAATACAGTGACCTTAGAAAAAATGTCAGAAAGATGAAAAAGGTCATGAATGACCTATGAACTTCTTGTATTCCTACACTGGTGACGTCGCACATGCCTTTATTTCTGAAGTGCTGCAGATAGCATGGAAAGAAGAGAGGTGGTGGTGGTGGTGGTGGGGGGGGGGGGGGGGGTACAGCATTGTCTGGAGAAATAAAACACGTTTTCAGGTCTAAAACTTTCTCCAAATATGCGAGAGTCAAAGACTTCATACATCACTAAAAATGTTTGTAGGGATCTTTGCTCATGCACTTGGTAAGCACTGTGCTGATTTCAGAGTGTTATAGGAAATCAGTGATTTGAGCCCCCTGACTCAGACTGTGGTGTGCGGCCATATATTTCATAGAGTGATAGGATTATAGTAATGATAATTATGAGGTCAAAACTTAACTGTGGTGTGTGGTCCTAGATTTTATGATATAATAGGAATGTTTTATAGTAATCATATGAGGACAAAATGTAACTGGTGTGCAGTCCTACATGCTATAATGTAATAAATATTGTAATGATATGAGGTCAAAACGTAACTGTGGCGTGTGACCTTACATTTCAAAATGTAATAGGAATATAGAAATAATATGAGGTCAAAATGTTACTGTGGTGTGTGGCCCTACACCTTATAGAGTAATGTGATTATAGTGATAATACTTATGAGACAAAACCTAATTGTGGTGTGTAGCCCTACATTTTATAGAGTAATACAACTCAACTCATCTCAACTGTCTCTATAGCTGCTGTCGTTGGTAGAAGTTCCACGCTATGCCACCAGGATTTGCCATCTCTCTCTGTCTCTGCTGAGTTCTACCATCTCCTGTAGCCCTCCTCCCAGACCACTGACCTCCGTGATGTTGGCAATGTAGGATGTTGGTGGTCTGCCTCTTTTCCTTCTGCCCTCAACCTTACCTTGGAGAACTGCCGTCATCAAATTTGTCTGTGTGTTTCTGTTTGCATGACCAACACACTGTGATAGGAAATATGCAAAAAAACAACAACAACCCAACAACGTAACATGCAATTGCCACATGGGGTCTCACATGTTTGAGCTTACAACCTAACTGTGGTATGTTGCCCAAAATGTCATAGTATAATAGCAATAAAGTAATGTGTTGCCCAAAATGTCATAGTATGCAGCAATAAAGTGATGTGTTGCCCAAAATGTCATAGTATGCTAGCAATAAAGTGATGATGTGTTGCCCAAAATGTCATAGTATAATAGCAATAAAGTAATGTGTTGCCCAAAATGTCATAGTATACTAGCAATAAAGTGATGTGTTGCCCAAAATGTCATAGTATACTAGCAATTAAGTGATGTTGTGCTAAAAATCATAGTATGCTAGCAATAAAGTGATGTTGTGCTAAAAATCATAGTATGCTAGCAATAAAGTGATGTGTTGCCCAAAATGTCATAGTATACTAGCAATTAAGTGATGTTGTGCCTAAAAATCATAGTATACTAGCAATTAAGTGATGTGTTGCCCAAAATGTCATAGTATGCTAGCAATAAAGTGATGTGTTGCCCAAAATGTCATAGTATACTAGCAATAAAGTGATGTGTTGCCCAAAATGTCATAGTATAATAGCAATAAAGTGATGTGTTGCCCAAAATGTCATAGTATACTAGAAATAAAGTGATGTGTTGCCCAAAATGTCATAGTATAATAGCAATAAAGTGATGTGTTGCCCAAAATGTCATAGTATAATAGCAATAAAGTGATGTGTCGCCCAAAATGTCATAGTATGCTAGCAATAAAGTGATGTGTTGCCCAAAATGTCATAGTATACTACCAATAAAGTGATGTGTTGCCCCAAAATGTCATAGTATACTAGCAATAAAGTGATGTGTTGCCCAAAATGTCATAGTATACTAGCAATAAAGTAATGTGTTGCCCAAAATGTCATAGTATACTAGCAACAAAGTGATGTGTTGCCCAAAATGTCATAGTATAATAGCAACAAAGTGATGTGTTGCCCAAAAATGCCATACTATACAAGCAATAAAGTGATGTGTTGCCCAAAATGTCATAGTATACTAGAAATAAAGTGATGTGTTGCCCAAAATGTCATAGTATAATAGCAATAAAGTGATGTGTTGCCCAAAATGTCATAGTATAATAGCAATAAAGTGATGTGTCGCCCAAAATGTCATAGTATGCTAGCAATAAAGTGATGTGTTGCCCAAAATGTCATAGTATACTACCAATAAAGTGATGTGTTGCCCCAAAATGTCATAGTATACTAGCAATAAAGTGATGTGTTGCCCAAAATGTCATAGTATACTAGCAATAAAGTGATGTGTTGCCCCAAAATGTCATAGTATACTAGCAATAAAGTGATGTGTTGCCCAAAATGTCATAGTATACTAGCAATAAAGTGATGTGTTGCCCAAAATGTCATAGTATACTAGCAACAAAGTGTTGTGTTGCCCAAAATGTCATAGTATAATAGCAACAAAGTGATGTGTTGCCCAAAAATGCCATACTATACAAGCAATAAAGTGATGTGTTGCCCAAAATGTCATAGTATACTAGCAATAAAACTCTATGTTAGCCAAAATTTTCAATGTTTTCTAGCAACAAAGTAATATGTTTCCCCCAAAAAAAAATTCCCAGTATACTAGCAATAAAGCGACGTGTCGCCCCCCCAAATGTCATAGCACACTAGGAACATAGTGACTGGCGCCTACAATCTAACTGCAGTGTGTGGCCCTACATTGTCCAGCCTGCAATAGGAAAATAAGGGTTTAAGCTGACAACGCAGCAGCGGTCTGAGGCCCCTAAGGCTTCACTTCACCCAGTAGCACAGGGTACTCCAGCATCCCTGATTAGTTTCTCCAGGGGCTCTTCTCCGCTAAGAGGTCAGATAATGAGAAAAGGGGGAGGGGCGGACAACTCCCTCACCCTCCACACCACCAAGGGGAAACAACTCTGGGAAAATGAATCGCGAAATAGAAAGCAATCCCCCGGGACGCGCAGCGGAGGGAAGTCATTTCTGTGAGAAAGTAATGAGTTAATTTCGTTTGGAATTGTGTCATTCGTTTACAGTCATGTGAGATATTTCTTTAAATAATAAAAAGAAAGAAAGAAACCTTAAAAAGCCAAAATAACAAAACAAAAAGAATCGAAATCAAAAAAGAGAAAAAATAGAAAACAGCCCCCCCCCCCCCCAAAACCCCCAACCCAACAACAAACAAACCAAAAAAAAAGTATTGAGGAAGCCGAGAAGTTGGTATTGATATTGTTCGTTGTGAAAAATGTGAAATCTGTTGATAATTAATTTTGTTTTATATGGATGATGGAAATTAAGCTTGTTGACAGGTTATTTGACGAGCTCACACCCCCCTCCCCCCCTCCCGGTGGGTATGCCGTGGGCCTATCAGTATAATCAGCATCCCCACATTCTAGAAATTCTCTGCTAGAAATTTCCTCTTTTCTACCCCTCTCTTTGTTTCTACCTTGTTCCTTTTCTTCCTGTCACCACATCTTTCTTGTCTATTTTCTGCCTTCTTGGTCCATTCTCCTGCCTCCCCCCCACTCACTTACAGAAAGACTCACTTACAAGATAACAATTCTGTCTTGTGCCGAAGTCGGGATATCTTGGGCCTGACTTGTCAGGTGCTTAACGGCAGCGTGACGCATTTTTTCGCTCATATCACAGACGACAATAGTTGCTGTCTGAGCGTTCGACGACGACGACGAAGACTTGATGAGCTCAGGCTCCTGCAGTACTCTCCTGCTTGCACGGGCCTGGCACAGGCGCTTTCAGAATATTGTACTAGTTTTAGGGGTGGCTCGAGGGGCTCAAGTGGGATGACTTGCAGTTACCACAGCCCCTACATCGGAGTAACTCCGCTGGGGCTTTATCATAATTCCAAAAACAACCGAAAAATGTGTTTGACAGGCTGTTGAGAATTTTGGTCGTTTCTGGTGAAAAGGCAGTTGAAATTTCTCTCTCTCTCTCTCTCTCTCTCTCTCTCTCTCTCTCTCTCTCTCTCTCTCTCTCTCTTTCTGTCCCTGTCTCTCTCTGTCTCTGACGACCTTGGAGAGAGGGGGGAGAGAAAGAGAGAGAGAGAGAGGGAGAGGAGAGGAGAGAGAGGGAGAGAGAGAGAGAGGGATAGAGAGAGAGAGAGAGAGAGGGAGAGAGAGAGAGAGAGGGGAGAGAGAGAGGGGGAGAGAGAGAAATACGAAATACGAAATTTTATTTAAAGAGGGTAATATATTAAGTACAATGACTTCTTTTTTATCCAGCCCTCAAAAGGGGAAAAATGTATAAACACCGAAGCAAAGCAATATATTTGAGAGGGAGAGACAGGGACAGAAAGAGAGAGAATGAAGGCCTTGGCCACATTTGAAGGGGGAAAACACAAAGCACACACTATCATACAAGTAATATTCACATAAACAATCAATTCACAAAATATTATCAACACACGATAATTTTTCAAGAATTAATAAGGGTGTCCCGCAGTCTAAATGCTTTATATAGAAAAAGAGCTAACTGTTTTGTAGTAGCTTCATTTCCAGACATAATGAGCATGATTAACCTATGGAGACATGGTTGACGTAAGAACTTTCGAGGTATAAACTGCTCTCTTAATTCCGTAAGTTGTGAACAATTTCAATAGAACTATCACAAAGAGGACAAATCAAAGCTCTCTCGTTTACATATCTATAATAGAAATGATGCGTGTTCAATTCTGAGATACCAAATCTAAAGTTTGTTAATATTCTTTTCAAATGCCTATCCATTTTCATTGTTAAATATAAAGGGATACAATGTGATGGATTGATCAGACTATACATTTCATATCTGCTACTATTTTCAATGTGTGAATGCCAGTCTTGCCAGTGACATTCAATTAGTCTTTCACGAAAAAGTCGTAAGAACAAAGAGTGATTTTCAACGCCCTGATTGAGCCACACATATCCAAAACCGTTCTCGTATAACTTTCTTTTAACTTTAGTAACCCAGTTTGACTTGCCCTTTTCATCTAACAGATATAACATTTTATAAGCTTTAGGAGGAAGTCTATGTTGTTCCATCTGAGTCAATTTCAACCAAAAACGAATACACCTTACAGCTGTAACAATTGCAATGGGTATCGGTTCGTTTCTCCATATACAAGATTATTAGGTGTTTTTACTGATACACCGAGAAATTTCTTAAGGGCAAATAAATGAACTTTCTCACTATGAATACATGCTGCATCAAGTCTCCATACTTCAGCCCCATACAATGCTATTGGCTGTACTTGTGAGTCAAATAATTTCATAAATAAGCCAAATGAATATTTGTTCAATTTATTTAACTTCTGCATTATGGAAATTAGAGCCCTCTTTGCCCGACAAGCAAGGTCCTTACAAGCAAACGTAAAACTCAAACGTGTCGAAAAGTACAATCCTAAATATTGATATGCATATACTACAGCCATAGTAACACCATTGAACTGCCATCTTTCTCTAGCAGCAAGATAACCACTTTTTCTGAAAACAATTATATTACTCTTAGACATATTGACCTTTAGTTGAAGCTTAGAGGCTGATCTTTGTAAACAATTTAATTGATTTTGAAGACCTACTACAGTTTCAGATATTAATACAACGTCATCAGCAAAAAGTAGAATAAACAATTCTAAGGCTTTATCATCATGAAAAGAAACACCATGCTTTCCATATTCACGAACTTCTCTATTTATTTCATTAATAAATAAAGAAAACAAAACAGGGCTGCATACATCCCCCTGCTTAACCCCAGTAGTACAGTTGACACAATCAGTTAATGAACCCCCACACCTAATTCTAGCTTTTTCACTGTTGTACATGCTCATAACACAAGTAAGTAATTTACCAGAAATTCCATTTTTTAAACCAAAATTGGCCATAATATACCTCTATTGACAGAATCAAACGCCTTTTCAAAGTCAATAAAGGCAATGTATAGCTTATGATTTAGACTAAGTTGTTTCTGTACACATGCAAGAAGTGTGAATATATGATCTATTGTAGAATAATTGCTCTTAAAACCAGCTTGAAATTCGTCTGTTATATTATTAGCTTCTACCCATCTCTGAAGTCTGTGATTGATAATTGAACTATAGGTCTTAATTGCAATATTACAAATCGATATACCTCTGTAATTGTTTGGATCAGCAGTACTACCTTTTTTATACAATGGAATTACAATAGATTCAGACCAAGCGCTTGGGAAAATACTTTTATCAAATAAAGCATTAAACAAAGTTACAAAGAAATTGATAACCCGACTACATTTAACAGAATTCTTCAAAAATTCTCCAATAATGCCATCAATACCTGCTGCTTTTTATTGTTTAATTTTCTTATGGCTAGAAGAACTTCATCTATAGAAATTGAACGATTAAATACACAAGCTTCATCTCTTATTTCATTTTCTGTTATTTCTTCAAAGTAACTATTTACAGAATCTTTTTCAAGTAAGTCTCGAAAATGCTGATGCCAAGTATCAATATCTATTGTGTTATAAGGCTGCTTACTTTTAGAAGAAATGTTGCGCATATTGTTCCAAAACGTTTTCTGATCATTCACTGAAAGAGTCAACTCATCAATCATAGCCTCGTTATATTCTCGTTTCTTTCGCTCTAAAAGATGCTTATATTCACGTCTGGCACGACAGTATTTATCTCTGTCTTCTCTTTGTAGAGTACGTCTATATTTCTGTAACAAATTACTGACAGATTTCTTAAGTTTACTACATTCCTTGTCGAACCAACTACTGACTTTACTACACTCACTGTTTTTAAAAGTCTTCTCCATGCATTCAGCTGCTTCTTTCAGACAACTATTGAACAAACTAAGTGCACTGTCAACATCTGAGTCAAGGTGACTAATTGCCACATCCAGTCTATGAAAGAGAGAGAGAGAGGGAGAGAGAGAGAGAGGAGAGGAGGAGAGAGAGAGAGAGAGAGAGAGAGAGAGAGAGAGAGAGAGAGAGAGAGAGGAGAGAGAGATGAGAGAGAGAGAGAGAGAGAGAGAGAGAGAGAGAGAGAGAGAGAGAGAGAGGGGAGAGAGAGAGAGAGAGAGCACTAACATATTTCTGATAGTGCCAGAGAACCAAAACCTATACAAAAGCAAGTCCGTGTCCAAAGTCGGACTTAACTTTCTATTACAAGGCCGTGAGTGGTGTCAGGGGCCTAGTCTTTCAGACAACAATCGGAGGAACTGGTGTGCACAGTCAGACAAAAGCTGACGAATAGGCTGGCTTCATCCTGTCAGGTTTGAGAACATTGCAGTTTGGAAATAATGACGATAGGACAGGCTTTGGAAAGACATTCTGATTGGGACAACTTCAAAAAGATGAAGGGAAATTTGGAAAGACACACGCACGCTTGCAACACTCACGAACACACACACGCACGCCACACACACACACAAACGCACGCACGCACACACTCACCACACACACACACACACACACACGCAAGCACACACACACACACACACACACACACACTCACTCACTCACACACACACCAGCATCTTGCGCACACATTAAATCCTGTTCCGCTTTTCGGAAGAGAAGGCCTTTGTGAGCCGGTGGAAACAGATGACAAAATTTACAAAACCGCATGCACACAGGGACAGGATGTAAAAAAAGCACATGAGTGCTTATTCCATCATCCTCGATTTAAAAGAATAAAATAAAATAAAATAAACACACACACACACACACAGAAGGCTTGATGAAAAAAAGCAACTGCACTGCTTTTCAATGTACCATCAGTTCTGAACATAAAACTTTGACTTTGACTTTGACTTTTACACACACACACACGCGCATGCGCGCGCACGCACGCACGCACACACATAGATGTGCATGGGATTAAAAAAGGGAGGTAACCATCCCTCCAGCATTCATAGCGAGAAGAAAAGGACCTTCCCCCCCCCCCCCCCCCCCTCACATTCCCCATTTCTCCCTCCACCTCATCCCACACGTTCTGAGAGTTTCATTTAAACTTGAAAAATAGAAACATGCAAGAGAGAACGAAAAAGAGTAACATCTTGGAAAGAAGAAGAAGAATGCAAAGAAGAAGAATGCAAAGAAGAAGAAGAAGAATGCAAAGAATGCAAAGAAGAAGAATGCAAAGAAGAAGAAGAAGAAGAATGCAAAGAATGCAAAGAAGAAGAATGCAAAGAAGAATGCAAAGAAGAAGAAAAATGCAAAGAATGCAAAGAAGAAAAAGAAGAATGTGAAGAAGAAGACGGGGGAGGAGGAGGAGGAGG
Organism: Rapana venosa; assembly: GCA_028751875.1. Taxonomy (NCBI): domain Eukaryota; kingdom Metazoa; phylum Mollusca; class Gastropoda; order Neogastropoda; family Muricidae; genus Rapana; species Rapana venosa. The sequence goes on along the minus strand of CM054165.1, from coordinate 3,863,789 downwards.
AGAAGAAGAGGAAGAATGCACAGAAGAAGAAAGCGCAAAAGAAGAAGAAGAAGAAGAAGAAGAAGAAGAAGAAGAAGAAGAGAAGAAGAAGAAGAAGAAGAAGAAGAAGAAGAAGAAGAAGAAGAAAAGAAAGAAGAAGAAGAAGAAGAAGAAGAAAGAAGAAGAAGAAGAAAAGAAAAAGAAGAAGAATGCAAAGAAGAAGAAGAAGAAGAATGCAAAGAAGAATGCAAAGAAGAATGCAAAGAAGAATGCAAAGAAGAAGAAGAAGAAGAAGAAGAAGAAGAAGAAGAAGAAGAAGAAGAAGAAGAAGAAGAAGAAGAAGAAGAATGCAGAGGAGGAGGAGAAGGAGAAGAAGTAGAAGAAGATGGAGAAGGAGGAGAAGGAGGAGGGGAAGAAGAAGAAGACGACGACGACGAAGAAGAAAAAAAGAAGAGGAACCAGCTACCATGGCGCAGTGGTTAGCGCCTTGGATTACGGACTGGAAGGTCGCGGGTTCGATTCCCATGAGAGTCATAGGGATTTTTCTGATTCCGGCCGGCTCCTACCCAGAGTGAGTGTGCTGTGTGCTCAGTGGGAAGACTGGGACCACACAGTCGAGCTTCATCCACTTAACGGATGCGAGTTTGAGAGTGTTGCTCAAATGACCTGACCAACACTGCAGATGTCTGTATCTCTCGGGCCCGGTTGACGCCGGGATATAATTATTATGATAGTAAGCGTAGAGTACAACCCTGTCAAGTAGTCTCAAAGCATATGCATTTCCACAGCAGCATCATTACGTCATCCTCATTGTCATTGATCATCATGCAATAAAAATAAAAAGCCTCTGATTCGGTGGTCCCAGTTGCTTTGGTCTCATGGTGACCTCAGATTCGGTTTGCCCATACACTTCTGTGCCTGTGGTGAGTTTGTGCCAAAGCCTTTGGGGTTGGAGGTTCGCGGGAGACGGTCGTTGGAGGGACGTTGTGGTGGTTGCCACCTCGGGTGGGCAACTCATTCAGTCTGGCTCCGCGACTGAGCTAATACCTGTCGTTAGTAGGGGGCTTAGTAGGTGGTGTCCTGCGTATGTTAGCTCAGAACAGGCACCACTGAACACCACCAAAGTGACCCAGCAGCAGTGCAGGGCCCCTCTGGCTGGTGGCCTCACGGCGGCCTGATATTGATGGGCTCCATGTGGATTTCCGACCCTGGGGGTGAGACATAACAAATCTGGGTATGGCTGTGGCTGGGAGATTGAGATGAGCGGCGTGGAAACAGCAGGACGGGGGACGTCAGAAGATGAGGCAGCAAAAAAAGAAGAATTGCGAAAAAGAAGAAAACAACAACAAAACAACAATAACTGCACACACACACACACACACACACACACACACACACACACACACACACACACACACACACACACACACACACACACACACACACACACACACACACGTTTGGGCCCGAACCCTTCCCCATCCCCCCACCCCCTATCCATTAGGCACTGAGAGGCGGTCTGGGTGCTAGTCTTCCGAATGAGACGATAAACCAAGGTCCCGTGTGTTACATATATATTATTTAGCCCACGTAAAAGAACCCACGGCAACAAGAGATGTGTCCCTATCAGAATTCTGTTGGTTTTTTTAAAAGCCAATCTGATAGAGAAACAAATGCAGTTGCAGACAGAAAAAGAAACAAAAATGGGTGGCGCTACTCTTGTGGCGACGTGCTCTCCCCGGAGAGACCAGCCCGAATTTCACGAAGAGAAATCTGCCGTGACTTAAAGTGGTATATAGTACAGTACAGTACAGTACTCTACACTACACTACACTACACTACACTACACTACACTACACCACACTACACCACACCACACCACACCACACCACACCACACTACACTACACTACACTACACTACATTACAACACAGCACAACACAATACAACACAACACAATGCAATACAACACAACACAACATAATACAATACAACACAATACAACACAGCACAACACAACACAATACAATACAATACAACACAATCCAGTCCAATCCAATCCAATACAATACGATTCAATACAATACTATCCAATACAATGCGAAACAGTACAATACCATACAACACAACACAACACAACACAACTCAACACAATACAGCACAATAATAATAATGATAATAATAATAATAATAATAATAATAATAATAATAATAATAATGATAATAATAATAATGATAATCATCATCATCATCATCATCATCATCATCATGTATGGAATTTATATAGCGCTGAATCTTGTAAAGCAACAAATCAAAACGCTCACAGTCCAATCCAATTCAATCCAATCCAATCCAATGCAACACAATACAATGCTATCCAATACAATACAAAACAGTACAATACCATACAATACAACACAACACAATACAACACAATACTATCCCCCCCCCCCCCCCCCCCATCCAAAAGCCAACGACTTTCTTCGCTGCAGAGTTACTCCCCTTCCCCGGACTGTGCTCTCTATCAATTAATGGAAGTGGGAGGCGGAGGAGGGATGGTGGTGGTGAAGGTGGTGGTGGTGACGGTGTGTGGGTGAGTGGGTGAGTGGGTGGTGGTGGTGGTGGTGGCGGTGGTGGGTGGTGTTGTGTGTGTGAAGGTGGGGAGGGAGAGGGGAAGGGGGAGGAGGTTTTTCTATGGGTTATAAAATTGTGTTGGGATAAGCAGGAAATGAAGTGTTTTCAGTAACGGGTTTGAGGTCTGTGTGTGTGTGTGTGTGTGTGTGTGTGTGTGTGTGGTGTGTGTGTGTGTGTGTGTGTGTGCGTGCGCGTGTGTGTGTGTTGTGTGTTGTGTGTGTGTGTGTGTGTGTGTGTGTGTGTGTGTGTGTGTGTGTGTGTGTGTATGTGTGTGTGTGTGTGTGTGTGTGTGTGTTGTGTGTGTGTGTATGTGTGTGTGTTGTGTGTGTGTGTGTGTTGTGTGTGTGTGCGTGTGTGTGTGTGTGTGTTTGTGTATGTGTGTGTGTGTGTGTGTGTGTGTGTGTGTGTGTGTGTGTGTGTGTGTGTGTGTGTGTGTGTGTGCCTGCCTTCCAGTTGATCTGTGTGTTTGTCTGTCTGCCTTCCAGTTTGTGTGTGTGTGTGTGTGTTCCAGTTTGTCTGTCTGTCTCTCTGTCTGTCTCTACGTGTGTGTGTGTGTGTGTGTGTGTGTGTGTGTGTGTGTGTGTGTGTGTGTGTGTGGTGTGTGTGTGTGTGTGTTCCTGTCGTGTCTCTGTCGCGTCTGTTTGTCTCTGTGGTGTCTGAATCTGTTGTATTTATGTATGTGTGTATGTGTTGTGTGTGTGTGTGTGTGTGTGTGTGTGTGTGTGTGTGTGTGTGTGTGTGTGTGTGTGTGTGTGTGTGTGTCTGTCTGTCTGTCTGTCTGTCTGTGGTGTCTGTCTGTCTCTGCTGGTTCCTCTTTCTGCATCTCTGTTCTCCCTCACTTTCTGTCAGTTTCTTTTCTTTCATTGTCTGTCTCTTCGAGAATGGTTGTCAGTCTCTTTTTCGGTCTGTCCTCTATGAGTGCCCATCTGTCTGTCTATCTGTATGCTTGTCTGCATGTCAGCATGCCTGTCTGTCTGTTTGTCTGTCTGTCTGTATGCTTGTCTGCATGTCAGCACGCCTGTCTGTCTGTTTGTCTGTCTGTCTGTATGTTTGTCTGCATGTCAGCACGCCTGTCTGTCTGTTTGTCTGTTTGCCTAGCTCTCAATCTGTAAGTCTACCTGTATGCCTATATGTCTGGTCTTCTCCTTGGTTTTAGAAGTCAGCATTTTGAACTTGGTTAATTGATGATTAACTGGTACTGTTTTATTGACTTTGGCTGATTAATTGACGTTGACTGATTAACATTGATTGACTTTGATTGATTGACGTTGATTGATTGACGCTGACTGATTGATGTTGATTGATTGATATTGATTGATTGACGTTGAACTTGGCTGGATGATTGATTACTTGACATGTTAACTGATATTGTTTGGTTGCTGCTGGTTGATTAATTGATTGATTAGCATTGATTGATTCTTGATGGCTGCTAACAGAAACACTAACCCTTTCTTGCTGTATGTTTTACAATGAACATCGTGAGCTTTTGTTCGTTCCTTTTTATTCCTAGCTTAGTGGTCGGAGCACTCGCTTCCCCCCAGTCAATGTTAAGCAGTATCGAGCGTAGTTACCAATTGGATGGGTGACCATTTGCGCGCATTGGTTTCAGTACAGTTCCCCCAGTTCACCCAGCTGTAAATGGCTACCTGCCTCTTTAGGGTCAGGGAAGGTAAAGCAGCGAGGGAGAGGAGATGGGCGCCGCCCTGAATATGCTGGCCCCTAGAGAAGCTGAGGTCTCTGATGCCTCGCTCCCTACGACCACAGAGGTTATGAAACACCTTGACCTTTTTATCCATAGATGTCAGGTGGCCGTGGACCCAAACATTTACAGGAAGAATATTTTTGTTTGTGTCTCAAGAGAGGATGGAGGAGGAGGAGGAGGAGGAGGAGGAGGAGGAGGAGGAGGAGGAGAAGAAGAATTGTGAAGAAGAAGAAGAATTGTGAGGAGGAAGAAGAAGAAGAAGAAGAAGAAGAAGAAGAAGAAGAGAGAAGAAGAAAGAAGAAGAAGAAGAGAAAAGAAGAAGAATGAAGAAAGAAGAAGAAGAAGAAGAAGAAAGAAGAAAGAAGAAGAAGAAGAAGAAGAGAAAGAAGAAGAAGAAGAAGAAAAGAAGAAGAAGAAGAAGAAGAAGAAGAAGAAGAGAAGAAGAAGAAGAAGAAGAAGAAGAAGAAGAGAAGAAGAAGAAGAAAAGAGAAGAAAGAAGAAGAAGAAGAAGAAGAAGAAGAAAGAAGAAGAGAAGAAGAAGAAGAAGAGAAGAAGAGAAGAAGAAGAAGAAGAAGAAGAAGAAGAAGAAGAAGAGAGAAAGAAAGAAGAAGAATGAAAGAAGAAGAAGAAGAAGAAGAAGAAGAAGAAGAAGAAGAAGAAGAAGAAGAGAAGAAGAAGAAGAAGAAGAAGAAGAAGAAAGGAAGAAGAAAGAAGAAAGAAAGAATGAAAGAAGAAGAAGAAAGAAGAAGAAGAAGAAGAAGAAGAAGAAGAAAGAAGAAGAATGAAAAGAAGAAGAATGCAAAGAAGAAGAAGAAAGAAGAAGAATGCAAAGAAGAAGAATGCAAAGAAGAAGAAGAAGAATGAAAGAAGAAGAAGAAGAATGCAAAGAAGAAGAATGCAAAGAAGAAGAAGAAGAGAATGAAGAAGAAGAAGAAGAATGCAAAGAAGAAGAATGAAGAAGAAGAAGAAGAAGAAAGAAGAGAAGAAGAAGAATGCAAAAGAAGAAGAGTGAAGCAAGAAGAAGAATGCAAAGAAGAATGCAAAGAAGGAATGCAAGAAGAAGAAGAAGAGAAGAAGAGATGCAGAAGAAGAAAGAAAGAAGAAGAAGAAGAAGAAGAAGAAGAGAAGAAGAAGAAAGAAGAAGAAGAAGAAGAAGAAGAAGAGAAGAAAGAAGAAGAAGAAGAAAGAAGAAGAAGAAGAAGAAAGAAGAAGAAGAAGAAGGGAGGAGGAGGAGGAGGAGGAGGAGACGACGACGACGACGACGACGACGACGACGAAAAAGGCTGCCATTGCAAACGTTTTATTCAACATAGGGCTTGGCCCCTCATGAAGGGGTGATGTGAATATACCAACATCCCTCAACGTATTGCACCTAGGAAAACTCTGAGCACAGCACAACGGTGCCTCAGCAACAAACAGTATTTCTAGTTCTACAAGCCTTATGCAGGCGCAAGCAAACTGTAAGCCGCTTAATACAGTGTCAGTATGTGACATTAGCGTACACAGTTCGTACAGGGTAAAGCATCTTACATAGTTTTACATTTTTAAAAGATAGCTAGAGAGAGAGAGAGAGTGGAGAGAGAGAGAGAGAGAGATGAGAGAGAGAGAGGAGAGAGGAGAGAGAGAGAGAGAGAGAGAGAGGGGTGGGGGGGGGGGGGAGGGAGGGAGAGAGACTTATTATATTATATCGAGGATAATGGAATAAGCACTCGTGTGCTTTTTAACATCTAGTCCCCGAGTGTATGCGGTTTTGTCAATTTTGTCATCCGTTCCCACCGGCATACAATGGCCTACTCTTTCGAAAAGCGGAACAGGATTTAACATGTGCGCAAGATGTTCTGCGCCCGTTTCGCGCACACGGGGCCTGGGTTTATAGTCTTATCCCGAGGACTTTGGGGAGAGTGGAGTCTGCACTGATGTTAACTCCAGGGGAAAAATCCTCTTGACCGGTATTCGAGCCTGGGTCGTCAGATTGTGAGCGCAATATTCTAACCACGAGAGAGAGAGAGAGAGAGAGGAGAGAAGAGAGAAGAGAGAGAGAGAGGAGAGAGGAGAGAGAGACAGAGACAGAGAGAGAGAGAAGAGAGAGAATGAGAGAGAGAGAGAAGAGAGAGAGAGAGAGAGAGAAGAAGAGAGAGAGAGAAGAGAGAGACAGAGAGAGAAGGAGAGAAGAGAAGAGAGAGCAGAGAGAGAGAAAGAGAGAGAGAGACAGAGAGAGACAGAGAGAGAACAGAGAGAGAGACAGAGAGAGAGAGACAGAGAGAGAGACAGAGAGAGAGAGAGAGAAGAGACAGAGAGAGAGAAGAGAGAGCAGAGAGGAGACAAGAGAGAGACAGAGAGAGAGACAGAGAGAGAGAGAGATGAGACAGAGAGAGACAGAGAGAGAAGAGAGAGACTGTAATGAGCCAGGCATCTGCATGTCAGAGGGAGAACAGTGGTAGGGATGACGCATGTGAGATACTTCTCTCCGAAAACACCAGGCAACACCAACAGTGTGTGGGCGTGTGTGTGTGTGTGTGTGAGTGTGTGTTGTCTGTGTGTGTGGAAAGAGAGAGAGAAAGAGAGAGTGTGAGAAAGAGAGAGAGAGAGAATGAATGAATGAATGAATGATATGAATGAACGAATGAATTTACTTTAAGGTAACAGTAATAAGCATGCGCATACTTTTTTTCCAATCCAGCCTGCCCGGGTTAGGGATAAACAAAACAAGGGGAGAAAACCCTACTACAACAACGAAACATGATTATTTTTAAAGTGTAATAAGACAAACAATAACTCTGGAGGGGAGAGAGAGAGAGAGAGAGAGAGAGAGAGAGAGAGAGAGAGAGAGAAGAGAGAAGACAGACAGACAGACAGACAGAGAGAGAGAGAAAGAGAGAGAGGGAGAGAAAGAGAGAGCTTGCCTCCCTGCCCTCCCGCCTCCCCCCTCCCCTTCCTCCTGCCTCAAACGGACGTCAACACATCCATTGACTATACTAGGCCTGCAACAAAGACTATGCACATACCCGGGATAACTACACCCCACACTCCATCATCTACCAGAGCCTTTTAACTGCCACACCTCTTCCATCATAGGTGACTCCTTCCTTACCTCACCACGCCAACACAAAAGACCATTGGCTGGCTCTCTCAGCGTGTTTCATGAATATGTATGAGCTGTGGGCCTAGTTTGGAAGGTACCCTACGTCATCGTTACTGCAGACAGATCAGCCAATCACTGCTTTTCATGTCCAACAACTCCCACCCTCCCCCCCCCCCCACCCCCTGCCCCCCCCCCCCCCCTTCTTTTCAGATGAAATACAACTTTCAGAAATGGCCCTCCTTTAGTGACAGTCTTTGATGGATGGGCAGTGGTTTGGTTTTTTCTTTTTCTTTTCGTTCTTGGGTCAGAGCTTCTATGCAACCGTTTTATATAATAATAATAATAATAATATATGGAATTTATAGAGCGCTATATCTTGCAATTACAAATCAGAGCGCTTCCATTCAATCCGCTCCCTCACAAGCAACCAACAATGATTAACAATATTCTAACAAATTCAAATGTACACACACACACACACACACACACACACTCACGAAGGAAGAGAGGGAGGTCATTCCAGATTGATGGACCAGAAATAGAGAAAGAGCAACCGCCAACAGTGGATTGGTTGAATCTAGGTATTCATAAGCCCAGGGTATCTACAGCAGAGCGGAGGGAACGAAAAGGAGTGTACAAGTGAAGACATTCACAGAGATACGAGGGTGCTGTTTTGTGGAGACATTTGTAACATAGGGTACTGATCTTGTACTTTACTCTCTGTGGCACAGGCAACCAGTGGAGAGAGATTGCAAGAGTGGAGTAATATGCTCAGATTTTTTTCTTTTTGAGGACTAATCGAGCTGCAGAGTTTTGTATACGTTGAAGGGAGTGGCTAGATGATGCTGGCAGACCAGCCAAAAGAGAATTACAGTAGTCCAGACGTGAAAGAATAAGAGATGTGACAAGTAGCTGCATTCCGCCTCCGGGGAGTGTTTCTAAACACGATCACCTGCATCCATCCATGTGTGCGTGTGTGTGTGTTGTAATTTTGTTACCTGTTCCTACCCGTACTAAATGGCTTGGTCTTTTGAGAAAGGCGAAACTGGTTTTTAAAGGAGTTCCCAATATCTTCTGTTTTAACCACATACCCACAACTGACCCTTATATCATTCTTTCTCGATCACTATATCTTTCAGTTGGCCATACCGATTCTAGCCTTCATGCCTTTTTATTGTTTATTTATTTTATTTCGAGGTTAATGGAAAAGCACTCATTTGCTTTAAAAAAAAATTTTTTTACATCTAGTCGCCGTGTATATGCTGGTTTGTCAATTTTGTCATCGGTTCCCACCGGCACACAATGGCCTACTCTTCCGAAAAGCGAAACGGGTTTTAACGTGTTCGCAAGATGTTCTGCGTGCGTTCACACACGAGACCTCGGTTTATAGTCTCAACCGAAGGACTGAGATAGGCATGCCTGACTTTCCAAATGCTGTAGAACTGAATCATCTTTGGCTTTTTTTGTTTGTTTTTTTTGTTTGGTTGGGGTTTTTTGGTTTAAGTTTTTTGTTGTTGTTTGTTTTCTGCCCACCTCGGGGGTGGCCGCATTCCGGCTTCGGGAACGTTTGCTTGTTTGATGGATGTTTGTTTGGGCGGCTACTTTGTCTACATGTTTGATTGAATCTTTCTTTGTTGGTGTGGGTTTGTTGTCGTTGCTTGTACGAGTGTATGTTTGACTGTGCAGTTTGTTTATTTGCTGATCAATCTTTGCTGCTTGCCTGTCTGCTTATTTGATGCTTGTTTTTCTTTGTTTCTTAATCATGTTTTTCGTGTAAAATAGATTAACAGCGCTGAGCATTATCATGAAGACGATAAATTATGTATTCTGTCCACCAGTTATATACATATATATAATGTGTGTGTGAGTGTGTGTATGTGTGTGTGAGTGAGTGAGTGTGTGTGTATGTGTATGTGTGTGTGAATGTTTGTGTGAGGGGGTGAGTGAGTGAGTGAGTGGTGTGTGTGTGATTGTGATATGCTCAATTTCATAAAACCTGTTTAAATCATCTTTTGCTTGGTCATTAGCCATATAACCAGATTAAAACTTTCTTTCTCTGTTTCTGGTCCATCGATTTGGAATGGCCTCCCTATCTCTCTTCGCCAAAGACCTTCTTGTGACACTTTTAAATCTGGCCTCAAGACATATTTGTTTCAAACCTAAGAATTTCCTATCCTGTTTCATTTCATAGCTATCCCTGCTTTTCAACAGCCAAAAATTCTATCACCCTGCCAAAGTATATGACGTGTGTGTGTGCGTGTGTGTGTGTGTGCATTTGGACTTGTTAGAATTATTACTTGCTATTGGTTGCATGACTGTGTAAGAATGAGTTGAGTACAAGCGCTTTGATTTCTCTGTGCAAGATACAGCGCTATATAAATTCCATTTATTATTATTATTATTATTATTATTATTATTATTAAAACCAGCTCTTCTGTCGTTCCTTGTATCAAATCAACGTCTCTGCTGACCGTGTTGTGGAAGGAAAAAAACCACCACATAAACAACAGATAACATGAGATAAAAGCCAAAGCCGGAGTCTTCAAAAACAGCCTTGTTGTGGCGAATAATTATCACATGTCAACTCATATTCATCAGAGGGAAAATATCTGATCCTTTCAGGAATAGAGAGGTACATGGATGGAAGGATGGATGGATGGATGGATGGATGGAAGGAAGGAAGGAAGGAAGGAAGGAAGGAAGGATGGATAGATAGATAGATAGGTAGATAGATATGTGATAGATAGATAGAGATAGAGAGAGATATATGTGATAGATTGATTTGTGATAGATAGATAGTTATATAGACAGACAGACAGATGGACAGACAGACAGACAGACAGACAGAAGATAGACAGACAGACAGACAGATAGATAGATAGATAGACAGACAGACAGATAGATACAGACAGACAGATAAATAGACAGATAAATAATAGATATATATATATAGATATATATATATGATATTTAGATATAGATGATAGAGTGATAGATATAGTAGATAGAAGACAGGCAGTGATAGATAGACAGACAGAAGACAGATAGATAGATAGATAGATATAGATGGGTGATAGAGAGATAGATAGACAAATAGTCAGATAGACAAATAGATAGATCGATAGATAGATGGACAGACAAACAGACAGACAGATAGATAGATAGATAGATAGATAGGTAGGTAGATAGGTAGGTATGTAGATAAACAGATAGATAGATAGATTAAGAGAGAGACAGAGAGACAGAGACAGAGAAAGTTCCCTCCTTCCACTAGACCACAAACACACACACACACCCCTTCAGTTGTAATCAGGCTATTGCCTATGCACATACCCTGCAAACTACCCCCGAAATCCACCCCAACCTCATTATTTCTCAATGATGGGCTCTGGCTTTCACACGGCATACATATCCATCACTCTGGTGTTGTACCTTGCTACACAGCACGCGCTATGAATATGTATGAGTTATAGACTTATTTGGAGGTATGGCGCCGTCATTATTGCAGGCAAAACTGTCAATCTTTGCTTTTCACGTTCCTTTGTCCTCCCGCACACTTCCCCTCTCCCCCTCTCCCCTTTTACTTTGTACACAAACACTGAATATCAACCGGCTAACATGGTGCATGCAGTGGTTAGCGCTGTGGGTTACAGACTGGAAGGTCGCGGGTTCGAATCCCATAAGAGTCCTAGGGTTGTTGTTTTTTAAATTCTGGCTGGCTCCTACGCAGAGTGAGTGTGCTGTGGGCTCAGTGGGAAGACTGGGACCACACAGTCGAGCTTCATCACACTTTAAGGATGCGAGATTGAGAGTGTTGCTCAAATTACCTGACCAACACTGCAGGTGTCTGTATCTCTTGGGCTGGTTGACACCAGGATATAATTATTGTGATAGGAAGCGTAGAGTACAACCCTGTCAAGTAGTCTCAAAGCATATGTATTCTCCACAGCAGCATCATTACATCATCGTCATCGATCATCATGCAATTTAAAAAAAAAAAGTATCTGATTCAGTGACCCCAGTTGCTCTGGTCTCATGGTGACCTCAGATTTGGTTTGCCCATACGCTTCTGTGCCTGTGGTGAGCTTGTGTCCAAACCTTGGGGATTGGAGGATCACGGGGGACTGTCTTTGGAGGGTGATTGTGATGGTCGCCTCCTCAGGTGGGTGACTCACTCAGTGTGGCTTCGCCACTGTCATCAGTAAGTGCTTAATAAGGGGTGTTCTGTATCTCTCATCTCATCTGTTCCCATAACCCTCTCCGGGGTGTAGGGGCACTGCATTGACGAACGTTGCACCAGCTGGCACCATTTGCGGTGGTTGTGTGCAAGTGCCTGGGTTGTGGAGAAGCTCTTCCCTGTCCATTCAGTGATGTTGTCTGCCCATTTCTTCCTCTGTCTGCCTCGCCTTCTCTTCCCCTGCACTGTTCCCTGCAGTGTTCTGTGTATTTAGCTCAAAACAGGAGCCACAGAACGCCACCAAAGAGACCCAGCCGCAGTGCAGGGCCCTTCACACTGGTGACCCCACAGCAGCCTGACATTAGTGGGCTGGCTGTGGACTTCTGACTCTCAGGATGAGACATGGCGAACCTGAGGTGTGGGGAACAGCAGGACAGGAACGTCTCAGAGGACGAGGCAGCAAACATACTCTTATCATTATTATCATGGTGACTGTACTGACCGGATGCATTCTGGATCAAATACATGACAATGACCGCACTGACTTCATACATACATAAACAGCCATGTGACTACAACAATCAATCACCATGTGATTTTATTTTACTAGATATACAGGAATAAACAGCTATGTGACTATGTGCAGAAATATAAACAGCCATATGAAGATGTACAGTGTACAAAATGTGACTATGCACAGAAATAAACCAAATGTGACAGAAATATACAGAAATAAACCAAATGTGACAAAAATATACAAAAATAAACCAAATGTGACGCAAAATATACAAAAATAAAAACAAATATCATAACAATGTGACTATACACAAAATCAACCAAAGGTGACCAAAAACACAGAAATAAACTCAATAAACCGCTAAACAGACACACACGGGAAAAAGAAAGAAACAAAGGAGGACAGAGAAGAAGAAAAAGAGAACAACCAAAGAAACAAAGACAGCTAAAACAAACGAATTCAAAACAGCAACATCCAGCAAAAACAATGACAATCCAAAATCCTCTGAACAAAGACGGCAAAAAAACCAACAAATCCGCATTTTGAAGACAAAATCGAAATTTGCCTGCAAACAAAGGAAAAATTCGACATCGTGTTTATTTATTATTGTTCATCGTTTTCTGTTTGGTTTTTGTCTATTGTCTGCCCTTTTTTCCCTGTCTCCTTGACAACCGAACATTGACAATGATTGTTCACATGTGTCTGCATCTGACATGTCATCATGTTTTCTTGTTGTCATTGCGTGATCAAATATTCACTTCGGGCAGCAAGGAGAGAGAGAGAGAGAGAGAGAGAGAGAGAGAGAGAGAGAGAGACAGAGAAGAGAGACAGAGAGAGAGAGAGAGAGAGAGAGAGAGAGAGAGAGAGAGGGAGAGAGAACTCTGAACTCTGAAATGATTTAATGTACATTGGCCTTGGACCACAATACATTTGTTGGGCTCAGGGTGAAACAGTGAGTTCATTGATATCACTGGCAAAGCAAATGCACAAACAAATAATGATTTATGACTGATTAGAGAAGAAATACACACAAATATATATAGCGAACTCATACAAAAGATGATGTCAATACAATTTATGATTGAATACAGAAGAAAATTACATGATTATAAACCTTAAATCAACCATAACCCAATCATAGAGAGAAGATGCTAAGAAAAATCATCCATATTGAGTATATCAAATTGTAGCAGTTTTTCAATAAAGTGTTTCAGAGAGAGAGTGAGAAACAAAGAGAGAGAGAGAGAGAGAGAGAGAGGAGAAGAGAGAGAGAGAGAGAGAGAGAGAGAGAGAGGAGAGAGAGAGAGAGAGAGAGAGAGAGAGACAGAGCCAGAGACAGAGAGAGAGATGCAGCCCTTAATAACTTTCCTTTTTAGCACTCTTACCTCTCAGAAGCACTTCCGTCGCTTGCTCATAAATATTCATATCACTGGCCGGCCTGCTCGCTACAACAAAGACGATTGGCTGTCTGAGCACGCGTTATGAATATGCATGAGCTGGACATCCTTTGAAGGCATTGTCCTCACTGCAGGCTACACTGTCAATCTGCACCTTGGATGCCACTGCAGCTTGGTGCTGTGCTGTACAGCAAGGGGAAAAACTAGTCATTATGGCTGTGTGTTGTCTTCACTGATTAGGACAGACAGAGATACAGAGAGAGGAAGAGAGAGAGAGGGAGAGAGAGAGAGGAGAGAGAGAGAGAGAGAGAGAAGAGAAGGAGACGGGGAGACAGAGAGGAGAGAGAGAGAGAGAGAGAGAGAGAGAGAGAGAGAGAGAGAGAGAGAGAGAGAGAGAGAGAGAAGAAAGAGAGAGAGAGAGAGAGAAGAGAAGAGAGAGAGAGAGAGAAAAGAGAAAGAGAGAGAGAGGAGAGAGGAGAGAGGAGGAGAGAGAGAGGGAGGAGGGAGAGGAGGAGAGAGAGAGAGGGAGGGAGAGAGCAGAGAGGAGAGAGAGAGAGGGGGGGGGGGAGGGAGATAGAGGGAGAAAATGAAATTTTATTTTGAGGGTAATAGAATAAGTACCAGAGACAATGACAATGACAAATTCTTTTATTTCGAGGATAATGAATAAGCACACATGTGCTTTTTACATCCAGTCCCCGCCCGTAGGGATACATCTTAATAATAATAACCCAACACTTATACAGTCTCACAATAGAAACAAGGGGAAATAACCCTTTTCAAAACAGCCCCCCGCCCCAAAAAACCAAACCCCCCCCCCCCCCCCCCCCAAAGCAAGCAAATAAAAGAAAACCCTAAAAACACCCCCGTCCCCACCCCCAAAAAACCCTAACCAAAACAAACAAACAAACAAACAAAGAGAAAGAAAAACCAAACCAACAAAAGAAGAAGAAAAAAAGAGAAAAACAGACAGACAAACAACAACAATAAGAACAATAAAAGAGCCAAGAAAAATAACACAACCAAACTTAATAAGTCATAAAGATAACATTACACATTGTCAAATGGTACACATACTTGTTACACATAACTATAAGATATTGAAATAGGGCACTTATTAAACTTAGTACAGAGGCAAGTCTAATAAAGTATTGAAATATAAATATGAATCCTTCATCAGGTACATTAGAGGGGGAGAGAGAGGAAGATGAGAGTAGAGAGAGAGATGAGGGGGAGCAGAGAGATTGGGAGGGAAATTGAAGAATGTTAGAGAGAAGATCAGACGACAATCAGACAGACAGACAGACAGACACAGTCAATGAGAGAAAGACAGAGAGACTCATAAACATTTCATTCAAAGACATGTAATGCATATAGCAATAATACTCTTTCAGTTATCGATTATCCTAAGGTATCATGGCAAGTGGAAGGTTTTATATATTTAGGGCTACATACCATCAGCCATTTAAGTGGAGGCTTTCCCAACTACGTGCTCATAGCGCTAGGAACATTGCCAGTACAGGCTAGGCATGTCAGACTTAACCATAAGTAAAAAAGGTAAAGGAGTCCCATAACCTATAAGGTCGTAGGGGAGCGAGGCGTCAGAGACCTCACTTCTCTAGGGCCAGCATATTGAGGGCGGCGCCCATCTCCTCTCCCTCGCAGACTTAACCATAGCACTCACCTATACACGTCAGACTCGACTATAGCACTGACCTAGGCATGTCCTTCGGATGAGACTATAAACCGAGGCCACGTGTGCGAACGCACGCAGAACATCTTGCGCACACGTTAAATCCAGTTCCGCTTTTTGTAAGAGTAGGCCATTGTGTGCCGGTAGGAACAGATGACAAAATTTACAAAACGCATACACACGGGGACTGAATGTTAAAAAAGCACATAAGTGCTTATTCCATTATCCTCGATATAAAAGAATATTTTAAAAAATGTCAGACTCAACTATAACACTGACTTAGAGATGTCAGACTCATCCATAGTGCTGACCTAGACATGTCAGACTCAACCAGACCACTGACCTAGACATGTCAGACTCAAATATAACACTGACCTAGACATGTCAGACTCAACCAGACCACTGGCCTAGACATGTCAGACTCAAATATAACACTGACCTAGACATGTCAGACTCATCCATAGTGCTGACCTAGACATGTCAGACTCAACCAGACCACTGACCTAGACATGTCAGACTCAAATATAACACTGACCTAGACATGTCAGACTCAACCATAGCACTGACCTTCGGATGAGACTATAAACGGAGGTTTCGTGTGCGAACATATTCAGAACATCTTGCACAAACGTTCCTTTTTTTTTGAAGAGTAAGCCAATGTGTGCTGGTGGGAACGGATGACAAATTTACACAACTGCATACACATGGAGACAGATGAAAAAAAGTACATGAGTGCTTATTGCTTTATTTTCAAAATAAAAGAACAAATAAAATGAATAAACGGATAGATAGATAGATAGATAAGAAGAGAGATAGAGAGAGGAGAGGAGAGTAGATGAGATAGATGAGATGAGAGGATGGAGAGAGAGAGAGAAATAAATGTCAGGCTCAGCCAGACCACTAACTATAAATGGCCGATTCTCCACATCAGATAACTACGAGTTCAACAAGTGCACAACAGGCTATGCCTACATCTGTACATGGCATCTCGAGTTAAGCAGGCGACAGACTACCTCCTGAACGGCAATGCTGGGACAGTCAGACTCAGAGCAAAACAGACCCTAAAGGGATGAACTGTCAGTGTAAATGTACGTCTCTGGCAGAGTCGCGTCAGATTCAACCCCACCCTTTACGAAAGAGATGTTCTTCTGCCTTGTCCAACGCCCAGACAGCAACTACTGTTGTCCCTTATATTGACGAAAATGCGTCACACTGCCGTTAACCGCTGAGAAGTCAGACCCAGTGCATCCGACTTAGGCATAAGAGAGAATTATCTTTAAAGTCTTTTTGGGAAAAGGCAGGGTAATGGACCAAGAAGGCAGAAAAGAGTCAAGAAGGAGGTGACAGGAAGAAAAGGAACGATTCAGAAACAAAGAGAGTGATGGAAAAGAGAAAAATGTTAGCACAGAATTTCCAGAGGGTGGGGATGCTATTTATATTGACATGCCTCTGGCATCCACACAGGAAAGAGCGTGTCCTATATGGACTGTGTTGAAACGGCCAGCGCGCAGCCTCCAGCCAATCAGCGCTCAGTTTTAAATCACATGTCACCTTATGGGTGCAAGCATGTATGTATGCCTTGTAAATGCGATTGAAGCCTGGGGTGCATACAGCGACCTTTTACTTTGTACACGTTTCAAACGTTTCATGTAGCAGTTCGTCCTTTTTCATACTGACAGGTTGGAACGAACACGTTTTGAACGGTCCTTCTGAACCTGTAAGGTTGAGAAGGATAGTGTCTCCCCTGCTTTAATGACAGTCTACCTGAACCACTTGTAGGGGAATGGGGTTCCAATGAATGTGAACTTTAAGGAAAAGCTCTTTCACAGCTCAGGAGAGTCTGGTTTAAACAGAATTTATTCAAGAAAAGAGTAACAAAAATACAAGCATATCTTGACAGGACAACAACTAAACTGAAGGTGATCCTGTCATTTTTTTCCCCCAGCAGTCTTGAGCCAGCAACCTTCTGACTGAGAGACTGATGCTATCACCCCTGACGTCACCTGTCCCCCAACAGTCATATCATCATATTATTCAGATTGTATAGAAAGAAGGAAGGTGGCAGGACGGTTTAAACATTCACTTGCCCCCAAAAAGTAAGCTGTGAGGTTCTGAGTTTGATTCCCCTTTCTTCCCAGTTTGGTGAGAAAATCGAACTGTACGTCAAGTCTTTTGGAGGAGACTCTCACCCAGCCAGACCTGTGTGCTTACGGACTGTGCAAAGTCTAAAGAAATCCCCGCTGAAATTGGGAAGAGCAAGGAGTGCCTACGGGACTGTCTGCAAAAACGGTGTTCGGATTCCTAGCTGTATCCCCGAATCGAAATGCTGCTACCTTAAGGTGGGGAAAGACGATCATATGTCCAGAATCCACACATTGGTGAACCTGAGCTCTAGCTGAGAAAAAAAAAACAAACAACCAGATGTATGACAATGGTAATGGAAGTGACCACCGTGGTTAGAGGCGGTTACATCAGATTTGACAGTGTTGAAAGCTTGTGGCTTTTGTATGCTCCGTTGGAAATATGACGTGTGGTTGGTGGTTTGTTGTTGTGTGTGTTGTGTGTTGTGTGATTTGCCATCTTTCCTTGAAATTTAAGTCTGTCTTTTAAAAAAAGTTTGTTATGTTTTTTCTGAACTCGACTCAAATTACATAAGCATTCAATGAGATTTCCCCCCCCCCCAGTGTCTCGTGATTATATTGTTTATGATTGGAATATTAGTGTTCCTATCATGCTGATCATTCATTCTTTTACTTCCTGTTGGTACTGATCATATAATTTTATACTTTTTTTTTTTGGGGGGGGGGGGGGGGCGGTGCTGTTAGGTTTGTTCTCCTGCTGAATTTTTAATCCTCTGTAGCCCAAAAGGAGTAAACAGAATTAAGTCTTAAATCCGTGCATGTATGTGTGTGTGTATGTGCGTGCGCACGTGCGTGTAGTAAATAAATAACCTGCTAATATAAATGACATAGTATTCCAAAAACTACACATCTAAGAAAAACAACAATAACAGAAGCAACAACAACAAAAACCCCAAAACAACAAAAAAAACACTGCTGGCTTCTTACAATACATGTATACCAGCGTTTCCCGTCCGTCCATACATATTCATAACTTGGCCCTCGTGGCTTTCTGTACGAAGATGATTGGTTTAGCTTTCTCAGCATGTGTCATGAATATGCATAGGGTGAAACTGACACCACTAATGGTGAATGGTCTTCAGCTGCTTTGCTGCAAATTATGCCATACCTTTTGTGTATGAGAATAACAAACCCCCCAAAACCACAAGAACAACACAGCAACAACAAACTATTTTTCAGAATTAGGGGTGGATTAAAAAAGGAAAAGGAAGCTGGAATGGAACAAAATAATAAAGGAGTGAGAGGGCAGAGGTAGGGAGGGGGGGGGGGGGAGAGGAGGCATAGAAGGAGGCATAGAACTAAACATCTACATCAGTGCTGGTTCGATTCTAGCAAAAGGATGGGCTGTGTGCGTGTGTTTTTTGTCACTGTGTACTTTGTCTCTGTCTCTGTATGTCTCTCTCTGTCTCTCTGTCTCTGTCTCTTTCTGTCTGTCTCTGTATCTCTGTCTCTCTCTCTCGCTCTTGGTGCACGTGTATGACTGCAGCGTGAACGCACAGGTGTGTGTGTTTGTTTTGAATGTGCCTTCTCTTTCATCCATACACACACACACCACACACACACACACACACACACACACACACATCACATCAATAATATATATTATATATATTATATATATTTTTTTATTATATTTATTATTTATTAGTATATAAATTTAATTATTTATTATTATTTTATATATTATTTATTACATTAATGTGTGTTGTGTATTTTGTTTTTTTTGTTCGTTGTGTGCGTAGTTGTTGTTGTCAAACATATAAACATAACCCAATATTAAATAGACCACTACACTATAAAAACACCCAGAATACATTGTTATTCAATTGAATTAAAAAATATTTGTTTGACTTCACATAATCTGAAGCTTGGATAAGACTATAAACCTAGCCTTTCTGTGTTACATTTGTAACATATTCATTCTCTATAAACACACAATCAAAACAAATAGCCACTACACAGGAACACAAAAATCACACAACACCATCACACACACTACATGTCACACAAACAACACAATGCTATCCATATTGTCGTATTCAAAATATGAAATTAAAAAAATAGTCCTTGACTTGACTTGACACACGAAAAGCCTTGCAAAACTGTCAATATCCAGTTTTTTTATCATTTGACATCTTCCACACCCCCTAATCCTGTTCCCCTTTCAAGAGTAGGCCATTTGTCCTTGAGCTCGATGACAATTACAAACCGCTATCCAGCGGGGGACTGAATGAAAAAGCACATGATTGCTTACCTTGATGATTCGAGTCAAAGATAATTGGAATGATAACTATAGCTGCCATGCCAACAGGTCGAAGCTAGTGCAACTCCATCAATACACATATTTTTTTTTTATGGTCCTCCTCGTTCTTGTCATCACCTCTCCTACCTTCCCCCTCCCGTCTGGCAATACAAATTCATATCCTTGACCTTCGACCTGCCCACTCAAAGCCCATTGGCTATTCCAGCGGGCGGTATGAATATGCATGAGGTGACCCTGTGTGGAGAGGAAACCTGTGTTGGACATTGTCTTCTTTATCTGCGCTGCCATGTATAGTGTGTAATATTGAGGCTACCCATAAATAAAGCAGGCTGTGTGTGTGTGTGTGTGGTGTGTGTGTGTGTGCATGTGTGTGGTTTACTTATGTACTCTCTCTCACTAATACTTGAAGGGAGAGAGGAAAGGGATGGAGAGAGAGAAAGAGAAAGAAAGGAGAGAGAGAGAGAGAGAGGAGAGAGAGAAGAGATGAGAGAGGAGGAGAGAGAGAGAGAGAACTTCAACATTTGCACACATTAATTCAAACAAAGCTGCATGCCACACCCTGTCAAATGCCTTCTTAAAATCGATAAATACGTGGTAAAGGTCTTGTTGATGTTGAAGGTACTGCTCACATAGTATTCTGAGGTTGAATATTTGTTCTGTTGTGCTGCGCCCTGCTCTGAAACCTGCTTGTTCCTCAGCAATGATGGTCTCTGCTTGTGGCTTCAGTCTATTCAATATTATCTGCAGCATGACCTTGCTTGGGTGACATATGAGGCTGATTGTGCGGTAATTATGGCATTGTTGTAGATTTCCTTTCTTGGGGAGGGTGATGATGAGTGACTGTGTCCATGGTGTTGGCCATTTTCCTGTCTGCCAGATCTTGTTGCAGATTCTTAGCAGGGCGCTGATCATGGCTTCCCCTCCAGCTTGGACCAACTCAGCTGGAATGTTGTCAGCCCCTGCTGACTTCCCCTTTTTCAGCGATCTGACTGCTGTTTCCACTTCTTCTCGGAGGATAGGGTGACTGTCTGTGTCTTTGCTTTCGGGTACATTAAGGACTTCTGGATCTCCTGTGGTTCTATAGTTATACAGGTCGGAGCAGTATTCTGTCCATCTGTTCAGAATATCCTGGTCGTCAGTGAGACACTTCCCATTTTTGTCTTGGATTGTTAAACCTTTTCTCTGTTTCGTGCTAGTCAGGTCTTTCACCAGCTGATATGCTTTCTTGCTATTGTTTTTCTTGATGTTCTCTTCAATGTCTTGGCACTGTTCACCGATCCATTTCTCTTTTGCCTCCGTCATGGACTTCCTGATTCTTTTGTTGACTGCCCTATATTGTTCTGCTCTTTCTTTTGTTTCATTTTTCTTTTTCTTCAACTCTCTACGCTTGTCGCATAGTTGTAGGATGTTAGGTGTGACCCATGGTTTTTTGACTGGTCGGTGTTTGCCAAGAAGCTCGTTTGCTGTTTCAGTCACTGCTGTATTGAAACTATTCGTCAGTGTATCTATGTCTGAGTCTATCACAGTGAGTGCTGCAAACTTTCCACCTATCCTTGCTTGAAAAATTTCTAATACCTCCGGGTCCTTCAGCTTCTCAAGGTCAAATTTGATCCTGATGTTGTTCCGCTTGTGGATTTTCTTTAGACGTAGTCGGAAAGTCATCATCACAAGATCATGATCACTCCCTATGTCTGCTCCTGGAAAACTTCGTGTCTGTGCGATGTTAACGCTAGACTGAAACCGTCTTTTCACCATGATGTAATCTATTTGGTTGTGGTGTTCTCCATTTGGGCTATGCCATGTCCATTTTCTGGATTTCTTGTGTGGGCCAAGTGTATTCACTAGCTGGAGGTGGTTGTTACTGGCAAACACCAGGAGTCTCAAGCCTCTTTCATTTGATTGGTTATTACAATGTGGCCCACAAACGCCCTCCCAGTCTTTCCATGCATTTTCTCCTACCTTGGCGTTCCAGTCACCTTGCACAACAAGAATGTCTTTCTTGGGAGTTTGATTCAGAACCTCTTGTAGCTGGTCATAAAATTCTTCTACGGCTTCATCTGTGCAGTCTGATGTAGGGGCGTATGCCTGTACTATAGTTATGTTAAAGGGGGTTGCTCTCAGGCGGATGGTAATAAGTCTGCTGGACACAGGCTGACAGCTCATGACGGTGTTCACGGTGTCTTTGTGAACGAGAAACCCCACGCCGTGTTCATGTTTATCCTGTTTTCCACTGTAGTATAATTTGTGGTCTTCCTGGGTCGTTGTTTCTCCCATGTTTTTCCACCTGACTTCGCAGAGCCCAAGGATGTGCCATTGATATCTGGACATCTCATGTGTCAGTTCTTCCACTTTGCCTGCAGCTCTTAGTGTCCGTACATTCCATGTGCCAATGATGGTGTTGTTTCTGGCACGAATTTTTCTGTGTACAGCATCAATGCAAACCTGATCAGAGTCATCAAACAGCTGTACAGCGAGGCCACCAGTGCAGTGTACTACAACAACAACATTGGAGAATGGTTTCGAACAACAGTTGGAGTAAGGCAGGGCTGTCTACTCTCACCCACTCTTTACAACATCTTCCTTGAGAGAATCATGGCTGATGCACTGGGACATCATGAAGGATCAGTCAGCATTGGTGGCAGAACGATCACAAACCTCCGCTTCACAGATGACATTGATGGAATAGCGGGATCAGAAAAGAGCTTGCCAGCCTAACAGAACACTTGAATAAGACCTCCAAAACATACGGCATGGAAATCGTGCAGAGAAGACCAAACTGATGACTAATAACACCAACGGCATTTAGCATGATATCAGGGTTAATGACCAGAAGCTGGAAACAGTTCAAAGCTTCAAGTATGGGAGCCATTGTATCAGACCAGGGATCCAAACCAGAAGTAGTATGCAGGACTGCACGACAATAACAGCTTTGTCAAAAATAAAAAACCATCTGGAGAGATAAGAATATCTACTTATCTCCAAGATCAGACTAATGCGCTCCCTTGTCATATCCATATTTCTGTATGCCTGTGAATCATGGACCCTGACTGCAGATTTGGAGAGAAGAGTACAGGCAGTGGAGATGAGATGCTTTCGGAGACTCCTTGGCATCTCCTACAAAGACCACATAAGCAACGAAAGCGTGCATAACAGAATCCAGCAAACCATTGGACCCTATGAGAACCTTCTAACGATCGTGAAAAAGCGTAAACTTAAATGGTATGGGCATGTCACAAGATCCCATGGAATTACAAAGACAGTTTTGCAAGGCACTGTCCAAGGAGGAAGAAGAAGAGGCAGACCAAGGAAGATCTGGGAGGTTAACATCAGCGAATGGACAGGCCTGGAACTCAACAAAACCCTGAGAAAGGCAGAACAGAGAGAGGAATGGAGGGAACTGGTTGTTGAGTCTTTGAGGGTGCCCCCACGGTCGTCAGACTACGGGACAGATAGAGATAGAGAGAGAGAATTCAAAACTCTTAGCTCCAGTCATGCCCAGTCACTAACACTATGAAGTGTATGAACAAATATTTCAATATTAATAACACACAAACAAACAGACAGACAGTAACCTCACAATCAGCACATTCATACCAACAAATCCAACAACAACAACAACACACAGACAAACAGTATAAATGACACTAACCACATTCATAAAAACAACCATACGAACAAATAATCCCTCAATGACAACACACAAACAGACAAACATATAGTACACATGACACTAAGCACATTCATAACAACAACATATGAACAAACAATCCAACAACAGCACACAAACAGACAGTACATCAGACTTCAGTACATTCATAAAATAACCATGTGAACAAATAATTCCTACAACCCCACTCTGGCTGGTGGCCCCACAGCAGCCCAATATTGACGCGCTCCCTGTGGACTTCCCACCCTGGGGATGAGACAAAAGGAATCTGGGTATGGCTGTGGTGGGGAGATTGAGATGAGCGGCATGGGAACAGCAGGATAGGGACGTCACAGAAGATGAGGCAGCAAAAAAACCAACCAAACCCAAACCAGTCTAACAACAATAACACACAAGCAGACAAACAGTACACCTGACTTCAGCACATTCCTAAAAAAAAAAAAAAAAACATTCACAGACCCATTTCTTAACCAATGACATCTCAGCAGACTGTTTCTTTCCTCCCTCTCATACATATTCATGACTTTGCCCTTGTGACTGTCTGCACAAAGATGATTGGTTTAGCTTTTTTCCCAGCCTGTGTTATGAATATGCATGAGGCGGGTTCCTCTGAAACTGACTCCACCAATGGGAAGGGGTCTGTCAGTGACGTGCTGTGACTTCCACTTTTATGTCTGTCCCGAGTGTGAGAGTAGTGTCCCCTGATTGATAAGTCAAAGGGTTGAAGAAAGTCAAGTTATATGTTGAATTCGACCAGGACGTAAAAACTCATTCATCGTCAACAAGTCAAAATCTGACAATCTTATTTGTCTTTTATTAAAAAAAAATTGTTTATGCCACTTTAAGTCATGACAGATTTCTGTGCGTGAAATATGGGCCACTCTCCCTGGGGGGGAGTGCGTCGCCACAAGAGCAGCGCCACCCATTAATTTTTTTCTTTTCCTGTCTGCTACTGTATTTATTTCCCTACGCAGTGTTTTTTTTTACAACATAATTTTGCCTGGAACAACACTCTTTATTACCGTAGGTTCTTTTACAAGCACTAAATAATTATTTGTAACACACAGGGCATCGGTTTATCCTTTCATCCGAAAGACTAGCACCCAGACCACCACTCATGGCCTAATAGATGGAGGAAAAGTTTCTGGCCCAAACAGAGCAGTGCCACCCATCATAAGATATTTTTCATACATTCGTACACTGAACCTTGGTTTAAAGTCTCATTCGAACGACATTTTAAAATCTTTATGTTATCCCTGGTAAGGGCAGGGACTGGATATGTCTTCTTCTGCATCATCGAACGCTCAGACAGCAACTCCTGAGGCCCTGACAAATGCTGCCCAGCGCTGAAGGCCCTCCTCCAGGGGTCCGAAAGGTTTGACCCTCATCGGCAGGCCAGCAGCATATCAGGACTGGATATGAAAACGAACTTGAGTGCTTATTCATTATCTTGGAAAAGAATTTGACTTGACCTCGACTTGACTGACTTTCTGGGGGAGTAGGGTCAGTGCTGATGTTAACTCCAAGGAGGAACAGTCCCCTCGAACAGGCGTCTCGGTGGTGGCTCGAACCCGGGCGGTCAGATGGCCAGTTCAGCGCTCCAACCACGAGCCCCCCCCCCCAAACTGTCCTGGCGTGTCATCCTGTTCAATGTGCTCACAGCAGATGAAATGATGTGGACATTGTTGTTTTGTGAACATGACCCAGTTTGGTTTTGAAGGGGAGGGGAGAGGAGGGGGCACAGCTGTCAGTTTCCCTCACTTTCAGCTGCTCTCAGCTGCTATCCATCCCATCCCAGCTGGTGCTGATCATTACAGCAGGAACTGACCACACTTGGACTTGGTAAAAGGAAAGGGGCTGATTTCAGCACTGGGCCCTGGGCCCTTGACTGAGTTATGCCGGATTTGCTCTGTGGGGTAGGGGTGGGGTGAGGAGGGGGACAGGTGTATGAAGGAGACTAATGACCGGGACAGGTGTGGTGGGGGCTTGTAGTCTTTATTGCCTGGTGTGGCCCCACATGTGACAGGGAGATGGGGGACGAGATCGCCTGGCGGTTAGAGTGATGCACACTGCAGGCTGACCAGTGAGTGATATGTTGTAGTATCGTTGAATTATGAAGCGTTTATTTCGTTGTGTCAAATAAAAGTCCATGTGACTTTTTTGACAATAAATAATTTCTGATTCTGATTCTGATTCGTAATCTGCTGACCCGGGTTCGAATCTCGCCCAAGAGGATTTTTCCTCTGGAGTTAACATCAGCGCGGACTCCACTCCCGAGTCCTTCGGATGAGACTATAAACCGAGGCCCTGTGTGCGAACACACGCAGAACATCTTGCGCACACGTTAAAACACTTTCCGCTTTAAGAAGAGCAGGCCATTGTGTGCCAGTGGGAACGGATGACAAAACTGACAAAACTGCATGCACATGGGAACTTGATGTAAAAAAGCACGTGAGTGCTTATTCCATTATCCTCGAAGTGAAAAGAATGAAATAAATAAATAAAAGAGACACAGAGGGCAGTGTGTGTGTGTGTGTGTGTGTGTGTGTGTGTGTGTGTGTACGCGCGCGCCCACATGTGATAAGGTACAATTTTTGAAAAATACATTTCACCTGAAAAGGAGTACAATGACAAATATGATTTATGATGAAACGAGACATTAGCCCTTGTCAGTAAGTGCCTATGTAAGAATGATTCGATTCGGGGGCAATGTGCTGCGATTTTCGGCTGACAAAATATCAAGCCATTTCTACTTTTTTGTGCGACACTTACATAACAATTCAATAGTCATGTTTTCATGATTAACTGGCATTAGAAGCATACTTGAAGAAGCTAGTTATGCTTGTGTTTGGAATAACCTAATCAAACGGGACAGCTCAATGATCAGAACACTCGCTTTCCCAAAGTAAAGCCATGTTAAGCAGCATCGAGCGTGGTTACCAAGTGGATGGGTGACCGCTTGCGCGCCTTGGCTTCAGTACAGTCCCTCAGTTCACCCAGCTGTCAATGGGTATCTGCCCTCTCTATGGTCAGGGAAAGTAAAGCAGCGAAGGAGAGGAGATGGGCGCCACCCTCAATATGCTGGCCCCTAGAGAAGCTGAGGTCTCTGATGCCTCGCTCCCCTACAGCCTTATAGATTATGGGACACCTTAGTTGTTGTTTTTGGTAATAACATTTTAATCAATATTTTACAGACATCAACGGGCCTTCATTTCGTTGCGATGTCAAAAGCATTTGGCAAAACTCTTTTCGTCAAAAAGTGGCAATCTGAAATTGCAGCTAGCAGATTATGGAGAGGAGAAATATATTTCTAGTTAACAGATATCGATATTTATTCTTTCATCAACTTTACAGGCTCTAGTTATAGATATTACCAGTTGAAGTGGATTGCTGTTTTGCCGTGAAAAATGTGTGTGGTGTGGTGTGTGTGTGTGTGTGTGTGTGTGTGTGGCGCGCGCGCGCGCGTATGTCCGTGTGTGGGGTAGGGGGGGGGAGAGAAAGATGATGTTATAAATGTGGTATGCTTCAAACTGGTTATGGATTCTCTTTTTTATTTATTTTCATTTTATAATGGAATATTCACTAAATGCTAACTTGGGGAAACAGATATTTGTC
>CM054165.1:3816922-3824422 GCA_028751875.1 Rapana venosa | reverse complement strand
ACGGCACAAAATGGCCTACTCTTCCGAAAGGCGGAACGGGTTTTTAACGTGTGTGAAAGATGTTCTGGCGTGTGTTCGTACACGGGGCATCGGTATATAGCGTTATCTGAACGACTTTGGGGGGGGAGTGGAGTCAGTAATGATGTTAAATGAAGGGTAAAATTCTCTAAAATGATCACCTCCGTGGTGGCTCGATCCCGGGCCGTCAGATCACGAGCGCAACGCTCTAACCACTAGGCTACCCATCCTCCCTTCCTCACCACCCACCCATTCCTCACCCCGTGATAGATCAAATAACAAAGCAGCAGCAGCACAATGACGTATGAGTACGACGAGCATAAGCTTATGAACACTAAAAGGTAAAGGTGTCTTCATAACCTATGTGGTCGTAAGGGAGCGAGGCATCACAGACCTCAATTTCTCCAGGGGCCAGCATAGTGAGGGCGGCGCCCATCTCCTCTCCCTCGCTGCTCTACCTTCCCTGACCCTAAAGAGGGCAGGTACCCATTTATACCTGGGTGAACTGGGAGACTGTACTGAAGCCAAGGCGCGCAAACGGTCACCCATCCAAGTGGTAACCACGCTCGAAGCTGCTTAACCTTAGCTGGGGGAAAGCGAGTGCTCTGACCACTGAGCCATCCCGTTTCTGAACAGTGCTGTAGAACAGAGATGTACAAAAAGCAGGCTGCAGCTTGATAGCGTCACATCCTACCGAAAGAAACAACACCAAGAACATAACAATGGTTATAGTGCGAAAGTATCAGGAAAGCAAACAACAAACAACAAACAAACAAACAAACAAACAAACAAACAAACAAACAAGCAACAAGAAAATGGAAACAGCACGTTACAAGGGGTAGGGAGATGCATCACGACAAGAACAGCCACGCAACATGATGGTCAGAAAAAAAACAAGCTGTGATGTGACAAGCAGCACACCAGGTAGACCATACCACCGTAGACTGCTTCAGTCCTTGTCCACACTCTGGTTATGACTGGAAAGGCCAGACGTTAACTCTGTCTGTCTGTCTCTGTTTGTCTATCTGTCTGTCTGTCTGTTTGTCTGTCTGTATATCTGTCTGTCTGTCTGTCAACGTCAAATTCAAACTTTTATTTTCAGATGGTACATTGAATAAGCAGTGCATTTGCTTTTTCTGTCTGTCTGTGTATCTGCCTGTCTGTTTCTGTGTCTGTCTGTCTGTTTCTGTGTATCTGTCTGTCTTTCTGTTTCTCTATCTGACAGTCTGTCTGTCTCTGTCTGTATGTCTCTGTCTGCCTGTCTCTGTCTCTCTCTCTCTCTCTTTGTGTGATGTGCACGTGTGTCTGTGTGTTTGCGCTCAAACGCACGAGGAAGCAAAATAAAGCAAAATATATTCAATGATTATAATAATAATAATAATAAAATAATAATAATAATAATAATAATAATAATAATAAAAGTATGTAAATGCTTATCTGTAACCCTTGAAAAAAAAAATTCTCTCTCTCTCCTCTCAACCCACCCCCCCCCCCCCCCCCCCCCCATCCCGTGCCCTCAACCGCTCCAGCTCCATACTTACTTTCGTAAAGACACCACTAATAGATCAGAGAGACCACAGAGACATCCCCCACCCCCACCACCCCCTCTCCCCAAAAAAGCACCACCACCACCACCACCACCAACCACCAACCACCACCACCACCACCACCACCAACCACCAACCACCACCACCACCACCACCACCAAAAACTGACCACAGCGACAGGTTGGTGTCCTGCCTCCATTCGTCTTCCGCTAAGGGAGATCACGCGCACCTACCCAAGGGACGTTCTGCTTGGCTTGTGTGTCGAATATTTACTGAGGAGGCTGGGTCTGTCTCTCGCTTTCCCTTACGGTCAATACCAATTTGTCTGCTGCCGCTGCCGCTCAGAGGAATGATGATGATGATGATGATAATAATAATGATAATAATAATAATAATAATAATATAGCCCCTTGTGGTCATACACTACTTGTCAGTTGGAGAGACAGTCCGCGGGGGGGGGGGGGGTTGTGTGTGTGTGTGGGAGGGGGGGGATCGCCACACTTGTGACTTTGAGTTTGACTTTGAACTTCAACAAATGGCATGGTCTTAGTGGCGCTTTTGGAAAGGGGTTATTACTCTTAGGACAATAGTTTAGTGACAATAATATAGTTTATTGTGATTTAAGCTGTGAAGCCCATTCACAAGGGGACAGTGGGAAGGGGACTGGGCACAACACATATATTGAACAATAACAACAACAGCAACGAATATGGTTGTAGCCCAAATGATCTTCAAGGGGAGGGTGAGAAAGAGAGAGAGAGAAAGGGGGGGGGATGGGGGTGGGGGAGGCGGAAGGGAGAGCGAGGGAGGGAGTTTAGTTTATTTGGGGTGCAGAGGCGTGTGGAGTTTATTATTATGTAATGTGTGGGGGTAGGGTTGGGTGGGGGGGGGGGGGGATGTGTTGCGCGCGCATGTGTATGTGTGTATGTGTGTGTATGTGTGTGTGTATGTGTGTGTATGTTTTATGTATGTGTGTGTTTGTGTGTATATGTTGTGTATGATGTGTTGTGTGTTAGTATGTGTGTAGTGTATGTGTGTATGTGTGTATGTATGTATGTGTATGTATGTAGTGTATGTGTATGTATGTGTGTGTATGTATGTGTGTATGTATGTGTGTGTATGTATGTGTGTGTAGTGTATGTGTGTTGTATTTATGTGTATGTATGTGTGTATGTATGTGTGTGTATTTATGTGTATGTATGTATGTATGTGTATGTATGTGTGTATGTGTGTGCAGGAAGGAGCAAAATTAAGTAAAATGTATTTAGTAGTAACAATAATGATAACAATGATAACACCATCTAATGATAGTGTTCTCCTCTTTGTTATTGTTCGTCATTATTTCTTGCTTTTCTCAACATTAATGTTGGTGTTGTAGTCATTATTATCGTTGTTGTGTGTGTGTGTGTGTGTGGTGTGTGTGTGTGTGTGTGTGTGTGTGTGTGTGTGTGTGTGTGTGTGTGTGTGTGCGTGTGTGTGTGTGTGTGTGGGTGTGTGTGTGTGTGTGTGTGTGAGAGAGAGAGAGAGAGAGAGAGAAGAGAGAGAGAGAGAGAGAGAGAGAGAGAGAGACAGACAGACAGACAGACAGACAGACAGACAGACAGACAGACAGACAGACAGAGATACCAAGTCCTTTTTTTCTCCAGTATTTCGACGGGCACGGTCTTTATTCAGTTGACTGACCTTCTTTTGCTCTGATTTTCTCTGATTATCCCCTATGGTTCTATCAGTCTGAACGTGATATACAGCCAGGTGGTTAGAGTGATGTATTCGTCAATGCTGACCCGGGTTCGAATCTCGTTCAAGAGGATGTTTCCTCTGGAGTTAACATCAGTGCCGACTCCACTCTTCCCAAAAGTTTTTCGGATGAGACTATAAACCGAGGTCCCGTGTGCAAACCCACGCAGAACATCTTGCGCACACGTTAAAACCCTTTCCATTTTTCGAAAGAGTAGGCTATTGTGTGTCGGTGGGAATGGATGACTAAAGTTACAAAACTGCATAAACACGGGGACTGGATGTAAAAAAAAAAAAGCACACGAGTGCTCATACCGTTATCCTGGAAATTGAAGATTAACATAAATAAATAAAATAAAATAAATTGTTGTTAACATCATTACCAGTAATTTCACGTGAATGCATTCAATCCCTGAGAAGAAAATAAAGCATAAAAATTGTGTGTTGTGTGTTGCAGTGACTTTATTTGATCATCCAGCTTCTACTTCAAGATGGATTCCACGCCCCTGGTTTATTCTGGTCACGTGACGCGGCCTCCAGCCAATCCGGTTCCCTCTGACTTTAACTGCTAAATGCGAATATTATTTACCTACAATGTGTTTATGCGTCTGCACAGGATTTTTGAACGAAGGATACAGTCAGTATTAATTACATAACGTGGTATATGCAAAACAGATTCTTTTGAAAATTGTTGAAGTTGAAAGTGCAGAGAGTATTTTTTATTGTGATAACAACAATACGAAATGATAGTTCATAGGTTATGTTAACAAAATTGTCAGTTATAGCTTTCTTACAACGAAACCAAACGATACGTTTCTGTAGCTATATGTGAATCCTCACATGCAAATGTTTCCTTGTACGTTTAGTTTTTCGTTTTAATTGAAACCAAAAATATCATGGTAGATTGGAATATGAGCTTCCCCAATTCCAACATTAAAGTTGATTAAAAATTTTTCGAATATTCGAAAGTGAAAGTTGAAAACAAAAACGATGAGGATTATACTTAAGACTTCAACGTAACAGGGTGCTTACTGGCGAAAAGCACACGAATGACAACAGAATTTGAAATTCAGCCAGAACCTAACAGTACCGAACTCTTTGCTTGGGTAATAATATAAACACATCAAATTCCTACACCTGGGTAAACGACATATACAGGGTTTTTTTCTGGTTGTGGCTAACCCCCCTACCCCCACCCCCACACCCCACAGCAAAAATCTCACCTTCACCCTTCCCCTCTCTTCGGCCATGAGGGAGTTGATGAGGATAGACAAGGACAGCGCTATCTCCATCACCACGGCCGTCACCACAGTCACCTTCCTCGTCACCTCCCCCACCCTACCCACCCCCACACCCCGCCCTGAGAAACGAACGGAGCACCATGTCGGGGGCGCTTTCCCGAGGACGATCCTCCGATTTCGGAGTCAGCGTCCGCTACACGCCGTGCGCCAAGAGTGAGCAGGAGAAGGAGAAGGAGGAGGAGGAGGAAGAGGAGGAGGAGGCGGAGAGGAACACCGAGGAGGACGAGGAGGAGGAAGAGGAGGAGGGGAGGAGGAGGAGGAGGCGTCCATCTCCATCCTCCCCCGTCACGTCAACAGCCCTCGACAGGCCAGGGGTCAGCACGGGGGAGGCCGGGTCAAAAGTTCAGGGGTCGGGGGTCCCGGGTCCCGGTTCAGGCTGCGAGCGGCCTCGGAGAGCTTGGAGGATGACGACATCATGGAGGAGGAGGAGGGCGAGGAGGAGGGCGAGGAGGGCGAGAGGAGGGTGGGGGTGGGGGTGTGGCCCAGCCCGGCGTTGTCTCCCCTGTGTGGGGAGGACCTGGAACTGAGGCACTGCCCGCACCTCCCTCGCCAAGACTCGGCAGCCGGCAGCGGGGTGGGCAGGGAGTTCCGGGTGGACGTCTTCACCGGCGGCCACCCCGCCCCGCTACCCGGCCCCTCCAGCACCCAGACCCCTACGGCGAACGGCCCGCGGCACCTCCCCGGGCTGGAGCTCTTCTCCTCGCAAGGGCTGGACCGTACCCGCCTGATCGGCGAGCGCTTGAGCTCCACGGACAAGATCTCGCTGTCCTCGCCCATCTACCCCAACAAGGGCGTGGAGCCGGCTGACCGCTCCTCCTCCAGGCAGAGTCTCCTGGAGATCGTCAGCACCAGGCTGGACCGCGTCAAGAACCGCAAGCGCTTCTCGCTGGCGCAAGGCTCCCTGCTGAAGAAGCCCCGGCTGAGCGAGGCCAACGTCAACGTCATCACCAGCCGCGTCACGCGACGTCAGCGCCGCAAGGAGATCGAGGAGAAGTTCGGGAAACGGAAGAGTCTGCGCGGCGACCACCAAGGCAGGATAGAGACGGCGGCGTCCACGAGTTCGGACCACGACGGGTGTAACTGGACGTTCGTGTTCGACCCTTCGGGCCGCCTGTGTTACTGGTGGTCGTCTGTGGTGAGTGTGGCCTTTCTGTACAACTTCTGGGTCATCATCTACAGGTTCGCCTTCCAGGAGATCAGCCGGGACAACCTGGCCGTGTGGTTCACGCTGGACTACACAGCGGACCTGCTGTACGTGCTGGACATCGCCTTCCACTTCAGGACGGGGTACCTGGAGGACGGGGTCTTGCAGACGGACCCGGCCAAGCTGCGGATCCACTACACCAACACCACCACCTTCTACATCGACTGCCTGTGCCTGCTGCCGCTGGACTTCCTCTACCTCTCCATCGGCTTCTGCTCCATCCTGAGAGGCTTCCGGCTGGTGAAGGTGTACCGGTTCTGGAGTTTCTTGGACCGCACGGAGCGGCACACCAACTACCCCAACATCATCCGCTCCACCACGCTCATGCACTACCTCTTCGCGCTGTTCCACTGGAACGCCTGTCTGTACTACGTGGTGGCGCGGACCCGCGCTGACGGCGCCTGGCGCTTCCCCAAGGAGCAGGAGCACAGCGTGGCGCTGCAATACCTGCACGCGCTGCACTGGAGCCTCATCACGCTCACCACCTTCGCACGCGCCCCGCCAGGTGACGGTCTGGTGGAGACGTCGTTCCGTCACTTCCAAGCATCATCTCTCGCCACTGAGTCTCTTCGCCTTCCTGAGGTGACAGGTCGCCGCTAACTCGTCACCAAACGTCAGCGCCGGCCAGGGAGGTGCATAGCGGTGCCGGCCTCACGCTCCCCTCGCACGCCCTCCCCGGGCTTGCGTGTGCTTGTGCGTTGTGGAGTGTGTGGCTGGGTGGTGCTCGGTCCTGTGTGTGGATGGCACTGACAGACGTGGGCGCCAGGAGGGTTCGGAAGGTGGTAGTGGTTTGGTGGGTGTGGTGGTGGAGGGGTAGATGGGGGTGGATGGGTGGAAGTGGGATGGGATGGTGGTTGGAAGAGTGGGTGGTGGGTGGAAGGTGTGAGGTATGGGGTAGGTGTGGATGGTGGTAGTGATGGGTGGGTGAGGTGTGGAGGGTAGATTGGGGTGGATGGGGGATGGGAGTGTGGAAGAGTGGGATGGGGGTGGAAAGGTGTGTGGTGTGGAGGGGTAATTGGGGGTGGATGGGTGGAAGGATGGATGGGGAAGGAAGGTGGAGAGTGAGGGGGTGGGAGGTGTGTAGATGAGGGGTGGATGGGTAGAGTGGGTGGAGGGTAGATTAGGGGGTGGATGGGTGATGGATGGATGGAGAAAGTGAGATAGGGGTTGGAAGGGGGTGGATGGAGTGGGTTGGGGTAGTGTGAGGGTAGATTGGGGTGGATGGTGGATGGGGAAGGATGGGTAGGATGGGGGTGGGGAAGAGTTGGTGGGTGGTGGGTGGTATGAGGGGAGGTTGGGTGGATGGGGAGGATGGTTGGGGGGTAGATAGGGGTGGTGGGTAAATGGTAGGAAGGGTGTAGATAGGGGATGGATGGGTAGGATGGTCAGGTGGGGTGGATGGGGGAAAGAAGTGGGTAGGGGGTAGATAGGGGTGGGTGTGGTGGAAGGGTGGATGAAGGAGAGGTGGGTAGACAGTGGGTAGATGGAAGGGGGAAGAGAAGGGGTGGGTATGGAGGGGTAAATAGGGGGTGGATGGTGAAGATGATAGGGTTGGATAGAAGAGTGGATTGGGAAAGGATGGAAGATAGGGGGTGGATGGAAGAGTGGTGGGGAAGGGGTGGTAGGGAAGGTAGACAAATGGGTAAGGAGGAATAGAGAGAGGGGGGGGGGGGATGGGTGGATGATGTATGGA
>CM054165.1:3794422-3799422 GCA_028751875.1 Rapana venosa | reverse complement strand
CCACTTTCATTTACGGTAGATTTCTCTGCGTGAAATTCAGACTGCTCTCTCTCTCCCAGGGGAGAGCGCGTCGCCACAAGAGCAGCAGCGCCACCAATTATTTTTTCCGGAACCAACCAGATCTATCGCGCTGCAGTCTAATGATTTCAAAGAGCGGGTAAATGACGTCTGCTGGAAAGGGCTCTACAGTAATTCGCTCTGCTGAGACTGCCACAGACTATCTGTTCATTGTCTGTTTATCTGTCTGTCTGTCTGTCTGTCTGCTCTGTCCATCTGACAAGTTGCATCTATCTGTCTGCTTGTTTGGCTATCTGCGATTTTCTGTGGATTTTTTATTTTGTTTATTTATCAGTTGTTTATTTATTCTTTTATTTCGAGGATAATGGAATAAGGACTCGTATGCTTTTTTGTTTTTACATCCAGTCCCCGTGTGTATGCAGTTTTGTAAATTTTGTCATCCGTTCCCAGTATGTCTGCCTGTCCTTTTGTTCACGTGCCATCTATCTACTTAAAGATTCATAGTAATTGCCACTTCTTCTTTTTCGTCGAACGTTTACACAGTAACTTGATTCTATTGTTATCTGTCACATGAGCAAAAAGGTGTTGCGCTGCAGTTAAGCCCAGAGCATGCGACTTCGGCGTGGGAGAAATTTCTTACAGTATAAGTCTTTCTGGGGGGAAAAAAGCAGGAGAATGGACCAAGAAGTGCAGAACATAGACAAGAAAGAGGGTGACAGGATGAAAAGGAACAAAGCAGAGACAAAGAAAGAGAGAGATAGAAAAGAGGATATTGTTGCCACAGCATTCTCCCAGAAGGTGGGAATGCTATTTATACTGACAGGCCCTCGGCGAAATTGCAACAAAGAACTGACATCATCAGAATGATTAAAAGCTAAGATTGCGGCTGAAAGATCAAAACGAAAGAAAGGAAGGAAGGATGAAGAACAGTCAGAGACAAACGAAGCAGAGAGATGCTGGAAGAAATAGATGGACAGACAGGAAAAAAACAACCAGGCACTGATCCAAACAGATTGGAAAACTGAGAAAAAAGTAAGTTATTTGAAGCATGCGCTATTTAAAGCACCATAAAACATGCAGATTTGGAAAAGAAAAGCAGTGAAGCCAGTCTGTTCATGGAAGACAGGAGTCTGCCGACAAGGGAGACAAATGGGTGGCGCTGCTCTTGTGGCGACGCTCTCTCTCCTCCTCTCTCTCTCTCTCTCTCTCTCTCTCTCTCTCTCTCTCTCTCTCTAGTGATCTGTAGACCAGAGCACTGCATGTTTAAAAAATCAATTCAGTTCAATTCAAACACTTCATTATCTCAGAGACAGAGAGGGGGATGGGATAGCCTAGTGGTTAGAACATTGCGCTTGCAATGTGATGACCCGGGTTCGATTCCCGTTCAAGGGGATATTTTCCCCATGAGTTAACATCAGTGCCGACTCCACTCTCCCCAAAAGTCCTCCGGATGAGACTATAAACCGAGGCCCGGTGTGCGAACGCACGCAGAACATCTTGCGCACACGTTAAATCCTGTTCCGCTTTTCGTAAGAGTAGACCATTGAGTGCCGATGGGAACAGATGACAGAATTTACAAAACCGCACGGGGACTGGATGTAAAAAAGCACATAAGTGCTTATTCCATTATCCTCGATATATAAAGAATACATTGGGGAAAAAAAGAAATCCAAGCGGGTTACAACAATATATAAAATACAGTAAACATATAAACATAACATCACGGGGGAAAAAATACAACACACAGTATCCGAACATCAACAGGCGCCCATCACAAAAAGCAACCACAAATCAGCAAAAAGAAACAGATGTTTGTAAAATTGTGTGAATTCTCTCTCTCTCTCTCTCTCTCTCTCTCTCTCTCTCTCTCTCCTCTCTCTCATCCTCCTCTCTCTCTCTCACTCTCGTCTCTCTTCCTCTCCTCTCTCTCTCTCTCTCTCTCTCTCCTCTCCTCTCTCTCCTCTCTCTCTCTCTCTCTCTCTATCTTTCCTCTCTCTCTCTCATCGAGTTCGGTTCGAATAAATCTTCGAGTTCGAGTTTCTCTCTTCTCTCCTCTCTCTCTCTCTCTCTCCTCTCTCTCTCTCTCTCTCTCTCTCCTCTCTCTCTCTCTCTCTCTCTCTCTCTCTCTCTCTCTCTCTCTCTCTTCTCTCTCTCCCTCTGTTCTCTCTCTTATCATATGATTTCCCTTAGGGCGGGACTGAATGTAAAAAAGCACATGGGTGCTTATTCATTATCCTCGAATAAAAGAATTTTGTCACTCTCTCTCTCTCTCTCTCTCCCTCTCTCTCCCTCTCCCTCTCTCTCTCCCTTTCTCTCTCTCTCTCTCTCTCCCTTCTTCTCTCTCTCTCTCTCTCTCTCCCCCTCCCTCTCTCTCCCTTCTCTCTCTCCTCTCTCCCCCCCTCTCTCTCTCTCTCCCTCCTCCTCTCTCTCTCTCCTCACCTCCCCTCTCATCTCTCTCGTCCTCTCTCTCCTCTCTCTCTCCTCTCCTCTCTCTCTCTCCTCTCTACCCCCTCCTCCTTTCCCTTCCTTCCCCTGCCCCACCCCCCTCCTCTCCGCCCCCCGTGTCTTCTTGTTCGCTTTCTACATACAAAGACAAAATCCAATTGTAGTATTAGTCTTCACTGGTATTGTTGTGTGTGTTGTTGTTGTTTGCTCGTGTTTCGTGTGTTTTGTGTCTCTCTCTCTCTGTTCTTCGTCGTTCTTCTTCTCGCCTCTCTTCTCTCCTCTCTGCTCTCCCTTTCTTGCGTCTTCTCGTCATCTCTCGTTCTTCGTTCTGTTGTCTCTCTCGTGTCGTGCTCGTGTCTCTTTCGTTTCTGCTCTTTGTTTGTCGTCTCTGCTTGTGTGTGTGTGTGTGTTGTGTTGTGTGTGTGTTTGTTGCGTTGTGTCTATCAATTGTACGTGTTCCATTAGTGTATAGACGGTATGTGGTGTGTATGTGTGTGGTGTGTGTATTTTGTGTGTGTGTTGATGTGTGTGTGTGTGTGTGGTGTGTGCGTGTGGTGTGTGTGTGTGTGTGTGTGTGTGTGTTGTGTGTGTGTGTGTGGTGTGTGTGTGTTTGTGTGTCGTGTTGTGGTGCGTGTGTATTGTGTGTGCGTGTGTGTGTGTGGTGTGTGTGTGTGTGTGTGTGTGTGGTGTTTTGGTGTGTGGTTGTGTGTTGTGTGTGTGGTGTGTGTGTGGTGTGTGTGTTGTGCGTTGTTGTGTGTGTGTGTGTGTTGTGTGGTATGTGTGTGTGTGTGTGTGTGTGGTGTGTGTTGTGTGTGTGTGTGGTGTGTTGTGTGTGTGTGTGTGTGTGCGTGCGTGTGTGTGTGTGTGTGTGTGTGTGTGTGGTGGTGCGTGTGTGTGTGTGTGGTGTGTGTGTGTGGTGGTGTGTGTGTGTGGAGGGGGAATCATTTCTTTATTGTGCTGCGCAATGATCGATCTATTCTCTTGTTTCAAACCCTATCACTGTGCAGGGGAGTTGATGGTGGTGGTGGTGTGTGTGTGGGGGGGGGGGGGGTGGAAGAGGAGGGACAGTAGGGTAGGGATGGGGTGGGGTGGGGGAGGAGGAAGAGAGAATGTGGTGACATCTGTTGGATTCCTCTTTGGCTGCTGCAACGATTTTTGTGTTGTGCTCTTTTCTCTACCCAAACTTTCCGTGTGCGATGTAGCCTTTATGAATGTTTTTTATTTGGTGTGTGTATGGGGGGCGGGAGGGACGGGGGTGTACATGAAAGTCGGTCAAGCTTTATTTTTCCAGATGGTACATTAAAATAAACAATGCATTTGTCCTTTTTCAGTGTGTGTCTGGTATCACTTTATTATTTATCCTTTCATTTCGAGGATAATGGAATAAGCACCCATGTGCTTTTTTTCCATGCAGTCCCCGTGTGTATGCAGATTTGTTAATTTTGTCATCCGTTCCCACCGGCACACAGTGGCCTACTCTTCCGAAAAGCGGAACGGGTTTTAACGTTTGTGTGTGTGTGTGTATTTGTGTGTGTGTGTGTGTGTGTGTGTGTGTGTGTGTGTGTGTGTGTGTGTGTGTGTGTGTGTGTGTTGTGTGTGTGTGTGTGAAAGTCGGTCAAACTTTATTTTTCCAGATGTTACATTAAATAAGCAACGCGTTTGCCCCTTTTCAGTGTGTGTGTGTGTGTGTGTGTGTGTGTGTGTGTGTGTGTGTGTGTGTGTGCGTGCGTGTGTGTATGTTTCTTTGTTGTTGCACATTCCCCAGCTTTACACCCTGGGGGTCACCCAGAACATGCCACACTCTGACTCACTCATCATCCCACCTGGGAATCACTGTGAGATAGGAAGTACACCACTGGATGAGAAGTTTGCGTGTGTGACTCTTTTCAAGTAACTCACCATATAGGCAGCCATTCTCCGACTTCAGAGGATATTTTTTCTCCCGTAAAGGAGAGTGCAGGTTGTTACGTTAAGAGCTTGTCATGGTTGAAGGCAATCTCAACACAACATGTTACAACATAACAACATTTTAGTGCGGGCCTTGGCAGTTAAGCTGACATCAATAGCTGACACAGCTTTTGGCCTGGGCCAAGTGTGTGTTTTATTGTACCGTATTGCATTACTTACCACTTTAAGTCACGGCAGATTTGCCTGCGAGGAATTCGGGCAGAACTTAAAAGACTATATTGGAAAAAAAAGAAGAAAAAAACCCCCAAAGAAGAGAAGTGGGAAATCTGTGGAGGGTTTAAAGAGGGTTTTTTGATTTTGTAGTTGTTTTTGGGTTTTGTTGTTGTTGGTTTTTTTAATTGTTCCTTGGCCAGACCTCCAAGGTTCGCCAATGGTGTCATTTTACCCACCGTTAAGGTAGCCACATTCCGACTTCGGGGATGATTCCTTGTGCTTACAAACACCTAGATTCAACCAGTCCACTGTTGGCCGTCGCTCTTTCTCTGTTTCTGGTCCATCCATTTGGAATGGCCTCCCTATCTCTATTCGCCAAAGACCTTGTGACACTTTTAAATCTGGCCTCAAGACAT
>CM054165.1:3774422-3789422 GCA_028751875.1 Rapana venosa | reverse complement strand
GGGGGGGGGGGGGGTTTAAAAAAAACCCTTTTTAAAAAAGGGTTTTAAAAAATTTTTTTTTTTTTCCCCCCCCCCCCGGGGGGGGGGGGGGGGTTTTGGGGGGGGAAAAAAGGGGGGCCCCCCCCCCCCCTTCCCCCCCCCCCCCCCCCCCCCCCCCCCCCCCCCCTTTTTTTTTTTTTTTTTTTTTTTCCCCCCTTTTTTTCTTTTTTTTTTCCCCCTTTCCTTTTTTTTAAAAACCCCCCCTCTCTCTCCCCCCTTCTCCCCTTCTCCCCCCCCCCCCCCCCCCCCCCCTTTTTTTTTTTCCTCTTTTTTTTTTTTTTCCCCCTTGGTTTTTTCTGCCTTTTCTTCTTTTTCCTCTCTCCCCCCCCCTTCCCTTTTTTTTTCCCCCCCCCCCCCTTTTCTCTCTCTCCCCTTCTCTTTTCCTCTTTTTTCCCCCCTTTTTTTTTCCCTTTCTTTTCTGTTTTTTTTTCCCCTTTTTTTTTCCCTTCTTCTCTTCTTTGTTTTTTTTTTTCCCCCCCTTTCTCTCTTTTTTTTTTTTTTTTCCCCCCCCTCTCTTTTTTTTCCCCTTCCCTCTCTCCCCCCTTTTTTTTTTTTGGGCCCTTTCCCTCTCCCCTTTTTTTTTTGGGTTTTTTTTTTTTTTTTTTTTCCCCCCCCCCCCCCTCTTTTTTTTTCCCCCCCCCCCCTCCCCCCCCCTTTTTTTTTTTTTTTTCTCTCTCTCTCTCTCTCCCCCCCTTCTCCCCCTTTCTCCCCCCTTTTCGCTCCCCCTCTCTCCCTTTTTTTTTTCCCCTGTCGTCGTCTGTTTTTTTTTTTTTTTTTCCCCCCCTTTCCTTTTTTTTCCCCTTTTTTTTGGGGGGGGTTTTTTTTTTGGGGGGGCCCCCCCTTTTGTGGGGCCCCTTTAAATAAATTTTTTCTGGGGCTTTTGGCTGTCCGACTATCCTTTCCCCCCCTGTTTTCCTGCCTCCTGCCTGCCTGCCTTTCCTGCCTGTCTGTCCGTCCTCTATAAGTCTGTCCCGCTGTAAAAAAACCAGTTCTCTCCCTCCCCCCCCCCCCCCCCGCCCTCTGCCATTCTAACACCCCCCACCCCCCCCCCCAATCTCTATTAATCAAACCCTCTCTTTAATTTCCTATTCTCTCCCCCCCCCCCCCCCCCCCCCCACTCTTTCTCTGTGTAAATGGTTTTTTTTTTCGCTGGGTTTTGGCTCTTTCGTTCTTCATTTTTTGCAATAAAAGAAAAATCCATTTAAAATTTCTTTTCTGTTTTCCCATTTTTAAAACTCTCTGTCTGTCCTTCTCTCTGTCTCTTTCCTCTGTCCCCTTTTCTCTCTCTCTCTCTCCCCCCTTCTCTCCTCTTTTCTCCTCCTCTCCCCCCTCTTATTCTCCCCTTTTTTCAAACTCTCTCCTCTCCTCCTCTCCTCTCTCTCTCCTCTCCCCTTTTCTCTCTTCTCTCTCTCCCTCTCTAAAAAACTATGTGTACCTTAAATTTTCAAGGGGTAGATTTTCATTTTTCTTAATTTCTTGCCCATTGTCATTTTTATGAGTGTATTTAATACATAATTTTTGTGTGTGGGTGTGTGTGGGGGGGGTGGGGGTGTAAAATAATCCTGTCCCTTTTTCAAACGGTCTTAAAACATAGAATTTTTTTATATTGGTTTTTTTGGGGTGGGTGTGCGGGGTGTGTTTCGCACACACACGTACTGCGGTGTACGGTGCCCGCGTAAATGGGTGCGTAAAAAAAAGGTTTTTTATGTCTTATAGTCAATGGGGTTTTTTAAAATTTTGGTTTTACAATTGAAATTTTTTGTGCGTGCGTTGCGTTTTGTGTTGCCCATGCGTGCGGGGTGTTGGGTTGTGGGGGTGTGTTTTTCGTGACATTTTATTGAAGTCATTTGAAAACCAATATGAAATATAGGGTTTTGTGTCTTTGAATTTGATGTGGATCAAA
Organism: Rapana venosa; assembly: GCA_028751875.1. Taxonomy (NCBI): domain Eukaryota; kingdom Metazoa; phylum Mollusca; class Gastropoda; order Neogastropoda; family Muricidae; genus Rapana; species Rapana venosa. The sequence continues at coordinate 3,787,480 of CM054165.1, read as the reverse complement.
GTTTCCTGTTTAGTATTGTAATTTGCCCTTCAAGGGATTATTAAAGTATTTTTGACTTGACTTGCTTTACTAGATGTTCATTTTTAAAACCCTTAAAAAATTTGGGCCTTTTGGTGTGGGGTTTTTTTTTTTGCTTGGGTTTTTTGTTTTTGATGTTTTGGTTTTTTTTTTTGTTTGTTTTTTTTTGCTTTGTTTTTTTAAATGTGGGAAGTTGATAAATTGAGCTTATTATTAAGGTGTATCCCTACGGGCGGGACCTGGATGTTAAAAAACACATGGGTGCTTATTCATTATCCTCGAAATAAAAATAAAAAAAGTCATTGTCATTGTCATCTCTCTCTCTCTTTCTCTCTCTTTCTTCTCTCTCTCTGTCTGTCTGTCTGTCTCTGTCTCTCTTGTCTCTGTCTGCCCCCCCCCCCCCCCCCCCCAGCAATGACAATGTACTACTCCCCGTGTTCCGCGCCTTCAGCCGGAGTTGCATTTTCTGTACAAGTTCATGTCGCCTGCTTTTACTCTGCAGCTTCACTTACTTGTGTGCGTTGTGTTGTGTGTGTATGTGTTGTGTTTGTCATGTGTTGTGTTTGTGTGTTGTATATGTGTGTGAGTGTATGTATGTTGTGTGTGAGTTGTGTGTGTGTGTGTGTGAGTTGTGTGTGTGTGTGTGTAGGTGTGTGTGTGTTTTGTGTGAGTGTGTGTGTTTTGTGTATGTTGTGTAATTTGTGTGTGTGTGTGTTTGTGTGAGTGTGTGTTGTGTGTGTGTGTGTGTGTGTTGTGTGTGACTGTGTGTGTGAGTGTGTGTGTGTGTGTGTGTGTTGTGTGTGTTGTGTGTGTGTGTTGTGAGTGTGTTGTGTGTGTGTGTTGTGTATGTGTGTGAGTGTGTGTGTGTGTGTTGTGTTTCTGTGTGTTGTGTGTATGTGTGTGTTGTGTGTGTGTATGTGTTTGTTTGTGTGTGTGTATTTTCGCTTTTTTTCTCTCCTGTCTTTGTATCTGTCTGCATCTGTGTGTTTGTATCTGTCTCTGTGCATGTTTCTGTCTCTGTCAGTCTGTCTGTCAGTCTGTCTATGTCTCTTTCTGTCAGTCTGTGTATCTGTCTGTCAGTCTGTGTATCTGTCTGTCAGACTGTGTATCTGTCTCTGTCTGTTTGTGTCTCTATGTCTCTGTCTATCTGTTTCTGTCTGTCAGTCTGTCTAGCTGTCTCTGTCAGTGTGTGTCTGTATGTCTGTCTCTGTGATCCGTTTCTGTCTGCCTGCCTGTCTGTCTATGTATGTAATGTATGCAATGTATGTATGTATGTATGTATGTATGTATGTATGTATGTATGTATGTATGTATGTATGTAATGTATGCAATGCATGTATGTAATGTATGTAATGTATGTAATGTATGTTTGCAGTATGTATGTAAGCAATGTATGTATGTATGTATGTATGTATGTATGTATGTATGTATGTATACCTGTCTGTCTGTCTGTCTCCCTGTCACCCCACCCCTTCTTCTCTCCCTGTCTCCCTTTATACCTCCGCCTGTTCCTCCTTTACTTCGTCTCGTCCTTTCCTTCCTTCCTTCCTCCTCTCTTGTCTTGTCTTCGCCCTCTATCCGCTGTCTTTATCTCTTTCTTCATCCATCCTACTCTTTTTCTTTGTCCTTCGCTCTCTCTCCTCTCTTCTCTCTCTCTCTCTCTCTTCTCTCTCTCTCCTCTCTCTCTCTCTCTCTGTCTGTCTGTCTGTCTCCTTCCCCCCTCTCTCCCCCCTCTCTCCCCCCTCTCTCCCCCCCCTCTCTCCCCTCTCTCTTTCTTTCCCAGTCTCTCCCCCTGTCTCCGCCCCTCTCTCTTCTTTCGCTTCGTTTTCCATTCACACACACACTCGCGCGCGCACAGACACAGACACAGACAGACAGACAGACAGACAGACACACACACACACACACACACGCACACACATTATGCCATTGTGTACCGGTGGGAATGGGTGACAAAAATTTACAAAACTGCATACACACGGGCACTGGTTGTAAAAAAAGCACATAAGTGCTTATTCCATCATCCTCGAAATAAAAGGATAAAATAACCACACACACACACACACACACACACACACACACACACACACACACACACACACACACACCGCGCACGCACAAATGCACGCGCTCTCACTGTCTGTTGTCTCCCTGTCTCTGTCTCTCTCTTTCTCCCCCTCCCCCAGCTTCCCTCCCCCCCCCCCCCCCCCTCCATCCGCCTCTCTTTAAGTTTTTCCTACGGAGCATTTTCTAGTTTGATTGTCTTGTTGTTGTTGTTGTTGTTTGTTGTTGTTGTTAGGGTTGGGTATTTTTGGTTTGTTGATCACATGCAAGAATTCCCACGAGTTTCACTGATTGGTAAGGAAACGAGATTTCTGTTCCCCTCCCCCCCCCCCCTCCTCCCTTTTCTTTGTGTTTTTATTTTTATTTTTTTCTGTTTTTGGTTTTGTTTTGTAGGAAACAAATGGCGTTTAGAGTACAGCTGATGCGCTTAAAGCTTTTCCCTGTATTTTCCCCCGTGTTGATTTTTTTCTTGTTTGGGTTTTTGTTGTGTTGTGTTGTTGTTGTTGTTTTCTTCTTCTTCTTCTTCTTCTTCTTCTTCTTTTCTTTTTCTTCTTCTTGCTGCTGCTGCTGCTGCTGCTGCTGCTGCTGCTGCCTGCTGCTGCTTCTGCTCAGAAACCGGGAAGTGAGAGGGAGGGGGTAGGGGCAGGGGGAGGAAGGGGGAGGAGAAGGGGAAGGGGAGAGAAGAGAAAGGAAGATGGGAGAAATAAATGAGAAATGGAAAATGTTTTTGTTTTTTATTGAGGCGAAAGGAATGCCTGGCGTGTACGTACACAGCGGCTTTTTTTGTTTGTGTCAGTTTTTTGGTTTTGTTGTTGTTGTCGTCGTTGTTGTTGTTTTTTCCAGATATTGGGAAAAGGTCAATGAATAATATCAAAGCAAGTAAATCAATCATAATCTATCACGAATCAGCAGAAAAACCAGAAGAAACGCATATATAAAAAAAAAAGGTGCGAGATGAGTGAGAGGAGAGAGGGAGGGGGGAGAGAGAGAGAGAGAGAGAGAGAGAGAGAGAGAGAGAGAGAGAGAGAGAGGGAGAGAGAGAGAGAGGGAGGGAGAGAGAGAGAGAGAGAGTGAGAGAGAGAGAGAGAGAGAGAGAGTGAGAGAGAGTGAGAGAGAGAGAGTGAGAGAGAGAGAGTGAGAGAGAGAGAGGGAGAGAGAGAGAGAGAGAGAGAGAGGGGGGGGGGGAGAGAAGGCGGTAGCGGAGGTGGGGATCCTCTTTCTGTGCAGAGGTCACACGGAGGCTGTTTTAGCTGTTCGCCTTCTTTCTGTTTCTCCATGCTTTCATCCTTTCTTCTTTCCTTTCCTTTCCTTTCTTTTTCTCATTTCCATTCTTTTTTGGTTGAAATAGGGCGTATTTGTCCAATAAATCATGCATAGGCGATGGAGATGGATAGGGCATATCTGCCGTCGGGAACAGGGAAACATCGCCCAAACAGCCCTCCACTGGACACCAGAGGGAAAACGCAAACGAGGACGACCCAAGAACACTTGGCGTCGGACTGTTGAAGCAGAGCTGAAGACCTTCCAACATACCCGGGGAACCATTCAGAAGCTGGCCCAGGACAGACAGGAGTGGAGAACATTTGTTGCTGCCCTACGTGCCAATAAGGCACAAAGGCATTGAGGATGATGATGAATTATAACACGGAGATAGTAATCAGCATAGCAACAACAAGCAAGTAGCTTAATATATTGTGCTCAAGTACAACGTTAACATTCTCATGGCGGTTAATGATCTCTATCATGACCAAGCAAAAAGACGAGAATAAAAGAAAAAAACCATGAAAAGAGTGATAAGGGTGTTAACATTTACGAATAATGAAATACTTGACGATAGTTTTGTCTCAAAAGACATGTGTATTGAATAAATAAGTCAACGTTTGAAAAAAAAACCTGCTAGCATCTTTTGCTGTTCAACCCATCTAGCTCAAAAGAGTTAATAGGAATAAAAGAGAGAGAGAGAGAGAGAGAGAGAGAGAGAGAGAGAGAGAGAGAGAGAGAGAGAGAGAGAGAGAGAAGATAGTGTGTGTGTGAGTGTGCGTGCGCGCGCGTGTGTGTGTGCGTGTGTGTGTGTATGTGTGTGTGAATCCAAAAAGTTAATAAATGAAAAAAAGTAAAAGTAAAGGATGAAAATAGAACATCGACATCATTCTTTCTTCTTTCTGTAACCTTCTTTTTATCCTTCTATATTCCTCCCACTTTCTTTTTCTTCAGCCTTCTTTTTTAACCTTTTAGATATCCCTCACTTTTTTCTTCAACCTTTTAATCCTTCTATATATCCATCACTTTTATCCTTCTATATATCCCTCACTGTTATCCTTCTATATATCCTTCGCTTTTATCCTTCTTTATATCCCTCCTTTATACTTCTATATATCCCCCACTTTCTTTTTTCTTCTTTTTATCCTCCTATATCCCCCACTTTTCTTTTTCTCCAGCATTCTGTTTGTCCGTCTATATATCCCTCACTTTTTTCCTTCAACCTTTTTATCCTTCTCTATCCCCCACATTCTTTCTCTCCAACCTTCTTCTTATCCTTCTATATCCCCCACTTTTCCCCAAACTTCTTATCCTTCTATATCCCCCACTTTCCCCAACCTTCTTCTTATCCTTCTATATCCCCCACTTTTCACCAACCTTCCTGTTATCCTTCTATACCCCCACTTTCTTTTCCCCAACCTTCTTTTTATCCTTCTATACCCCCCACTTTCTTTCCCCAACCTTCTTTTATCCTTCTATATCCCCCACTTTCTTTTCCCCAACCTTCTTTTTATCCTTCTATATCCCCCACTTTCTTTTCCCCAACCTCTTTGTATCCTTCTATATCTCCCACATTATTTTTCTCCAGCCTTCTTTTATCTTATGTATCCACCACTTTCTTGTTCTTCAACCTTCTTTTTATCCTTCTATATCCCCCACTTTCTTTTCCCAACCTTCTTTTTATCCTTCTATATCCCCCACTTTCTTTTCCCCAACCTTTTTATCCTTCTATATCCCCACCACTTTCTTTTCCCCCAACTTCCTGTTCTTTCTTCTGTCATAGTTTTCCCCCACCTACTTTCCCTTTGGGGACGAGATAGCTCAGTGGTCAGAGCGCTCACTTTCCCCAGCCAATGTTATGCAGCGTCGAGCGTGGTTACCAAGTGGATGGGTGACCGTTTGTGCGCCTTGGTTTCAGTACAGTCCCCCAGTTCACCCAGCTGTAAATGGGTACCTGCCCTCTTTAGGGTCAGGGAAGGTAAAGCAGCGAGGGAGAGGAGATGGGCGCCGCCCTCGATATGCTGGTCCCTAGAGAAGTTGAGGTCTCTGATGTCTCGCTCCCTCACGACCTCATAGGTTATAGGACACCTTTACCTTTTCTATTTTTATGATATTTTGGTTTTTACTCTTCCTTTAACCCGCTTAACCGTCCTGTCTTCTTTCTTTTTTTCCTGCCTCTTTTTCATTCTCCTGTCGTTTTCTCCTTCTTGTCTGTCCTTTTCCCTTCCATCCTTCCATCCTGTCTCCTTTTCTCCCCCTGTCCTTTTTTTCCCTTCTTCTCTCCTTCTCCTTGTCTTTGTCTCCGTTCTCTGTTGACCCACATGATGAGGGGAAGACGGTTAGATGAGGACGGATGAGTTTACCTCACAGCGGAAATGGATATTTGCATTTTCAGGTTTGAGTTTCAGGAACTAAGGGGTCTGGTTTCCGTTTCCGTTTCAGAAAGTGGCGGGTGTGAGGCAGTGACATCACACAGGCTACGCTGCTGCTGCTGCTGCTGCTGCTGCTGCTGCTACTGCTGCTGCTACTGCTGCTTCTGCTGCTGCTACTGCTGCTGCTGCTACTGCTGCTGCTACTGCTGCTGCTGCTGCTGCTGCTGCTGCTGCTATGCTGCTGCTGCTGCTACTGCTGCTGCTGCTGCTGTCTGCTGCTGCTGCTTACTGCTGCTGCTGCTGCTGCTGCTACTGCTGCTGCTGCTGCTGCTGCTACTGCTTGCTGCTGCTGCTGCTACTGCTGCTACTGCTGCTGCTGCTGCTGCTACTGCTGCTGCTACTGCTGCTGCTGCTGCTACTGCTGCTACTGCTGTGCTACTGCTGCTGCTGCTATGCTGCTGCTGCTGCTGCTGCTGCACTGCTGCTACTGCTAGCTGCTGCTGCTGCTACTGCTGCTGCTTACTGCTGCTCTGCTTGCTGCTCTGCTGCTGCTGCTACTGCTGCTGCTGCTGCTGCTTGCACTGCTGCTGCTCTGCTACTACTGCTCTGCTGCTGCTGCTAGCTGCTGCTACTGCTGCTGCTCTACTGCTGCTGCTGCTCTGCTGCTGCTGCGCTACTGCTGCTGACTGCTGCTCTGCTCGCTGCTGCTGCTGCTGCTGCTGCTTGCTGCTACTGCTGGCTCTGCTGCTACTGCTCTGCTGCACTGCAACTCTCCCTCTGCTTTGCTCTTGCTTCTCTGTCTGTCTGCTTCTGTCTTGTCTGTCTGTCTGTCTGTCTGCTCTGCTCTCTCTCTCTTTCTCTCTGCTCTCTCTCTCTCTCCTTTCTTGCTGCTCTTTCTGCTCTGCTCTCTCTTTCCTTTGCTGCTGCTCTCTTTCTCTTCTCTCTCTCTGCTTCTCTCTCTCTCTCTCTCTCTCTCTCTCTCTCTCTCTGCTCTTTCTGCTGTCCTTTCTTCTGTCTCTGTCTCCTCTCTCTGCTCTTTCTTCTCTGCTCTTCTCTCTCTCTCTCTCTCGTCTCTCTCTCTCTCTCTCTCTCTTTCTTGCTTGTCCTTTCTTCTGTCTCTGTCTCTCTCTCCTTCTGCTCTTCTTTTTCTCTCTCTTTCTCTCTCTCTCTCTCTCCTCTCCTTTTCTTGCTTGTCCTTCTTTCTGTCTCTGTCTCTCTCTCCTTTCTGGCTCTCCTTTTCTTCTCTCTCTCTCTCTCTCTCCTTTCTTGCTTGTCCTTTCTTTCTGTCTCTGTCTCTCTCTCTCCTTTCTCTCTTGCTTGTTCTCTTCCTCTCTGTCCTCTCTCTCTCTCTCTCCTTTTCTTACTTGTCCTTTCTTTCTGTCTCTGTCTCTCTCTCCTTTCCTTGTTGTCCTTCCTCTTCTGCTCTTCTCTTTCGTCTCTTCTTTCTGTCTCTCTCTCTCCTTCTTTTCTGTCTCTCTCTCTCTCTCTCTCTCTCCTTTCTTTCTTGTCCTTTCTTTCTGTCTCTGTCTCTTCCTTCTTGTCCTTCTTTCTGTCTGTCCTTCTCCTTTCCTTGCTTGTCCTTCCTTTCTGTCTCTGTCTCTCTCCTTCTTTCTTGTTCTTCCTTTCGTCTCTGTCCTCTCCTCCTTTCTGCTCTCTCTCTCTCTCTCCTTTCTTGCTTGTCCTTCTTTCTGTCTGTCTCTCTCCTTTCTGGTTTCCTTCCTTTCTGTCTCTGTCTCTTTCACCTTTCTGGCTCTCTCTCCTTTCTGTCTGTCTGTCTTCTGTCTGTCTCTGTCTGTCTCTCCTTTCCCTGCGTGTCCTTCCTTTCTTTCTCTGTTTCTCCTTCTTTCCTTTTTCTGTCTCCTCTCTTTCTGCCTTCTCTCCTCTGTCTCGCTCCTTTTCTTTCTCGTCTTTCTCTCTTCTGTCTCTCCTCTCTCTCTTTCTTTCTCTGTTCTCTTCTTTCTTTCTCGTCTCTCTCCTTGTTCTCTCCTCTGTCTCTGCCTCTCTCTCCTTTTTTTCTGTCTCTCCCTCCTTTTTTAAAAAAAATCTGTCTTTTCCTCTCTTGTTTCTTCTTCCTCCTCTTCTTCTACTTCTTCTTCTTCGTCGTCGTCGAACGTTGAGACAGCAACTATTAGTGTCTGTCATATGAGCGAAAATGCGTTGCGCTGCCGTTAAGCGCCTGGCAAGTCAGACCCAGCGCATCCGACTTCCGCGCGGGAGAGAATAGTTGTTTTATTAATCTTTCTTGGGGGAAAAAAGAGGCAGGAGAATGGACCAAGAAGGCAGACAATAAGCAAGAAGGAAGGGTCGAGAAGGAAAAGAAACTAGGCAGAAACAAAGAGAGGGATAGAAAAGAGGGAATTCCTGCACAGAATCTCAGAAGGTGGGGATGCTGTTTATACTGACAGGTCCCCGGCATCTCCACTTGGGGTTTTGTTTCTGTGACATCCAGTTTTTGTCTGTCTTGAACATTCTCTCTTTGTCTGTCTGTCTGTCTGTCTGTCTGTCTGTCTATCTATCTGTCTGTCTGTCTGTCTATCTTTGTGTCTTTGTTTTTCTGCTGTTTAGTTGTTTTTGTCTGTCTTTCCCTTTTTATTTCACCTTCTTTGCTTCTTCGTTTCTCCATCTTTGTGTGTGTGTGTGTGTGTGTGGTGTGTGTGTGTGTGTGTGTGTGTGTGTGTGTGTGTTTGTTTTGTTTTGTTTGCTATTATTCCCTCTTTGTTTTTCTGTTTCTCTATCTGCGTTTCTCTGTCTCCTCAGTCTTGCTTCTCCATCTTTTTATCTTTGTTTTGTTCTGTTTGTTTGTTGTTTAAATCACTCGTCATTGTTTTGCCGACGACAGAGGCTGTTAGCAATTGTTCGGGATGACATCAAAAACTGTTACGATCAATTAGCTACACGTGATAGCGTCTTTTGACTATAAATCAATCGCTTTAACGTCCCAAGTGAAGAATGACGACTTCAAAGTTTTTCTTCAAAAAACCCAAAATGTCCATCACTTAGATTCTGAGGATTTTTGGCTGTGGCAGCAAAAATGGTAAACTACCAAGTCTTTCACTGCCTCGGCAATTCAATATAGATCTAAAAAAGTAAAGGTAAAGGTGTCCCATAACCTAACTGGTTGTAGGGGAGCGAGGCATCAGAGACCTCGGCTTCTCTAGATTGAGGGCGGCGCCCATCTCCTCTCCCTTCCCTGACTCCTTACCTTCCCTGACCCTACAGAGGGCAGGTACTCATTCATGGCTGGTTGAACTGGGGGACTGTACTGAAGCCAAGGCGCGCAAACGGTCACCCATCCACTTGGTAACTACGCTCGATGCTGCTTAACTTTTAGCTTGGGGAAAGCGAGTGAAACGAAGGACGTGGCTTGGCCAATGTAGATCTAGAACCGTGCACAATGAACACGGAGGATGAATCTCGACATTCTTCTTGGCTTCCTGAGTTATCATCTTTTAAACATGAATTCAATGTTGAACAAAATCAACAATGTTGAACAGCGCAAACCATGTCATCGACAAATATAGAGTTCGAGCTTATATCGCGCTCGGTAAATAGATACTGTGTCTTGCACATTGTATAGATCTAGACTACGTCCAAGGAAAAAAAATCATGGAGAATTAAAGTTGCGGTTTTTGGAGAAGAAAAACTGGTATAAACACTTCAAATTCAACCAGTCGTCATCCAATCTCAGTTTAGAAGCTTCTGTCCTTGGATTTATCTCTTTTTAAAGGCCCATTGATTATTCTAAAGCTCTTTTTTTTGGGGGGGGGGGGGGAGTGGGGGGGTGTCTTTCTGTCCTATTTTCTTCTGCGGACCCGAAGAGTGCAGTCTCTTAACTTTTGATGCGTAGTTTTGGGTCGTGTACTTTGACGTCATGTAGTTTTTTGTTTGGGATGAAATGGCACCACCTGTTCTTTAAGTTTTTAGCTCTCTCTTTGACGTCATTTAGAGTTTTGTGTCTGATGAATGACATCACATGTTCTTTCACTTTTACTCCTCTCTCTCTCTCTCTCTCTCTCTCTCTCTGTCTCTTCGTTTTTGACGTCATTTAGAGTTTGTTCGTTCTCTATCTCTCTCTCTCTCTCTCTCTCTCTCTCTCGCTGTGTTCTATTGGAAGGGAGCTGGGTTAGAAGATCTCATCTATCTTCTTTTCGATTTCTTGAATTAGCGAAGCTGTGATTTGGGTACACTTGCGCATGTTATGTTTCTGTTTCACTCTCCTTTTTGTTTAAATGGGCTTAAATGACGCGCAGTTCACACACACACACACACACACACACACACACATATTATATATATATATATATATATATAATATATATATATATATATATATATATATATACATACATATATACAAAACCATTTTCCATATATACAAATACCATTACATGAATATTGAAGAAGATGTACAACACCACACTGAAGTAAACACAAAGTATAACGGAAAAAACCCACACAAACACATTAGAAAGCAGAAGGACCAAGGGAAGAAACTGTGCAGATAACTCAGCCCAATAACTTCCCACCTTTACACTTCAACACACAAGGAAGGAAGAAAGGAAGCGCACTTCATTGCAGATCCGTTTACATTATTTGTTACTCATGTTCTAAAATCTTTTGGATCCACGCACTGTTTTGATAATGCTATCATTAAAGCTCAATTGTCTGTCCCCACATAATAAGGTATCTACACTCTTCTCATCTGGTTTCAGTGTATCGATTGTTTGACGTTGAACAGTTAAATAGTCTGGACAGTGAAGAAGAAATGTTCATGTTTCGTTAGGGTGACCAAGCACAAGATGGATCGTCCAGTAAATGTCCTTTTTACTTAGATCAGAGTTGAGCCTACTCATTTCGAGTCTCAGTCTGCAGTGAATAATTTGCTGCTTTCTTTTTCTATAATAAATAGTTCGGAACTGCTATATCCTCATCAGACAGAAATGTTTAAATTGGCTGATAGAAGCGCTAGCTTTCACGCGCTCCGGTAGTTCATGTATAGTCTGGTGGTGGACGGGAAAAAGAGGAAGCATAGATCTTTCAGTTCTACATTGAGGTATCAATCTGTCAAGGGGTCTACGTCTGTGGTACGGGTTTGGGGGAATAAAAAATGAAGGGATACTAATTTTAATTAATTTAATTATTTGAGGCAGTTTATGGCTACCATTATTATTCGGCTCTTTCTAGCCGAACAGATACAAAGGGGCGCGCGCTCGCGTGTGTGTGCCTCGTGTTCTTGTTGCGCGCGTGAGTGTATGGCGTTCTTTGTATGGATACACAAGAGAGAGAGAGAGAGGGAGAGAGAGAGAGAGAGAGAGAGAGAATGTGTGTGTAAATATATGAAAGTGTGTGCGCGCGTGTGTCCGCACGTGGGTGTGTGTGTGTGTGTCCGCACGCGCGAACACACAAACGCAGAGAGAATTACATAGCAGAGTGACCAAGCACATCAAGGCGGGCAATGGAATAAGGAGCAGTCAGTCAGTCAGTCAGTTAGTCAGTCAGTCAGTCAGTTAGTCAGTCAGTCAGTTAGTCGGTGCTTCTAGGCCAGCAAATTAACAGTGCACATGCAAGTCCAACCGACGTTGTCGTCATTTGTCCCAATACGTCATTTCCGTTCACGGCTTATCACATCCGTCATCGGCACTTTTCTCCCTTTTTCTCATCGTCAGGGCTTTTCTCTCTCTCTTCTCTCTCTCTCTTCTGTCTCTGTCTCACTCTCTTTCTCTGTCTCTGTCTCTGTCTCTCTCTGTTTCCTTCTGATTCTGTCTGTCTCTCCCTCCCCCCACTCTCTCTCTCTGTTTCTATGTCTCTCTCTGTCTCTGTCTCTCTCTTTCGAGTGCCTGTGTGGGTAAGAGAGAGAGAGAGAGAGAGAGAGAGAGAGAGAGAGAGAGAGAGCGAGAGCGAGCAAAAAGCAAAAAAAAACCCACCCAAACAAATGAAAACAAAATGCAATGACAAAAAAAGCATGTAACCAAATGGAAAGAAAACAATACGAACACGAAAAGCAAACGGTGAAAATCAAGAAAGGAGAAAAACTGAAAAGAACTGAACAGAGGAAACAAATAAGGCAAGCAGGCCGACAGGCAGACCGACAGACAGACAGACCGACAGACAGACAGACAAGGGAAAAACCCCAACAAAGACAGACAGCAATAACATTCATTTGCAGAAGAACGTCATTTCCGTTTTCAAATGGATCGTATCCGTAATCAGTGCAACAGTTCAGCCCTTACGTAGACCTGAGTACACACACGCACATGCGCGCGTGCTCGCACATACACACACACGCACACATATTCTCTCTCTCTCTCTCATAGTAATAGTAGCAGCAGTAGTAATAGTAGCAGCAGTAGTAATAGTAGCAGCAGTAGCAACAGTAGTAATAGTAGCAGCAATAGTAATAGTAGCAGCAGTAGCAACAGTAGTAATAGTAGCAGCAATAGTAATAGTAGCAGCAGTAGTAACAGTAGTAATAGTAGCAGCAATAGTAATAGTAGCAGCAGTAGTAATAGTAGCAGTAGTAATAGTAGCAACAGTAGTAAAAGTAGCAGCAGTAGTAACAGTAGCAGAAGTTGTAATAGTAGCAGCAGTAGTAAAAGTAGCAACAGTAGTAAAAGTAGCAGCAGTAGTAACAGTAGCAGCAGTAGTAATACAGCAGTAGTAACAGTAGCAACAGTAGCAATAGTAGCAGCAGTAGTAACAGTAGCAGCAGTAGTAATAGCAGCAGTAGTAACAGTAGCAACAGTAGTAATAGTAGCAGCAGTAGCAGCAGTAGAAATAGCAGCAGTAGTAACACTAGCAGCAGTAGTAATAGTAGCAGCACTAGTAATAGTAGCAGTAATAGTAATAGTAGCAGCACTAGTAATAGTAGCAGTAATAGTAATAGGAACAGTAGTAATAATAGCAGTAGCAATACTAGCAGCAGTAGTAATAGCAGCAGCAGTAGTAATAGCAGCAGCAGTAGTAACAGTAGCAGCAGTAGTAGCAGTAGCAGCACTAGTAATAGTAGCAGTAATAGTAATAGGAACAGTAGTAATAATAGCAGTAGCAATACTAGCAGCAGTAGTAATAGTAACAGTAGAAGTAGCAACAGTAGTAACAGTAGCAGAAGTAGTAATAGCAGCAGCAGCAGTAATAGTAACAGTAGTAATAGTAGCAACAGTGGTAATTGTAGCAACAGCAGTACAAGTAACGGTAGTAATAGTAACAACAGTAGTAATAGAAACAGTAGCAACAACAGTAACAACATTAGGAGGGGCAACAACAAAGTGGACCTTGTCATGCTAGTAGTCTTAGCAGCAGCAGCAGCAGCAGCAGCAGTACTTGCAGTAAGAATTCTCGTTGTGT
>CM054165.1:3756922-3761922 GCA_028751875.1 Rapana venosa | reverse complement strand
AGCAACCCCCTTCACGTATGGGCCAATGGCCTGTTTGTGAATAAATCATTTGAGTTCGAGTTCGAGTTCTCTCTCTGTCTCTCTCTGTCTCTGTCTCTCTCTCTCTCTCTGTCTCTGTCTCTCTCTGTCTCTGTGTCTTTGTCTCTCTGTCTCTCTGTTGTCTGTGCCTCTGTCTGTCTTTGATTTTCTGCCTATCTCTGTCTCATTGTCTCTCAGTCTGTCTATTTCTCTGATGGGCCCCCCCCCCCCCCCACCCCATGAATTTCCCTTGTTGGGGATGTCAGTCTGTCTGTCTTTGCCTCTGTTTGTCTGTTCCTGCCTCTTTCTCTCTCTCTGTCTGTATGTCTGCTTGAGTTTCTCATTCTACCTCTTCAGCTGTCTGTCTGTCTGCTGGTCTGTCTGCTTGCCTGTCTTCTATCTCTCTGCCTGCCTGTCTGTCTCTCTGCCTGTCTATCTTTCCATCTGTCTGTCTGTCATTATGTCTGTCTGTCTGACTGTCTGTCTATCTGTAAGTCTGTCTACCTGCCTGTCTGCTTGTCAGTCTGCCTGTCTACCTGTCAGTCTGTCTGTCTGCCTGCCTGTCTGCCTGCGTGCCTCTGTGTGTTGTTTTGTGTGTGTGTGTGTGTGTGTGTGTGTTGTGTGTGTGTGTGTGTGTGTGTGTGTGTGTGTGTGTGTGTGTGTGTGTGTGTGTCTTCTGTCTGTCTGTCTTCTGTCTGTCTGTTGTTCTGTCTGCCTGCCTGCCTGCCTGTCTGTCGGTCTGCCTGTCGTCTAGTCTGTCTGTCTGTCTGCCCGTCTATCTGTCTGTCTGTCAGTGTTTTTCTGTTATCAGGATTGCTGATGATTTTATCATTCATTTTACAGAGGTGAGATGTCAAGCATTCAGCAAAAATGAAATACTGTTTGGTGGTTTTTCCCCTGCCTTTTTCCTCAGTGTTTTCCTGGTGCTTTTCTGTCTTTCAGTCTGTCTGTCTGTGTTGTCTGTGTGTCTGCTGGTTATTTGTTTATCTGTCTGTCTATGTCTGCTGTTATCTGTCTGCCAGTCTGTCGGTCAGTGTCTGCTAGTTATCTGTCTGTCTGTCTGTCAGTGTCTGCTGGTTATCTGTCAGTCTGTCTGTCAGTCTGTTTGTCAGTGTATGCTGTTTATCTGTCTGTGTGTCTGTCAGTGTCTGATATTTGTCTGTCTGTCTGTCTGTCTGTCTGTCTGACTGACTGACTGACTGACTGTCTGTCTGTCTGTCAATGTTTGCTGGCAATCTGTCTGTCCTCCATCCCCCTCCACCCTTCTGTTTTCCCCCTGTCTCCTACTCATCTATACCATACCCCCTTTCCGTCTTTCTGGTCCAAGACACATTTTCTCTTCATCCAACTGCCTTCCATCCCCCTCCAACCCACCCCCTCTCCCCCATCACCACCACCCCTCTCCCCACCACCCCTTCCGTTCGCTCCCTCAGCCATTTGTCGATGACGTATTCTTGCCAGAGGCGCGAGAGGTTGGTGTTGTTCTAGCACAGAATGCTGCAAATGGAATTGTGTGTGTGTGTGTGTGATCAGTGCAGAAACAGCTCTTGTCTTGTCTTGTCTTGTCTTGTCTTGTCTTGTCTTTGTCTTGTCCTCTTCTCTTGTCTTGTCTTGTCTTGTCTTGTCTTGTCTTGTCCTCTTCTCTTGTCTTGTCCTCTTGTCTTGTCTTGTCTTGTCTTGTCCTCTTCTCTTGTCTTGTCTTGTCTTGTCCTCTTCTCTTGTCTTGTCTTGTCTTGTCTTGTCTTGCCTTGCCTGCCTTCTTTTCCGGGCTGTGTGATTGCGCACTGGGCAAGGGAGGAAGGATGGGAGGAGGAAGGGAGGGGTGGGGAGGAACGGGGAGGGGAGGGGTGGGGAGGAAAGGGGAGGGGAGGGGGAGGGTGGGGAGGAGGGAAGGGGAGGGGGAGGGGTGGGAGGAGAAAGGGGAGGGGGAGGGGGGAGGGGTGGGGAGGAAAGGGGAGGGGATGAGGGGAGGGGTGGGGAGGAAAGGGGAGGGGGAATGAGGGGAGGGGTGGGGAGGGGTGGGGAGGAAAGGGGAGGGGGATGAGGGAGGGGGGAGGGGGGGGAGGAAAGGGGAGGGGAGGGGGGAGGGGTGGGGAGGAAAGGGGAGGGGAGGAGAGAGGGGTGGGGAGGAGGGAAGGGGAGGGGTGGGGATGGGTGGGGAGGAGGGAAGGGAGGGGTGTTGGTCACGTTGATTTAGCGTACACTATCGCTGTCACATCCAACGCACGGGCACGCTACTGCCTGTTCATGTCACGTAAGTGTTGTTCCATTATCCCCGAAATGAAAGATAAAATAAAATAAATAAAATAAGCATGGACAGAGAGAGAGAGAGATAGGAGAAAGAGAGAGAGAGGAAAGAGAGAGAGAGAGAGAGAGAGAGAGATAGCGAGCGAGAGGAGAGAGAGGGATGGAGAGAGAGAGAGAGAGGAAAAGAGAGAGAGAGAGAGAGAGAGAGAGAGAGAGAGAGGAAAGAGAGGTAGGAAAGAGAGAGAGGAAGGAAAGAGAGAGAGAGAGAGGAAAGAGAGAGAGAGAGGGAGGGAGAAAGAGAGTGCAAGCGAGAGAGGAGAGAGAGAGAGAGAGAGGAGGAGAGAGAGAGAGAGAGAGAGTGAGAGAGAGAGAGAGAGAGAGCAGTATGGGCCTACTCTTCCGAAAGGCGGAACGCGTTTTAACGTGTGTGCAAGATGTTCTGCGTGCGTTGGCACACGGGACCTCGGTTCATAGTCTCACCCGAAAGACTTTTGGTGGGCCGTGGAGTCGGCACTGATGTTAAACTCAACAACAACAAAATCCTCTTGAACGAGAATCGAACCCGGCTCAGCAGATCACGAGCGTATCACTCTAACCACCAGGCTGTCCCAAGAACTGACGTTAACGTCAGGGTAAAAATCCCCTAAAACGGGCATTGCCTCCGTGGTGGCTCGATCCCGGGCCGTCAGATCACGAGCGCAACGCTCTGACCACTAGGCCCAGGCTACCCCTCCTCCTCCCACACCTTCCCGCTGCCTGATGTCTGAGTCTTGGACTTTGCGCTTCGAAGCCGTCATGTTGATTCCTAGGCTAGTAACGTAAGGAAAAGTCCGTACTTCTGTTGTTGTCTGTTGTTGTCTGTTGGTGTCTGTTTGTGGGCTAAGGTAGACAGCGAGAAAGTGAGGGTAGTCTGCCGGCCTCGTTTTGTGTTTCAGGCCAGAGTGACTGAGATTGAGACAGACAGACAGAGATACAGAGAGAGATACAGACAGAGATACAGACAGAAAGAGGTACAGACATACTGACAGAGAAACAGACAGAAAGAGATACAGACAGGTATATACTGACAGAGAGAGAGAGAGAGAGAGAGACAGACAGACAGACAGACAGACAGACAGACAGACAGACAGATAGACAGAGATACCGACAGAAAGACAGACAGAAAGACTGAGATACAGACAGAAAGACAGAGATACAAACAGACAGAGATACAGACAGAAAGACAGAGATACAGACAGACAGAGATACAGACAGACTGACAGAGATACAGAGAGATAGAGAGACTGACAGACACAGATACAGACAGACTGACAGAGAGATAGGGAGACTGACAGACAGAGATACAGACAGACTGACAGACAGACAGACTCCGATACAGGGAGACAGAAAGACAGAGATGCAAACAGACATCCAAACAGAGATAAAGACATATAGACAGACAGACAAACAAACATATACATACATACAGACACACAGACAGACAGAGATACAGAAAGAAATACAGACAGAGATAATAATAATAATAATAATAATAATAATAATGTATGGAATTTATATAGCGCTGAATCTTGTAAAGCAACAAATCAAAGCGCTCAGATTTTATTTCATACCACTTTAAGTCATGGCAGATTTCTCTCCGTGAAATTCCGTGAGATACCGACAGAGACACAGACAGACAGAGACAACTCTTTCTTCATCGACAATCTCAGCCGCACAAAGCAGTTGACTTTTGTTCTTGTTGGAAACGAGTTTCCCTGAGGACACAACCAACTGCGCATGTCCGTGACGTCACCCAGCAGGCCAGCTGCTCTCAGACCAATGAAACGCCGTCAGCCTGATACGGAGAAGTAAAATGGCCGCCTTCCGTTTTCTCTCTGTATCTGCAGTCTTTGTCTGCGGTCTTTGCTCTCTCTCTCTCTCTCTCTCTCTCTCTCTCTCTCTCTCTCTCTCTCTCTCTCTCTCTCTCTCTCTCTCTCTCTCTCTCTCTCTCTCTCTCTCTCTCTCTTTCTATAATTGATTTGCCTAACTTCCAATTGTTGTATTGATGTGGTGGGGCTGTTAAAACTGTTTTGTATCAGGCTCTTTGGCATTTTGAAACTTAACTTAGGTTTATTGATAATATCGGTTTTTTTAAAAATAAGGTTTTAGTGAGGGTGCTTTGTCAGAATTTGATATCTGGTTTATTTTGATGTTGATGTAACCTGAAAATGCTCTCTCCCTCTCTGTGTCTCTGTCTCTGTCTCTGTCTCTCTCTGTCTCTCTCGCTTCTTGCTGTCTCCCCTCTATTTTACTTTATCCACATATTATTCATTATGATTAGTGTATCAGTTTCATGTGAATATCCAATTCATTTGAGAATTATATGTCTATGTATCTCTTGACATTAACGTTCAGTTCAGTTAGGGATTATGTCTTTTGTTAGATATACACTTATCTTTTTTTTAAATCATGCTGTCATTGTTGTAGTAGGGCTTTTCCCTTGTTTTGTTGATAGTCCCTAATCAGGGCAAGGGCCGGATGAAAAATAAGTATGCGTATGCTTATTCTGTTACCCTTGAAAAAAAAGACAACAAAAAAAAAAAGATTCTCTCTCTCTCTCTCTCTCTCTCTCTCTCTCTCTCTCTCTCTCTCTCTCTCTCTCTTCTCCTCTCCTCTCTCTCTCTCTGTCTCTGTCTCTTCTCTCAGGCCAGTGAATGACCATCAGCCTGATATGGAGAAGTAGCCGTTTTCCTTTT
>CM054165.1:3744422-3751922 GCA_028751875.1 Rapana venosa | reverse complement strand
CACCCACACACACACGCACACACACACACACACCACACACACACACACACACACACACACACACACACAACACACACACACACACACACACCCCACATGAGGTTAGAGCGTTGAACATTGCACTCTTGATCTGCTGACCTGGTTCGTATCTCGTTCAAGAGGATATTTTCCTCAGGAGTTAACATCAGTGCCGACTCCACTCTCCCCAAAAGTCCTTCGGATGAGACTATAAACCGAGGTCCCGTGTGCGAACGCACGCACAGCATCTTGCGCATACGTTAAAATCCTGTTCCGCTTTTCGGAAGAGTAGGCCAATGTGTGCCGGTGGGAACAGATGACAAACTTTACAAAAACTGCATACACACGGGGATACGGATTAGATGTAAAAAAAAAAAAAAAAAAAGCACATGGATGCTTATTCCATTATCTTGGAAAGAAAAGAATAAAGAATAAATAAATAAACTCTGTCTCTCTTGTCTGTCTGTCTGTCTCTGTTTCTCCGCCCACCCCCCACCCCTCCCTCTCTCTCTCTCTCCTCGCTTTTTATATTATTGGTTTTGGTTGTTCAAATGTGTGGTCATCCCTCCCACTCTCTCCTTCATACAGAATTTTTAGGTCAGAAATTCGATCACTGAATCACTAACACACACACACACGCACACACACGCGCGCGCACGAACCACGAACGCACGCACGCACACACACAACACACACACACCACACACACACACACACACACACACAACCACACACACACACCACACACACACACACACACACACACACACACTTCAATAGAATTCGGCAATACGTCTGTCCCTCTATCCACTGCTGTGAAATTTCTTAGGGTCGTTATAGACAACGCACTTTGCATGCAAAAATTAATCACCCAAACCTGCCAGTCATGCTACTATCAATTGCGGCGCATCAGTGCAGTTCGTAAGTACCTGTCCGCTGATGCAACATCCAAACTAGTCACATCTCTCATTCTCTCACGTCTGGACTAATGCAATTCTTTTCTGGCTAGTCTGCCAGCATCATCTATCCACTCCCTTCAACTTATACAGAACTCCGCAGCTCGATTAGTCTTCAGAAAGAAAAAAATCTGAGCACATTACTCCTCTCTTGCGATCTCTCCACTGGCTGCCTGTGCCACAGAGAGTAAACTATAAGATCAGTACCCTCTGTTACAAATGCCTCCATAAAACAGCACCTTCCTACCTCTGTGAATGTCTTCACCTGTACACTCCTTCTCGTTCCCTCCGCTCTGCTGCAGATACCTTGTGCTTAAGAATACCTAGATTCAACCAGTTTACCGGTGGATCGGTGGTCTAGAGGTAACGCGCCTGTCTAGAAAGCGAAAAGTCCGGGTCTGAAGTGTGCGGCGGTTCGTACCCCGTTTGGACCGGAAATTTTTCCCCCATCCATTAGACCATGAGTGGTGGTCTGGGCGCTAGTCTTTCGGATGAGACGATAAACCGAGGTCCCGTGTGTTACACGTAATTATTAGCGCACGTAAAAAAAACCCACGGCAACAAGAGAGTGTCCCTGCAAAATTCTTAGAAAAAACCACTCTGATAGGGAAAACAAATACAGCTGCAGAAAAAAAAGAAAAAAAAGGGTGAAAGGGTGGCGCAGCGCTAAGTGGCGACGCGTTCTCCCGCTCTCCCCGGGGAGAGCAGCCCGAATTTCACGGAAAGAAATCTGCCGTGACTTAAAGTAAAATCTGAGCGCTTTGATTTGTTGCTTTACAAGATTCAGCGCTATATAAATTCCATACATTATTATTATTATTATTACCGTTGGCTCTCGCTCTTTCTGTTTCTGGTCCATCGATCTGGAATAACCTCCCTCTCTCCCTTCGCCAAAAGCCTTCTTATGACGCTTTTAAATCCGGCCTCAAGACACATTTATTTCAAAGCTAAGATTCTCTCCTCTTGTTCCATTTCATTTTGTCCCTGCCCTCAACAGCCAAAACCCCATCACCCTGCCGAGTGCACAACCTTTAGGTGTGTGCGTAAGTGTGCGTGCGTGCGTGCGAGCGTGTTGTGTGTGTGTGTGTGTGTGTGTGTGTGTGTGTGTGTATTTGAATTTGAAAAAACAAACACCTATTATTGTAACTGGCTGCATGTGTGAATGATTAGGATGAATGAAAGCGCTTTGATTTGTTTTCTGCAAGATATAGCGCTATATAAACTCCGTGTATTATTATTATTATTATTATTATTATGATGGTTGTGCTTGTGTGGATGGCAATAGTGTGAATGTATCCTTATGTATGTGGGAAAATTTTATATGTATGGATATGCAATTACTCAATTTGTATTGATTGGTTGGGTTTATTATATAATTAACTAGTAATGTGAATAGTTGATTTGCATAAAGAACTAAAGTGATTAAGTTTATCATTAGCTTCACTATTGTGTATAATATGTTTCTTTATGCTTGCCGAATTGGTTTCTCTCTTTTTTTCATGAGGTTCTGGTGTAAAAAAAAAAAAAAAAAGCCTCTGACTTATCCATAAATGTAGCCTCACTAAAACATTCCACTTCCAGTTCTGTGTGTCATAGTGCTCTCTCTCTCTCTCTCTGTCTCCTTTCCCCTTCTCTCTCTCTCTCTCTCTCTCTCTCTTCACTCATCTCTCTCTCTCTCTCTCTCTCTCTCTCTCTCCTCTCTCTCTCTCTCTCTCTCTCTCTCTCTCTCTCTCTCTCTCTCTCTGCTGACCGTGGCACGTGGTCCCAGGGGTGAGGTGTTGGAATTGACCCCTCGACAACCCTCACCCTACGGCGGTGTCTCTGACTACAGTGACTCCCTCCTGTGTCCTGCCTCCCCGGCACTTTGTCACTGTCTTCAATATGAATTTGTATTGACTGTATTGTGTTGTATTTGTATGTTTGTTTTATTGTATATTGTTGTTTGTTCAATATTGCATCGTACTGCCTTGTATTGTGTTGTATTGAATTGTACTGCATTGTATTGTATTGCATTGCGTTGTATTGTATTGTATTGTATTGTATTGCAATGTTTTGTATCTCATTGCATTGTGTTGTAGTGCATTCCTTTGTATTGTAATACATTGTATTGTTTTATATTGTATTGTATTCAATACAATACATTGTATTACATTGCATTGTATTCTATTATATTGTATGGCATTCCGTTGTATTGTATTGAGTACTAATTTTCGTGACGGCAGATTTATCTGCGTGAAATTCGAGCTGCTCTTCCCGTGGAGAGTGCGTCGCCACAAGAGCAGCGCCACCATTAAAACACAATCCTTTCTGTATCTGTATTTGTTTCTCTATCGGGTATGATGCCGATGTTAAAGCAGATGAGGTCAGAGCTAATGGCAATAGGCAGGCCTGCAGATGCTGAAGCAGATGAGGCCAAAACTGATGAAAGTATACAGATATCGTGCAGATGTTAAAACAGATCAAGTCACATCTGATAGAGGTATATAGATATCTTGCAGATGTTAAGCAGATCAAGTCACATCTGATAGAAGTATATAGATATCGTGCATATGTTAAAACAGATCAAGTCACATCTGATAGAGTAAAGTAAAGTAGTATGTTCTTTCGAGCCAGAAGGCCCATAGAGCCGGAGCTTATCCCGGTTTCTGTAGCGTTAAGCGAACTGATGGTTTTTCACCACCCCTGTGACAGGACGCTAGTCTGTCGCCAGATACTTCCCCAGCAGAGCTGGTACCCACTTGTACACCTGGGTGGAGTGAGGAAAATAGGAGTAAAGTGTCTTTCCCAAGGACACAACACCGAGCCGAGCGGGGATCGAACCCGCGACCTCTGGATCACGAGTTGACCGCCTAAACCACTCGACCACGGTGCCTCCCACATCTGATAGAGGTATATAGATATCTTGCAGATGTTTAGCAGATCAAGTCACATCTGATAGAGGTATATAGATATCTTGCAGATGTTTAGCAGATCAAGTCACATCTGATAGAGGTATATAGATATCGTGCATATGTTAAACAGATCAAGTCACATCTGATAGAGGTATATAGAGATCTTGCAGATGTTAAACAGATGAAGTCACATCTGATGGAAGCATACAGATATGATGCAGATGTTAAAACAGATTAGGTCGGAGACAGTGGAGATATGTAGACACCGTGCAGATGTCAAAGCGGGACGGGATAGCCTGGTGGTTAGAGTGATGCGCTCGTGATCTGCTGACCCGGGTTCGAATCTCGTTCAAGAGGAGTTTTCCTCTGGAGTTAACATCAGTGCCGACTCCACCCCCCGCAAAAGTCCTTCGGATGAGACTATAAACCGAGGTCCCGTGTGCGAACGCACGCAGAACGTCTTGCGCACACGTTCCGCTTTTCGGAAGAGTAGACCATTAAGTGCCAGGTGGGAAACTGATGACAAATCTACAAAACTGCATACACACGGGGAGTGGATGTTAAAAAACAAAAAAAAGCACGTGAGTGTTTATTCCATTATCCTGGAAATAAAAGAATGTAAAACCAACAACCCAGACATTATTTTCTGAAGTCGTTGCTTTTCAAGGCGGATTTGCCCGCTTCCAGCCAAAGTTCCATTATTATCAGCCCGCAGACGTCCGTTCTTCCTGCCATGGTCCTCCTCTTTCTTTGAGGGTCTGGGGCTGTCGAGTGTTTCATTCCAGTTTTTCTTATCTGTTTGGTATTTACTCCCTCCCCCACCCCCTCCCCCCGGTTGTCTGTCTATCTGTCTATATAATAATAATAATAATAATAATAATTATGGAATTTTTATAGCGCTGAATCTTGTAAAGCAACAAATCAAAGCGCTCAGATGACTTTTTTTTATATCGAGGATAATGAAACAAGCACCCATGTGCTTTTTTTTTTTACTTCCAGTCCCCGTGTGTATGCGGTTTTGTAAATTTTGTCATCTGTTCCCACCGGCACACAATAGCATACTCTTTCGAAAAACGGAACAGGATTTAACGTGTGCGCAAGATGTTCTGCATGCGTTCGCACACGGGGCCTCGGTTTATAGTCTCATCTATCTTCTTTCTGTCTGTCTGTCTGTCTGTCTGTCTGTCTTTCTGTCTGTCTGTCTGTCTGGTTTTTTTTCTGTCTGTCTGTCTGTCTGTTTGTCTTTCTGTATGTCTTCTGTCTTCTGTCTGTCTTCTGTCTATCTGTCTTTCTTACTGTCTGTCTGTCTTTCTTTCTGTCTGTCTTTCTTTCCGTCTGTCTGTCTTTCTGTCTGTATGTCTGTCTTTCTTTCTGTCTGTATGTCTGTATGTCTTTCTTACTGTCTGTCTTTTTTTCTTTCTTTCTTTCTTTCTATCTTTCTTTCTTTCTTTCTGTGTATCTGTCTTTCATTCTGTTCATATTTTGTTCCTTGAATGTTGAATTTTGTTTTATTTTCGACTTTTTTTTCTTCTTCTACTCCATTGGGTTTTCAACACTTCCCCCCTCCCTCCTTTTCTTTCATACTTCCCTCAGTTTTTTCTTTCTTCTTTTTATTTTTCTTTACTTCTGTCTATCTCAGCAGCCGACAAATGATATGGAAGAAAAGAGCAGAGGAGAGAAGAGAAAAGAAGAAGAAAGAAGAAGAAGAAGAGCGAGAGAGAGAGAGAGAGAGAGAGAGAGAGAGAGAGAGAGAGAGAGGGAGACAGACAGACAGACAGACAGACAGAAGGTAACTGATATTCACCACGTCTACAGCAGCTGTCCTCGACAGAATCCGATGTCTTTTGAGGTGTTGACCACCAGCAGTACCCCCCCCCCCCCTCTAATCCCGACACCTGGACAAGTTTCTATATACTCACTGTCTAATTTATAACATGATAAGTAAATATCTATATTTGTCTTGGATTAATTAATCAATCAGTTTATTTATTTTGTTATTTTAATTCGAGGATAAGCAGTCTTGTGCTTTTTACATCCAGTCCACGAGTGTAAGCAGTTTTGTAAATTTTGCTCATCCGCTCCCCCCCGCATGCAATGGCCTACTCTTCCAAAAAGCGGAACGGGTTTAACCGTGTGTTCGATGATTGTGTTGTTTTTATTTTGCACGATAAACACAAGCACGTATTGATTTCATTCACAAAACAGAAACGACTGTATGAATACCCACTAAAACCTTACAATTTACCAACCAGTCAACCAACCAATCAATCAGTCAAACAAACAACCAACCAACTAATCATTCTACCAAACAATTAATTAGCCACCCACGCAGTCAGCCAAGTTACCAACCAGCCAACCAACCAAGCCACCAGCCACGGAACTGATCAACTAATCAATGATGCGGACACCAAGCAAGCAAGCAAGTTACCAACCAACCAAGCTGCCATGCAGCTAGCAAGGCAGCCAACCAACCAACCAACCAAGTAACCGACCAATCAACAACCATTCTACCAATCAATTAGCCACCCTCGCGGTCAATCAATTTACCAACCAGCCAACCAGCCAAGCAACCAATCACGAAGATGATCAGCTAGTCAGTGATCCAAACAGCCAAACAAGCAAGCAAGGAACCAACCAACCAACCAACCAACCAACCAACCATACAACCAACCAACCATACAACTAACCAACCATACAACCAACCAACTAACCAACTGGCAATGCAGCCAAAGAAAGAGAAAAAAAATTGTATCCTTGCCTTTCGTTGCCTCCTTAATTAAGGCTGTCATTTACTGATGAAAAATCGCCCGTGTCTGAATTTGCTCCATCAGTTGTATCTTTGAGTGTTAGAATCGTTGACATCATGATAATGATCGTCATAACAATCATCATGGTCCGATGTCATCATCGACAAATCAACACCAACACCATAACCATCTCCGTCATCGTCAGCATAATCTTCACCATCATCAAAAACAACAGCAGCAGCAGCACAACAACAACAACAAAACAACAACAACACAACAACAACAGCACAACAACAAAACCAAATAGTAACTTCAACAGCAACAGCAGAAACTGTCACAGTGATATAACGCAATTTCCACCTTTAGCAGTTATTCTGCCCCCCCCCCCCCCTTCTTCATTGGTATACAAACTGCAATAGCAATTATGAGTTCTCACGCACGTGCACACACTTGGCGCGCGCACGTGCACGCACACACGCACACACACACACACATACACACACAAAACACAACACAACACAACACAACAACACAACACACGTGTGCGTGCAAAAAAAACCCCAATGTAACCATATTTCCAACCGCACAATATTCTAAATTTATCCACTGGATCAAATCTGAGGTAGGGGTCACAGCCACCATTGACACTGCTTCTTCTTAGCGTGGGTCTGTGCCCCAAGGGAGGTCATTCTGCAGGAAACGGCGGCCATTATGCCATCGCCGTGAAGCCACCATTTTCTCTGAGGAGTTGAGAGTTGTCGCCCTTCTTGTCAGCCTCCACGCCCAGTCTGCTGCTTGCAGAGAAAGCACCAATCAGATTTTTCTTACAACTGTCTGCAGAGAAAGCACCAATCAGATTTCTTCTTACAACTGTCTGTAGAGAAAGCA
>CM054165.1:3716922-3724422 GCA_028751875.1 Rapana venosa | reverse complement strand
ATTACCCTTCCTCTTCCCCCCACCTCCCTCTCTCTCTCTCTCTCTCTCTCTCTCCCGCCGTATCTATGCCTCAGTCTGTCTCTGTCGGTCTTTGTCTGCCTGTGTGTCCATCCGTATGCCTGACTGTCTGTGTTTGTCTGTCTGCCTCTGTCTGTCTGCCTCTGTCTGTCATTCTCTCTCTCTCTCTCTCTCTCTCTCTCTCTCTCTCTCTCTCTCTCTCTCTCTCTCTCTCTCTCTCTCTCTCTCTCTCTCTCTATGTGTCTACTCTAACTGACAAACGTGTACAGCGTCGATTAAGGGACAGCAAGAGAAACACACGGTTTCGAAAGGTGGTGGTACATAGTTCGGTTGATCAAAACATTGTGATGTGTGAATCAGATGACATCATCCTGGAATACTCTTGGAATGGAGATCCTGGCGAGGAATCTAAGTGTGTGTTCTGGTACATCAAGCAAGAAGAGAAAAACATGTTGCCAGAAGAACGTGTCAGGCTTGCTAGACTTCGTAAAGGGAAACAGTGTACTAACACACAACACACAGAGACAGTGGTGGCGAGTGCTGAGCAGGAGTTACATCATCTTCGGGACCTGATCCGGTCTTACATGGGCTGACTTCGCTGGCTGTAGACTGGAAAAGGAAAGGCTGGTCTGAAAACTGAGACACTTGAGACACGGACAATAATGTATCGAATCTTGATGTACATACCACCACAGCCATGGTTTCCATGTCATTGTAATCGCGTCGCGTTCGATATCGTTGTTACCGCGCCGCAGCGCTATATGGCTTGATTGCTAAATAGCAATAAAATTGTGTCAATTGTGTGTGTGTGTGTCTCTCTCTCTCTCTCTCTCTCTCTCTCTCTCTCTCTCTCTCTCTCTCTCTCTCTCTCTCTCCTCTCTCTCTCGCTCAGACATAATAAACTGTACCACTGGTGTTAAACAGGGTGATGTATGTAGCCCCTTATTGTTTTCTGTTTTTATCAATGAGTTAGCCAGAGACGTCATCAATAATGGTAAACATGGTGCCACTTCCCCCCAAGATTTCTCAGAGTTGTTTATTCTTCTGCTTGCTGATGATGTTATCCTGATATCTGAAACAGTTGTAGGCTTACAAAAGCAGTTAAACAGCTTAAACAATGCTGCAACATCACTTGATCTTAAGGTTAATCTGAGTAAGAGTAATATTGTTGTATTCAGAAAAGGTGGATATTTAGCTGCTCATGAAAAATGGTTGTACAATGGAAATATCATGCCTGTGATTAATGTATATAAATATTTAGGAATCTGTTTTTCTATTAAGCTTAGTTTCACAACTGCTTGTAAAGATCTGGCATGTCGAGGTAAACGAAGCCTGTTATTTGTGTTGAAAAAACTACGAATATTGAATAATAACTCTTTTGACTTGTTCATTAAGATATTTGATGCACAAATACAACCCACTGTGTTATATGGTGCAGAAATTTGGGGCTTGGATGCAGCTTAACACATTGTGAATCAGTGCACCTCTTTGCTTTAAAGCAGTTTCTAGGCTTAGATAGACGTACACCTAATGATCTTGTTTATAGTGAAACTAATAGATATCCTCTCTCTGTTAATGCTGCTGTAAGATGCGTTAGATATTGGATTAAGATTCTGCATATGAATGAGAGCAGGCTACCTTCGAAATCCTACAAGATGCTTTATGATCTAGATGTCAAAGGAAAAAACAACTGGGCGACACAAATAGGTACCTGTTTGTGTGAACTCGGGTTTGGATTTGTTTGGCTCAATCAAGGAGTCGGAAATTGTAGAGAGTTTATTAACGCTTTCAGGCAAAGATTGATTTACTGCCGATGGCAGCAATGGAGTGATCATGTACAAAACAGTGAAAGATTTCGAATGTACAGACAATTTATAAGTTCGCATGATGTCAAACCTTATCTAAAACTTGATATGGATATACATTTGAAAAGAATTATGTCTAAGTTTAGACTTGGTGTATCAGATATAAATGTTAATAAATTCAGATACAGAGAACATGATATTGACGACCTCAGGCTGCTATGCCCATTATGTAAGCAAGCACCGGAGGATGAAGTACATTTTGTGTTGTGCTGTCCAGTATTTGAGGATGTTAGGCAGAACTACATCCCTGTTAAATATAGTAGACAGCCTAATTTATTTAGACTCTGTTTACTCCTGGCATCAAGTCATCCTGAGGTTGTGCACAGCCTCACTTTATATTTGTGTAAAGCTTTCAGAATAAGAGAGATTTTCTTATCCTAAGTCATATTTTGTAGCTGACTTTTTGTTATACAGTAACATGTTTTCATTACTATTGCTTTTACCCCCACCAAAATACTAAGCAGTTCGGCAACCCCCTTCATGTATGGGCCAATGGCCTTTTTGTGAATAAATCCTTCGAGTTCGAGCTCGAGTTCTCTCTCTCTCTCTCTCTCTCTCTCTCTCTCTCTCTCTCTCTCTCTCTCTCTCTCTCTCTCTCTCTCTCTCTCTCTCTCTCTCTCTCTCTCTCTCTCTCTCTCATACTCCTCTAGATAATATAGTTGGAGAAATGCGGGAAAAACCCCACCCCGCGAACTCACTAATATATTAATAGTTTCTGTCCTTGCTCAACTCTTCAACTATTATTCATTCCATTATTCTCGATATAAAATAATTAAATAAATTTTAAAAAGCCAGCTATCCCGTCCTCCCACAGAGAGAGAGAGAGAGAGAGAGAGAGAGAGAGAGAGAGAGAGAGAGAGAGAGAGAGAGAGAGAGAGAGAGAGAGACGCTTTGACGCTTTGACCAATTTATTGTCATTGCCCAAAGTGGCCTATTGACAAGGGGGGTTATACATGACTTTCTTTTTTTAAATTCAAATAAATACAAGAAAAATCACATGATGCATTTAACGTAATGAAAACAAAAAACCCAAAAATGAGCTCTCTATGAACGGATACGACTTTAAGCTTTGACGTAAACTCATTTTCAAACTGAACACAAAGTAATAACAAGGATGAACAATAGGAACCAATAAGCAATAACTAAAATAATAAAAGAACATTCTAGAATGCTATATTAGACCATCCATTTAAATTGTATGTGAAATTTTCAAAAAATATTCTTGCTGGAGACTACAGCGTAATTATAAATGTTTCTTTAGGTGTGTCACAAAATGCTGGAGTTTACATAATATAAATGTTACTTTAGTTTAGTCACAAATGTTAAGCTAATTGGAACTTAGCTGTAATTGTCTTAACTTCAGTGCTTCAGCAATAAACTTTGCAACCGATTTGATCACAATATCATCATCAGAAGATAAGATAGAAAAAATATCTTGCCTTCGGAAAGCTTCTAGATTGAGAACACCACAGTTTTCAGTATGGAAACATATGATTGACAATGAAAAAAAAAGAGAGAGAGAGAGAGAGAGAGAGAGAGAGAGAGAGAGAGACAGACAGACAGACAGACAGACAGACAGACAGAAATTCAAAGGTGGGGGAAACCCCTACTGGTCGTGCAGAATGCCCTCATTGGGCAGTGTCCATGCCAGTGTTACCATTTTACCATTCCTCTGTGTGTTCTCACGTGCCATCCCTGTCCCGTGACCTTGACCGTCTGGCTTTCCCACGGTTGTCAGTTTCACCATGCCTGCATTACTTGTCACCTTCACGTGCAATCCGTGCTGCTCTGTGACCTTGACCGTCTGGCAGGGGTCGTCAATTTCCGCTATTGCCGCGCTCCTCGCTATCTTCACGTGCAAATCCGTGCTGCTCTGTGACCTTGACCGGTGTGGTATGCGTTGTCAGTTTCTCCCTGTCGGCATTCCTCGTCAGCTTCCACGCGAAGTCCGTGCTTCGTGGCCTTGACCCGTCTGGCAGGGGTTGTCAGTTTCACCATGTCTGCATTCCTCGCTCTTTTCACGTGCAATTCATGCTCTGTGTGGCCTTGACTGTCTGGGTTGAACGAAAAGGGGAATCCCCGTCCCACCTTGCTCTCACTTGCTGCCCTGACTGTTGCCACTGAAGCGAAGAAGGGAATGAATCCCTATTGAGGTGTCCACATACCTCTGTACTGTTCAGGGCCCATTGAACACACACTAACACACACACACGCGCGCGCGCGACACACGCACACACACGCAGGCACGCGCACACACACACACACACACACACACAACATACACGCTGTTTTTGTTTATTTGCTTGTTGTGGTTCTTGTTGATTTATCTTTTTTTGTTTGTTTTATTCAGTTGTTTGTATGGTTGAAGGTTTTTGTGTGTATGTGTGAGGGGGGTGGGAGGGAAGCAGTTGGTGTTCTTTTAAAGTTTTGTTTTGTCTTCTTTGTTTGTTTTGGTTTGGTTTTTCTTTGTTGCTTGTTTGTATTATGATGGATATATTTTCAAGATTTTTGAATTATTTGAATTGTATGGTTTAATATTGTTCAGGGTTTTTGATTTTGTTTTTCCATGCATGCATATGTTGTTGTCTTTTCTTGTTTGATTTGTATGGTTTATCATTGATTAGGTTTTTTTATTCTATGTCTGCATATAGATCTATTCTCTCTCTTTTTTTTCTTTAGATAGATGGCTTGATGAAAAAAAGCAAATGCACTGCTTATTCAATGTATCATCTGAAAATAAAAGTTTGACTTTGACTTTGACTAACTATGCATTTGAAAGGGTACGCTCCAATTAGAGAGGGCCAAGTTAAGTCTGTAATGTTTCCCGTCTACAGAAAAGAAGACAGTGCAAAGCTGACGGTTATCATGGAGCAGCTCTCAATAGCAGTGTAAATAAAGCGTGTACTGATATTTCGAATATCATGTTAGCTAATTTCGCTACATTAGAGCTAAACTGGATTATCTCCAGTGCGCCCAAAAGAAGGAGATAACCTGTTTTGGCTCTAATGTAGCGAGCAGTGGGCTGAAGACGAAAAGGAAAACTGATTGAAGGGCAAGATGTTTTTTAGAGCAAAGTATTGTACTGTCGTTCATCTATTCATCCCCTACTCTCTTGTTCATAAACATTTGTTATCAAATAATAACTGTATGTGGATTTATAAAAGGTGGTTAATCCTGTAAATTGTAATATCTTATGGGTTCTTTTGCGCGAAAGTGGAATAAACAGAAAGTTATCCATGGCCCTAGGAGGCATTTGTAAATCAGCTTTGGTATGTGTACGTGCAGTGTATGAAAATTTTGACTACTCACTTACACCTTCACTTTCTCCTATCCCGTAGTCTCATGGACCATGGTGGCACCACTGAAGATTTTGTACCCAGCTTCCTCCTCTCCCCACAGACTTCTGCTTTCCGTAGTAATTCGTTCCACTCAAGACCAGTCCACTCTCTGATGTTGTCTTCCCATCGTTTTCTCTGTCTGCCTCTTCTTCCTCTCCCTCCTTGTACTGTTCCCTGTAGGACAGTCTTGGCAGTCCAGATGTTCGTGTGACGTGCCCGTACCACTTTAGTTTGCGTTTTTTCTGAAGTCAGGAGCTCTTCACATGGTCTGATGGCGTTTTTAATGCTGGTTTTCACTTCCTCGTCAGTGATGTGATCTCTGTGTGAGATACCAAGGAGTTTGCAAAAGCATCTCATCTCCATTGCTTGTATCCTTTTTTCAATGTCTACTGTTATGGTCTATGTTTCACATGCATAAA
This sequence comes from Rapana venosa, assembly GCA_028751875.1. Lineage (NCBI taxonomy): Eukaryota > Metazoa > Mollusca > Gastropoda > Neogastropoda > Muricidae > Rapana > Rapana venosa. Next base: position 3,718,782 of record CM054165.1, on the reverse strand, counting down.
AAGAAAATATGGACATGATCAGGGAACACATCAGTCTGATCTTGAAGCTGATGGCGATGTTTTTGTCGCTCCAGAGGACTTTCAGTTTGGTATGTCTGTAGTTCTGTCTATCTTGACTACTCAGAATGTCCAAAAGAAGTGAGGCTAGGTGGCGTTTTGAGCCAACGATTGTTTGATTTCTTTATACTTGAATTACGGTTTTGGAATCATGAGGTTGTGTAATGAAGTAGGTACCGAGCATCCGTTCATTTCAGAGTTAAAAGGCAGACGCATTTATTCCTTTGAACAAAATTAGCACTCACATATGGAAAGGAAAGGTAAATACTGCTGATTTTTTTCCCGTTTACCTGTGTATTTCAGGTTGAAAAAATATCTGAGACTAGTCACAGATAAATGACACCGTCTAGATAATGCAAGACATAGATTTAAGTACACTTAGTTTCAAAGTAAACAAAAGCTGGTTTCAACCTGAGACGTCCACAATGTTCCCATGGCCTATAATCATGTAGTCATACACTTGATGCTGAAGTACATTTCCTGTTTCAGTGTCAAGTATATGTTCCAGTTCGTGAAAACTGTAACCTGTTCAATTTAGATGCTTACAAAAAGACAAAATATCGCTTATGTCTTATCGTCTGATGGTAATCTTGTGAACAAATCTGTTGCAAAGTTTATGACAGAAGCACAGAAAATAAGACAATTACAGTTACACTAATTAGTTTGATAATATGTTCTGACACAAGTAAAGAAATATTTTTTAATTGCAGTCATCTCCAGCAAGATTACTTAATGAAAATTTTCACACAGAATTTGATTGGATGGTCAAAGTTGAATCATTTTACATTTTCACTTTCCTACCCCGCCTGCGTGAAATTCGGGCTGCTCTCCCCAGGGAGAGCGCGTCGCCACAAGAGCAGCGCCACCCATTATCATATTTTCCCTGTCTGTAACTGTATTTGTTTCCCTATCAGAGTGGCTTTTTTTCTACAAAATTTTTCCAGGGACAACTCTCTTGATGCCGTGGGTTCTTTTACGTGCGCTGAATAATTTTATGTAACACACGGGACCTCGGTTTATCGTCTCATCCGACAGACTAGAATCAGCTAGGTATCGCAGTTTAGTGTCTTCTTGTTAGTATCTTTTGTTGTTGTTTATTGTTTCTTGTTGTTTATACTTGGATTCCTACTATAATTCTAATTCAGTTTGTAATCGAGATGAAGCCTGACTTTGTCGTGATAGCCAGTCACAAAGGGCTTTATTTTTATCTTTCATATCGGTCAGTGTAATCTGTAATGGATATTATAGCTATTTGTGTTCACAAAAGAAAGTCATGCGTTATCCCCCTTTTGTCAAAAGGTCACCCTGGTCAATGATAATAAATTACTGTTCAAAGCCTCTTCCTCATCCTCCTCTGTCTGTCTGTCTGTCCTCTCTGTCTGTCTCTTCTGTCTTCTCTCTCTCTCTCTCTCTCTCTCTCTCTCTCTCTCTCTCTCTCTCTCTCTCTCTCTCTGTCCCTTTCTTTCTGAGTCTAACTCGCTCTCTCTTCCCCTTCCCCTTCCTCCTATATCTGTTTGTCTGTCTGTCCTCTCTCTCTCTCTCTCGCTCTCTCTCTCTCTCTCTCTCTCTCTCTCTCTCTCTCTTCTCTCTCTCTCTCTCTCTCTCTCTCCTCTCTCTCTCTCTCTCTCTCTCTCCTCTCTCTCTCTTTCCCTCTCTCTCTCGCTCCTCTCTTCCCTCTCTCCTCTCCCTCTGCTTCTCTCTTCCTCTCTCTCTCTCTTCCACCCTCTCTCTCTCTCTCTCTCTCTTCTCACTCTTTCCCCTCCCCCACCCCCTCCTCTCTCTCCCTCCCTCCCTCCCTCTCCT
>CM054165.1:3704422-3709422 GCA_028751875.1 Rapana venosa | reverse complement strand
TTGATTTTGCGCAACTTTGGTTAGTTTGATTTTGCACAACTTTGGTAAGTTTGATTTTGCACAACTTTGGTAAGTTTGATTTTGCACAATTTTGGTAAGTTTGATTTTGCACAACTTTGGTAAGTTTGATTTTGCACAATTTTGGTAAGTTTGATTTTGCACAACTTTGGTATGTTTGATTTTGCACAACTTTGGTAAGTTTGATTTTCAGCTGTACCCCCCTCAGTCATGTCAACGTCTGCTGGCCTCCTAGCCACAGTATGCACGCGCAGAGTCAACACTGTGGAAACACAAACACTCTTCAGTTGAGGGTCCCCTCTCCACTTTTCTCATGAAGGATGAAAACTGACATTCTCCCCAGGAGGCCCTCCAGATACCGTTTACACACACACACACACACACACACACACACACACACACACATACACATACACACACACACGCGCGCGCACGCGCACACACACACACACACACACCTTTTCAACTTGTATAATGCATGTCAGTCAGAATGACCTCTTAAATTTGTATAATGCATATCAACCACAATGAGCTGTTCAATTTGTATAATGCATATGAGCCACAATGACCTCTTCAATTTGTATAATGCATATCAACCACAATGATCTCTTCAACTTGTATAATGCATATCAACCACAATGGCCTTGTCAACTTATATAATGCACATCGACAACAATTTTTCCAACTTGTATAATGCATCTCTCAAGCATAGCCCAGACCACAGCTGCAATGACCGAACTAAAAGTCCTCTGGAATGATAAGAACATCGCCATTAGCTTCAAGATCAGACTGATGCGTTCCCTGATCATGTCCCTAGGTTTGTAGGCATGTGAAACGTGGACCATAACAGCAGACACTGAAAGAAGGATACAGGCAGTGGAGGTGAGGTGCTTTCGCAAACTCCTTGGTGTCTCACTCAGAGATCAGATCACTAATGAGGAAGTGCAGGCCAGAATTAAAAACGCCATCGGACTATATGAAGAGCTCCTGATTTCAGTGAAAAAACGCAAACTTAAGTGGTACAGGCACGTCACACGAACATCTGGACTGGCCAAGACTGTCCTACAGGGAACAGTACAAGGAGGGAGACGAAGAGGCAGACAGAGAAAACGATGGGAAGACAACATCAGAGTGGTCTGGCCTTGAGTGGAACGAACTGCTATGGAAAGCAGAGGACCTCAGGGAGTGGAGGAAGCTGGTTGCAAAATATTTACTGGTGCCCCCACGGTCCACGGGACTACGGGATAGGTGAAGGTGAAGAAATGTATCTCAACCACAATGACCTTTCCAGCTTATATAATACATATCAACCAAAACGCCCTTATCTATTTGTATCATGCACTTCCCTTTGATTATTTCCTGCCAAACTACCTTTGCATCTTCCCCTGAAGGAAATCCTGGAGCAAGAAGCCCATTGAAAAGCGTTTAGCTGAGGTGGACCCGGTCCCCAGTAAACCACAGCACCCCTATATCAAACAGGTCGTAAATCTCCTCCACCCCAGCCCCTCTCACTCACACTCCCTGTCTGGCCTGGGTGGTTCTGACCTCTGACTGGCCCTGCCTGCAATATGTAAATCATCCTAACACGTGACAGAAAGTCGTGTCCTGGTTGGTCATTTCTTGCGCTCGTTTTGGTGCGTGAGAGAGGAGAGAGAGAGAGAAAGGTTAAAACGATCAGAAGTAGGCTGTGTTTACAGAGGGAGGATACAGAACATGCCAAGGAGCAAGAAATGTGTTTACTGAGCTTACAGAATGTACCTACAGAACATGCCATGGAGAAGGGATTTGTAGGCCGTGTTTACAGAATGTACCTACAGAACATGCCATGGAGAAGGGATTTGTAGGCCGTGTTTACAGAATGTACCTACAGAACATGCCATGGAGAAGGGATTTGTAGGCCGTGTTTACAGAATGTACCTACAGAACATGCCATAAGGAAGGGATTTGTAGGCTTTGTTTACAGAATGTACATACAGAACATGCCATAGGAAGGGATTTGTTGGCGTGTTTACAGAATGTACATACAGAACATGCCATAGGGAAGGGATTTGTAGGCCGTGTTTACAGAATGTACCTACAGAACATGCCAGAGAGAAGGGATTTGTAGGCGTGCTTACAGAATGTACATGTTTACAGAGTGTACATACATAATATGCTAGAAGTGGGGGATTTGTTGGCCGTATTTACAGAATATGCATAAAGAATATGCCATAAATAGGGGATTTGTTGGCTATATTTCCAGATTGTCAATACAAAAAATGCCATAGAGAAGGGAATTTGTTGGCCGTGTTTACAGAATGTACATACAGACCATGCTATAAATAGGGGATTTCTTGGCATTGTTTACAGAATATTTATACAGACCATGCCATAAATAGGGAATTTGTTGGCCGTGTTTACAGAATGCACATACATAACATTGCTATAAATAGGGGGTTTGTTGGCCTGTTTACAGAATGAATACAAAAATGCTATAAATGGGATTTGTAGACCGTGTTTACAAATGTACAACAAAAATGCTAAATAGGGGATTTGTAGCAGTGTTTACAATATACATACAGAAAAGGTCATAAATAGGGATTTTTGCCTGTAACGATATACATACAGAATATACCATAATAGGGAAATGTTTTTGCGGCCGTGTTTAAGAATGTACAAAGATGTCATAATAGGATGTATTTGCAGCCTGTATTACAGAAGCAAAAGATGACACATGTATACTAATGTATTCAGCCACTGCCTTCCATCGCCACTGTCGATGGTAGGAGCTCCACGCAATGCCACCACCAGGGTTTGCCATCTCTCTCTGTCTCTGCTGAGTTCTACCATCTCCTGTAGCCCTCCTCCCAGACCTCTGACCTCAGTGATGTTGGCAGTGTAGGATGTTGGTGGTCTGCCTCTTTTCCTTCTGCCCTCAACCTTGCCTTGGAGAACTGTCGTCATCAGACTTGTCTGTGTGTTTCTGTTTGCATGACCAACTTATCTCAGTCTGCGCTTATCAGTTTCAGTATTGATGATGATGATGATGATGATGATGATGATGATGATGATGATGATGATGATGATGATGATGATGATGGTGGTGGTGGTGGTGGTGGTGGTGGTGGTGATGGTGGTGGTGATGGTGGTGGTGGTGGTGGTGGTGGTGATAATGATAATGGTGATAATGATGATGGTGATGATCTATATATATTTATATCGAGAGAGTCAGAGAGACAGACACAGACACACAGACAGACAGGCAGACAGACAGACAGACAGTGGTTTCATCCTAGACATCACGTAATGCAAAACGAATGGAAAAGCAACACAGCCAGTAACAGACCTGTCAGTCAAGTCACAATCATTCCACGTTGTTTTACCATCAAACAGCGCTCAACCACAACACAACACTGTAATAACAAAATAGCAACAACAACAGCAGCAGCAGCAGCAACAACAACAACAACAACAACAACAACAACAACAACAACAACTCAAAACCAAATTCGATGTCAACACAAAAGAAGACGAAACAAAGAACAATTGATCAAAAAAAACTATTCTTTAAGCCTGAGTCAAATAAGAGCCCTTCACACACAGCCATTGTAAACGTGTGTGTGTGTGTGTGTGTGTGTGTGTGTGTGTGTGTGTGTGTGTGTGTGTGTGTGAGTGTGCGTGCGTGCGTGCGGTGCGTGCGTGCGTGCGTGCGTGCGTGCGTGCGTGGTGTGTGTGTGTGGTGTGTGTGTGTGAGGACTGCAAATGCAAAACCATCCAGTATCGGGGTGTAATAATAATAATAATAATGATGATGACGATGACGATGATAACTATAACAATAATGATGATGATCATGACAATACAACAATGATAATAATATTGATAATGATAATAACAATAATGACAATATCATGGTAATAATAATCGTCATCATCATAATCATAATAACAATGATAGTATGATGATGATGATGATGATGATGATGATGATGATGATGATGATGATGACGACGACGATGACGACGACGACGACGACGATGGTGGTGAGAAGAAGAAGAAGAAGAAGAAGAAGAAGAAGAAGAAGAAGAAGAATGTATGTTATTTATATTATAACGCTGAATCTTGTAAAGCCAACAAATGGAACCGCTTTCATCAAATCATTTGCTCGTTTACAACTGCCCACAAATAATACTATCAATAGATAACAAATTTACACACACACACACACACACACACACACACACACACACACACACACACACACACAACCACCACAACACAACACAACACAACACAACACACACAAACACAACACAACACGCACATACGCACGCACGCGCACACACACACACAAACACACTGAGGGGACGGGATAGCCTGGTGGTTAGAGTGATGTATTCGTGATCTACTGACTCGGATTCGAATCTCTTTCAAGAGGATTTTTCCTCTCGCATTAACATCAGTGCCGACTCCACTCTCCCCTAAAGTCCGGATGAGACTATAAACCGAGGTCCTGTGTGCGAACGCACGCACATCTTGCACACTCGTTAAAACCCGTTCCGCTTTTCGGAAGAGTAGGCCATTGTGTGCCGGTGGGAACGGACGACAAAATTTACAAAGCTGCATACACACGGGAACTGGATTTTTAAAAAGCGCATGAGTGCTTATACCATTATCCTCGAAATGAAAGAGAGGGGGGGAAAAGAAAGAAAGGAAGGGTGATAGAAATGGTTGTGTGTGTGTGTGTGTTAGCGTGTTGTGTTAGTGTGTGTGTATATATATGTGTGTGTGTGTGTGTGTGTGTGTGTGTGTGTGTGTGTGTGTGTGTGTGTGTGTGTGTGTGTGTGTGTGTGTGTGTGTGCGTGCGTGCGTGTGTGATATCTTCAGTTTAGCGTCTAATTCACATTTAGTGATTTTAGACGGATAAAAGTGTGTGTGTGTGTGTTTGATTCTATTTTATTTTATTTTATTCTTTTATATCGAGGATAATGGAATAAGCACTTA
>CM054165.1:3684422-3699422 GCA_028751875.1 Rapana venosa | reverse complement strand
CATTGTGTAACAGCAGGTCTTTAATGACGTATTGTGTAACAACAGGTCTGTCTTTAATGACGTATTATATAACAGTTATTTAATAGCGTATTGTATAACAATACGTCTTTGATTACATAGTACATGACTACAGATCTAAAAGACGTCTAACAACAGGTCTGTTATGAAGCGCTGTAGGCTGTAGGTCTTTAATGACGTATTATGCGGTACTTGGCATTGGCTAATGACGTAGTAAATGATGCATGATTAGAGGCCCTTAACTACTGCTAAGGGGGCGGGATAGCTCAGTGGTCAGAGCACTCCCTTTCCCCCAGCCAATGTTAATTAAGCAGCATCGAGCGTGGTTATTAGTTGATGAGTGACCGTTTGCGCTCCTTGGCTTCATTACAGTCCCCCAGTTCACCCAGCTATAAATGCGCACCTGCCCTCTTTAGGGTCAGGGAAGGTAAAGCAGCGAGGGAGAGGAGATGGGCGCCGCCCTCAATATGCTGGCCCCTGGAGAAGCTGAGGTCTCTGACGCCTCGCTCCCCTACGATCACATAGGTGATGGGACACCTCGACCCTTTTTTAACTACTGCTTCAGACTGTCTTTTCCTCACACGCTAATGGACCTCCAGCCGTCTGTTTCTTGCCCTTCCCCTTACATGGATGCGCACATGTCAGACTGCGGAAAGCTTTTCCAGTACATGTGTCACAATGTCTGCCATTTTTCGTGGACGGTTTGTTTGTTCTTTCTTACTTAGGAGATGTCCGAGCGGCTGTCTCACTTGAATGTATTTAATAATAATAATAATAATAATAATAATAACAATAATGATAATAATAATAATAATAGTATAATAATAATAATGTATGGAATTTATATAGCGCTGAATCTTGTAAAGCAACAAATCGAAGCGCTCAGATGACACCTTTTATGCGTATGTATGCGGTTTTTTAAAAGTTTGTCATCTGTTCCCACCGGCACACAATGGCCTACTCTTTCGAACAGCGGAACAGGATTTAACGAGTGCGCAAGATGTTCTGCATGCGTTCGCACCCGGGGCCTCGGTTTATAGTCTCATCCGAAGGACTTAACATGTATTTATTCATACTTTTCCTTCTTCCCTTTTTCCTGCTGGATTGATTTGGTACTGTGTCGAAACCGTGGTTACGCATGTAAAATCCCTCTTGTGTTATATGGTATTGTATTTGTTTGTTTGTTTGTTTTGTTTTAATATCCATTCACTACATGGTGATTTAGACACACCGGCAGTCACACCAAAACTTCTATATACACACACCCATCTCTCTCTCTCTCTCTCTCTCTCTCTCTCTCCTCTCTCTCTCTCTCTCTCTCTCTCTCTCTCTCTCTCTCTCTCGGATAGCCTGGTAGTTAGCGTGATGTATTCGTGATCTGCTGACCTGGGTTCGATTCTCGTTCAAGAGGATTTTTCCTCTGGAGTTAACATCAGTGCCGACTCCACTCCACCCCCCTCCCCCCCCCCCCCCAAAAAAAGCCCTTCGGATGACACTTTAAACCGAGGTCCCGTGTGCGAACGCACGCAGAACATCTTGCGCACATGTTAAAACCCGTTCTGCTTTTCGGAAGAGTAGGCCATTGTGTGCCTGTGGGAACGGATGACAATATTTTCAAAACTGCTTACGCACAGGGACTGGATGAAAAAAGCACATGAATGCTTATTCCATTATCCTCGAAATAAAAGAATAAAATCTCTCTCTCTCTCCTCTCTCTCTCTCTCTCTCTCTCTCTCTCTCTCTCTCTCTCTCTCTTCTCATCTCTCTCTCTCTCTCATCTCTCTCTCTCTCTCTCTGAATGCTTATGGGTAACCCTTGAGAAATTAAGATCTCTCTCTCTCTCTCTCTCTCTCTCTCTCTCTCCCTCTCTCTCTCTCTCTCTCTCTCTCTCTCTCTCTCTCTCTCTGAATGCTTATGGGTAACCCTTGAGAAATTAAGATCTCAAGACGTCCTGCCCAGATGTCCAGAAGGCAGGAACCCAGCTGCAGGAACAACGGGAGAGAACCTGTCAGACAGACTATCAGCCTTGCTGAGGCTGATGATCACAGTGACTTTGACCACCATGACAATGGCAGACTCAACCTGATGGACAAGGATGACAGGCACTCTGAGCTAGAAACACAATTGAGTGAAGATCTTGTACATAGAACTTTGGGCAAACATCTGATTGGCAGAAAGGACAGTGACAATGAGGACAGTGTTATGGTGGATGACGTTTCAGTGAGAGATAATGATAGTGCTGCAGATATCAGAAGAGAGGAAGGGATTACTGATGCTCATGTTGAGGCGCATGTTGAGGCTCATATTGAGACTCTTAGGAATAATGACAAAGAGCAGGAAACGGTTGACAGTAGTGAACCTCAACAAAGTACAGAACAACAGAGTAAGGACATGGCATGTGACAATCATAAAAAGACAAACAATATTGACTCAGACAATCTGATAGGACCTGACATGACTACCGACCAACCCCCAGAACAAAGCAGTCACTGTGAAGTTAATGGGAGTGGTAAAACAGGCACAAAAGACAAAAAGACAAGGTCCTCTGTGCGAACACTACGTAAAAGACGTGCTATCTCTAGTACTGGATTAACTAGTCACAGAGGAGCTAAAACCTCTACAAGATCCAGTAGTCAAAACAGCATTGTTGACTCCTTCAGAAAAGTACGACCACATGAACAAGCAAATGATTTAGACAGGCAGTCCCATATGTCTCAGTCTGAGCAGGAAGCAAATGGGATTCCATGCACTAGCAAATAGGGACTCAGCCAGGCCACAATACCTAAGAAGAAGTACATAAGAAAACAAGTGCATGATGTTGAACAGGACACAACTGTAATGCAAGCAAACAGTTCAGCAACTCAATCAGCTGGTTTTAAAAATAGTGTAAATAGTTATCAAGTCAAATTTCTAAACTACAATGTAAATGGCCTCTTACCGAAGCTAGAAAATGACCACTTCGTAAATTTCCTTCTTTCTTATGATTTTGTATGCTTGACAGAAACTTTTCTTGCAAACAACTTTGATTCTCCTATTTTCAAAGATTATATTATCTATACCTCAAAGCAAAAAAACTATCCCGGAAAGGACATTACTTGGGGGTGTCATTGTCTTAATTAAGAAATGTTTTGCTAGTTTTGTGGAACAAATTTTCTTAGAAGCTGAAAATACTATAATTGTCAAAATAGATAAAGAACTCTTTAATACAAGCAAGGAAATTATGCTTGTTTGTTCCTATATTCCACCAAATGAATCCCCTTTCTGGAAAAATCATGAGGGTGTGCATGGTATAGAAATGTTAGAACAATGCCTAGTAGATCTATATGAAAAGAGGGATGACTTTTACATTCTATTAAATGGTGACTTAAATGCAAGAACTGCATCAAAAAATTACAGCTATATGGGTGATGATACTGATTTGACAGATACAACTGTTTCAGATGACAACAACTTCCCGCGGAAATCTCAAGATGGTGGGGTCAATCTTTTTGGTGAGCAGTTATTAGAACTATGTAATATGTTTGATTGCATTATTTTGAATGGGCTCAGTGAACACAACTTTGATGACAGTTGTACATATATTTCAGCTTCTGGAACAAGTACAGTGGACTATTTTATTGCATCATATGATTTTGTTTCATCTGTTAATGTTGTGTCCCTTACTGTTGAAAGCTTAACTGAATCAGACCATCTACCAGTTGTTTTGGAATTACAGATTAATAAAAGTTCAACAGATAAGAAATGGAAGGTAGCTGAAGATAAAAGTCTGGTTCATGAGAAAATTGTATGGAATGAAGAATATAAGAGTGATTATATTACAATGATGCAAAGTAAAGATATCAAGGAAAAACTGATTCTGGCCACAGGTACTCTGGATAGAAATGTGGACCAAGCCTTAGAAATTTTTGTAACATGTCTGAAAACTTCTAGTCAGTGCATGTTAAAGTCATTTCATACAAACAGGAAGAAAAAATCTGAATGGTTTGATAATGAATGTAAAATGGCAAAAAAGGAAAGTAGGAAAAAGCTAAACTGTTTTAGAAAGTCTAGAGCAGATGAGGATAGACTAGTATATATAAGAAGCAAGAAAAAGGTATAAACATTTACTGAGAGATAAAAGACAGAGATTCAGAAAACAAAAAACTGAAACTCTGGCGAGAGAAATGGATAACTCTTTTCAGTTTTGGAACCAACTAAGAAGTATGGGTTGTGGAGGAAAAAAGAGAATTGATAACAAATCAATATAGAAGAGTGGTTTAACCATTTAAAAAAAACTATTTCAAAACAGTAATGGAGAAATAGAGCAGAGAGCTATTGAAGCTGATTTATCTGAAGGAAACAATCATGTGTTAAACAAACCCATATCAGAAGAAGAAGTCGCTCATACCATTTGGAAACTCAAGAAAGGTAAAGCAAAGTGGGATCGATAATATTTCTGCAGAAATGCTACAGGTTGGTGGGAAGAAGTATATTTATTTTTGACAAAACTATTCAATACTATTTTTGACCAAGGTATCTTTCCGCAAGAATGGTCAAAAGCTATTATCATCCCAATATATATAAAAAAGGGAATCCTGAAGTGGCTGATAACTACAGAGGAATATCCCTACTTAGCATTATTTCAAAGTGTTACACAACTATTCTAAACAAAAGACTGTACAACCTGGCTAGAAGATAATGATTTACTTTCAGATTCTCAAGCAGGATTTCGCAAAAACCACCCCTACTGTCGATCATTTTTTACATTGTATGCCACAGTTCAGAAATATTTGAGTAAAAAGGGCAGAAAATTATATGTTGCATTTGTGGATTTTAGAAAAGCCTTCGACTCTGTTCGACATAACAAACTTTAGAATGTATAGATGCTCAAGGTGTAAAAGGAAAATTCTTTGCTTGTTTAAAAGATATGTATCAATCATTATTGTCGTGCATATGCATAAATCATGAACTTTCAGATATGTTTGAATGTCCTATTGGTGTACGGCAAGGATGTGTTATGAGTCCAACATTATTTTTCCATTTTATTGATCAGATAGCACACAACATTAAAGAAAAAGGCAAACATGGAGCACTCTTATTACCAATTATATGGAGCTGTTCATATTGCTGTTTGCTGATGATGTTGCGTTACTTTCAACTACCCCTAAAGGGCCTTCAAACTCAACTTAATGTTTGTACGAATGTTGCCAAACATGAAGCTAAGTGTTAACTCTGAAAAGACAAAAGTGATAGTATTTAGAAAAGGAGGTACATAGGTATACATGAAAAATGGTTCTACAATTCTAAGAAATTAGAGGTGGTTAATAATTTCTGTTATTTGGGTTTAACTTTACCACGATGATAAGTGTTAAAAGGGGTACTACACATTTTAAACAGCAAAGGAAAGAAAGCAGTTCTTCAATTAAATAAGGTGTTTCAAAAGTATAAAAGAGATACCACAAATGTATTCTTCAAAATTTTTGACGCTAAAATTCGATCGATATTATTATATTCATCAGAAATATGGGGATTCCAGAGACTAGAGCACGTAGAAAAAGTTCATCTAATGGCATGTAAACGTTTTCTAGGAGTCCCTGCAAGAGCACCAAATAAGATGGTTTACGGAGAGCTCGGAAGATATCCCTTATACATTCATTCTTGTGTTAATTGCTTGAGATACTGGCTAAAACTGCTACAGATGGATAGCAATAGACTACCCCATAAAGCGTACACCATGCTATTTGAATTAGATAGATCTGGAAAAGATTGTTGGGCTACAAGAGTCAGAGAAATTTTGTGTGAGACTGGATTTAATATTGTGTGGATGCAACATGGTGTTGGGGATGTAAAAATGTTTTTGTGTGCATTTAAACAGAGGCTAATTGATTTGTTTGTACAGGAGTGGGATGGAACCATTAGAGACCGTAAGAGGTATGATTTATATCGAACATTTAAATCAGTTTTTGAAAAAGAAAAATATGTATGTGATATGGAGACATATTGTTTCCGTGTTGCTATCACCCAATTGAGATTGAATGTACTCCCGCTTAAGAATAATGTAAATCGATACAGTGAGGCAGCACAGGATAGAAACTGTCCATTTTGCAAAGACAAAACTGAAAACGAGTACCATTTTATTTTTGACTGTTGTATCTATAAAGACTTGAGGGAAAAATTTCTAAAAGAATCAGTAAATGTTCCTGTACATGTGCTTTTGAGAGCAACAAATAGAAATCACAGACACAATTTGTCCAGATTTGTCTTCCATGCAGTAAATAGGAGGCAAAGTGCGATTCTTTAAAATCCTCTAAAGAAGATGAAAGTAGTTTGTTTTTTCTCTTTATATTAATGCATTTGATTTGATTTTTTGAAAAGGTATTAGTTACTTTGAGGTGTTTAATCTGCATGCTGCAAAGTGCAGATTAATACTTTCATGACTGGGAAGATCGAAAATTGCCATTTCATGTTATACACATTTTGTCCTAACATGTTGATGTATTGTGGCCAAAGGCTAAAGTACATTAAAATCTTTGAGTTCTTGAGTTCTCTCTCTCTCTCTCTCTCTCTCTCTCTCTCTCTCTCTCTCTCTCTCTCTCTCTCTCTCTCTCTCTCTCTCTCTCTCTCTCTCTCTCTCTCTCTGTCTGTTTGTCTGTCTGTCTGTCTGTCTGTATCTCTCTCTCTCTCTCTCTCTCTCTCTCTCTCTCTCTGTCTGTCTGTCTGTCTCTCTCTCTCTCTCTCTCTCTCTCTCTCTCTCTCTCTCTCTCATATATATATATATATATATATATATATATATATATATATAATATATATATATATATATAATCAAGGTTCATTTCAGAACCTGCGTCATCAGCAGTGACGAAATACAACAGAACTTCTGTTCTGATGTCGCCTCAAACGTTCTATTGGGTTGGTTTCAATTGAATAGAATTGGAGTGGGGAACTAGGCTGTATCGGGTTGGATCGGGTTGGATTGGATTGGACTGAGTGACAGCACATCTTGTATGGAAAAACCTGGGACTGCCCTTCTTGAAAGGAGGGTGGTGTCCATAGCACGGGCCATCAAACAGGCAAGGGCTAGCTAGGTCTTCTGTCCCAAGCAATGCTCCACATTCCTCATTTTCTCTGGTCTTCTGTCTGTCTGTCTTTCTTTTCTTTTCTTTTGCCGTCCTTTCTTGTTCTGTCTTTTCTTTCTATTTTGTGGTTTTCTGTTTGTTTTTTTGGGTGTTTTTTTCTTTTCTTCTTTCTTTTTTCTTCTTTTTCTCTTTTTTTTCGGGGGGGGGGGGGGGGTGGGGAGGGAGGGGTGCTTTTTTTTTCGTTCTTTCTTTTTACTTGTGGTTTTTTTTTTAAAACTTTTGGTTTCCTTTTTGCTCTCTTTCTTTGTTTTATTTTTTTTTGTTGCTTGCTTTTCGTGTTATTTCTGTTTGTCTTTCTGTCTGTCTGTCTGTCTCTCTGTCTGTCTGTCTGTCTCTCTGTCTGTCTGTCTTCTGTCTTTCTTTCTTTTTTCTTTCTTTCTTTTTGGCTTCCTTTCTTTCTGTGTTTTCTTTTCTTTTTAACTTTCTTCTTTTCTTCCATTTTTACTTGTGTTTGTTTTTGTAAACTTTGGTTTCTTTTTTTGCTCTCTTTCTTTGTTTTATTTCTTTGTTGCTTGCTTTTCGTGTTATTTCTGTTTGTCTTTCTGTCTGTCTGTCTGTCTGTCTCTCTGTCTGTCTGTCTGTCTCTCTGTCTGTCTGTCTTCTGTCTTTCTTTCTTTTTTCTTTCTTTCTTTTTGGCTTCCTTTCTTTCTGTGTTTTTCTTTTCTTTTTTACTTTCTTTCTTTTTTACTTTCTTTCTTTTTTGGCTTTCTTTCTTTCTTTTATTTCCTTGTCGCTTGCTTTTCGTTTTATTTCTGTCTTTCTTTCTCCTTTTGTTTCTTTCTTTCTTTCTTCTCTTTTCCCTCTTCTTTCTTTCTTTTTTTGCTTTCTTTATTGCTTGGTTTTCGGGTTCTCTCTCTCTTTCACTATCTCTCTCTCTCTCACTCTCTCGCTCTCTCTCTCTCTCTCTCTCACTCTCTTCCGGGTTTTTTCTTTTTTCTTTCTTTTTTCTTTTTCTTTCCTTCCTTGAAGACATCGTGCTGAAGGAAAACAAGCGCAGATGTTAGAAACAACCCCCCCCCCCCCCTCCTCCTCCCTGCCCCCTCATTATTTTTTCTGTTTGTCTTTCCTGTGTTCGTGTCTCTGTCTGTCCGTCCGTCCTCTGTCTATCTGTCTGTGTGTTTATATGTCGTCTGTCTATCTGTCTGTGTGTCTGTCTGTCTATCTGTCTGTCTATGTATCTGTCTGTCTATCTATCTATCTGTTTGTCTGTCTCTCCTTCTATCTGTCTGTCTCCCTGTCTCCCTCTATCTCTCTGTCCTCTGAATCTGTCTGTCTGTCCATCTGTTTGTCAGTCTGTCTGTCTGTCTCTGTGTCTGTCTCTGTGTCTGTCTGTCTGGCCTATGTATCTGTCTGTCTATATGTCTGTCTATCTGCTGTCTGTCTATATGTCTATCTGTCTATCTGTCTGTCTATCTCTCTGTCTGTCGCTCTGCCTGTCTCTCTCTCTCTCTCTCTCTCTCTCTCTCTCTCTCTCTCTCTCTCTCTTCTCTCTCTCTCCATCATCCAAGAGGTAACCACGCTCGATGCAACTTAACTTGGCTTGGGAGAAAGCGAGTGCTCCGACCACTGAGCTATCCCGTCCCCAGCATTAAAATGTTATATAACGGATGAAAAGAAAATATTTGTAAGATTTTCTTTGGAAGAAGGCAGGAGAATGGGCTGAGAAAGCAGTGAATAAGAGAGAGGATAAAAAGGTAAGAGGGGAAAAAAGCAGAAACATAGAGAATCATAGAAAAGGGGAACTTTCTAGCACAGAATTTCCAGAAGGAGGGGATGCTGTTTATACTGGAAGAGCTCCCGGCATCCACACAGGGGATTCTATTTGATGTTGAACGTGTTGTATTGAAATGTGTTGCTGTAGAATAAGTTCTCTGCATTGAAGTTCGTTTATATTGTAGTTATTATATTGAACTGTGTTGTTAAATAGTGAGTTTTCTATTTAAAAGTCATTTATAAAGGTAAAGATGTCACATAACCTATGTGGTCGTAGGGAAGCGAGGCATCAGAGACCTCAACTTCTCCAGGGGCCAGCACATTTTGAATAGGCTAGTTGGGCTGGCTACCTTTAGATTTTGCCGCTTCTGTTTTTCTGTATGACCTTTATATTCATACTCTAAGTACTAAGGCATCCACAGAAATAAAAATAAAAAATTTGCGAAAGACTAGCCTCTGACACAAAACTCCTGTGATTTTGCACAAATTTGGTAGGTTTGAATTTTTAGAAACAATTTCAGCACTGTACCTTCTCAGTCTTTTGTTGTCTGCTACCTTCCTCATCGCAATAAGCATGCGCGGGGGTCAACACTGTAGGAACACAAGCTATCCTCATTTGATGATCATTTCCAACTATCTCGTGACTATCTGGTATTGCTCTATGTCTTTAATCCCCAAAATAAGTACACAGTACATGTTTTTCATATTTTTTTAAATATGTGAAAATCACCAACATTTTTTTCCGTCTAACGCTAAGTACAAGATACTCCATGACCTGCAAGCCTTCAGCACCTGGGCTTTATCCCAGTTCTTGATTAAACCATTGACGCTGGGGGCAACAGCAAAGTGAGAGGCTGTATGACCAGTGGCTTTCCCACTCATGGAATTCCACTTTACAGCATAGTCTTTAGTGATCGACTATGACTCTCTGACTAGGAGGCTTGACTTGCACAATCCTTAATATGTGCTGCAGCCCTGGGGGCTGGTTGGCCTTTGGAGAACATCTCCAACGCTGACTGTCCTTATGCCCACTTGGCCGAGAGAGTGGGGTGTGCTGTGGGCAAGGCATCTCCACTATAATCAAATTTCTGCCCAATTTCCGAAACAGCAGCTGCCTCCTCTGCTGTTTTGGAGGTCATCGTCGGACACGAGGGACAAACGTAAAATAAAAATGACCGGCAAGCTAACACAGGAGTGTAACCTTACTCTGCCAGCAAACTCCTGCAGAGTGTGTGTGTGTGTGTGTGTGTGTGTGTGTGTGTGTGTGTGTGTGTGTGTGTGTGTTGTGTGTGTGTGTGTGTGTGTGTGTGTGTGTGTGTTGTGTTGTGTGTTTTTGTGTGTGTGCGTGTATGTGTGTGTGTGTGTGTGTTGTGTGTGTGTGTATGTGTGTGTGTTTTGTGTGTATTGTGTGTGTATGTGTGTGTGTGTTGTGTGTGTTGTGGGAGGGGGGTATGTGTGTGTATGTGTGTGTATGAGTGTGTTGTGTGTGTGTATATGTGTGTGTATGTGTGTGGGTGTATGTGTGAATGTGTATGCGTGTGTGTGTGTTCTTTCTTTTATTTAACCTCTGTTCACTCAAGGTGATATTAGACCAAAGACAAAGTGTTACAATATATAGAGAACGTGTGTGTGTGTGTGTGTGTGTGTGTGTGTGTGTGTGTGTGTGTGTGGTGTGTGTGTGCGTGCGCGCGTGCGCGTGTGTGTGTGTGTGTTTACCTATTGATGTCTGTGCACGAGATAAAAGAAAGAAAAAAACAACAATAAAGAAATTATGGGAGGGACAGGGTGAGATGGGGAGGGAGGGGGCAGGCATTGAACAGCTTAAACTGCAGCAAGAATAATTACAAAAGTTTGCCAACAGGGCTTTTAACTAAACAACTATCTCCAACATAATCACATTATCGGCCAATAATTGTTCAAATGACATATTTGAAATCCTATCTACAACTGTACCAGAAAAATATGGTCGAAGTACTTCACAATGAAGAATGACATGCTTAGGTGATAAGTCAGAACCACATGGACAAGTGATCTGTTTACAAAATTTAGTCCTAAATGTATCCAATCTGAACCTGTAGATCATACTTCCCACCAGTCTGTTACGAAAATGACACACTCTGACACTTAATGAATGTCCACGTAAAGAATACTTTCGTTGGCTGTTGACACGGTTCCAAGAAGCTTTTTTTCAGCAGAAGTATGCCCTCCTGAAGACAGAATGGAAGGTTCAGAGGTGCTGTAACTTCACAGTCCGTGTCCATGGCAGCAGCTTTGGCTAACTGGTCAGCTTTCTCGTTGCCATGGATTCCACAATGTGACGGAATCCAGCAAAAGGCAAGGGTAGTGCCTCGTAAGGAAAGAAAATGTATAAGGTGACAAATTTCAATGATTAATTCCCCTCTTACCTTAGTATTAAATGCTTTTAATGCTTGCAAAACAGACTTAGAATCAATGCAAAACAGCACCTTAAATATATTGATATGTAGATTTAATTTTAAAAAATTTAAGGCCATTAATGTAGCTATAGGTTCTGCAGTAAAGATTGACAAATTCTTTGCCTAAATGATAAGATTTTTCTATCTTTAATGCAGGAACTACAAAAGCAGATCCAGCATTCCCACAGGCGACTACCAAACCATCAGTAAAAACTTTAAATAACCACTATATGTTTCATCAATGTGAGCTCTAGCTATTGCAGCGACAGCGGGAATTTCATCTTTTTTGATATTAGAATAATCAATATCAAACTCAGCCCTGTTAATTCCCACTTTGGAATTGTGGAGAAAACTTGGCGAGATGCTACATTTCTGACATTCATTCCTGAAGATGTGAACAGATCAGAGGTGTAAGAACTGATTGTTGTCAGTGATTGTATGGATTTAGCCCTTTTAGGAAAATCTACATCCGATTTTAAATGAAGCTCTTTAATATTGGAATTCTCAATTGTCGAACTTCTTAAAACATACTTTGCCGAGGCAAGCTTAATTTGTTCTTCAAAAGGTAGGATATTTATTTCAGCATACATTTTTAAAGTTGATGCGTGTACAGGAACACCAATCGCCAGCTTGAATGACTTACTGTCTACACTCTGCATTTTTCTTAGCAAATGTTTAGGAGCAGAGAAAAAATTTTCCTGTGCATAAGTTAATCTAGATCGAACAAGTGCTGTTGCTAAATGGATGAGAGATGACATATCTTGGCCCCAGTATTGCTTGCTCACCATTTTTAGCAAATTAAGACTTTTTCTAGCTTTGGTCAGGACATACTCAATGTGATTATTCCATGATTCAGATTAAGAAGAAAGAAGAAGATTCAGATTCAGAATATTTTATTGCCATTTAAGTCATGTAGACTTGTAAGTTTTGTGGTGAGACATACCCCTAGAAAATTTTAATTTTCTTTATATGCTAACACAGAATCTCCTATTTTAAAGGAGGGCAGTGCCTGAGGATTGTAGCCAGTGTTGAAAAGCATCATATGGGATTTGTCAGGAGATAGCATTAATCCATTTTCTTTCATAAATGTATATATATTATTTAGCTCATTTTGATAAACCTTTCTAATATAGTTAAGGGATCTTATTGGAGTATGCCTTTTCATGGTTACTTTCATCCATATGCATAGATCATCTGCATATTGAACTAATTCAATATTGTTCGACACTATATTGGGAAGATCATAGTGTGTGTGTGTGGTGTGTGTGTGTGTGTGTGTGTGTGTGTGTGTGTGTGTGTGTGTGTGTGTGTGTGTGTGTGTATGTGTGTGTGTGTGTGTGTGTGTGTGTGTGTGTGTGTGTGTGTGTGTGTGTGTATGTTATATTTTTGTCTGTTTACGTTCTTTCTTTCTTTCTTTTCGAGGCTGGATGTAAAAAAAGTCTTGTATTACCCTCAGAAAATAAAATTTCGTTATCGTTATGTGTATGTGTGTGTATGTGTGTATGTGTGTGTTTGTGTGTGTGTGTATGTGCGTGCGTGTGTGTGTGTGTGTGTGTGTGTGTGTGTGTGTGTGTGTGTGTGTGTGTGTGGTGTGGTGTGTTTGTGTGGTTGTGTGTGTGTTGTGTGCGTGTATGTGTGTATATGTGTGTGTATGTGTGTGTTTATGCGTGTGTGTGTGTATGTGTCAAGTCAAGTCAAGTCAAACTTTTATTTCCAGATGGTACATTGAATAAGCAATGCATTTGCTTTTTTTCATCAAGCCATCTATCTAAGAACAAATTCCTTAATGATTATACTGAAATACTACATTATTGCATCCTTTACCATTAAATTAAACCAGTAAAAGGAGGAAAATCGATAAGATAATACATTGAAAAATACAAATTACACACATATATATACACACATACTTATACACACCTGCGCGCGTGCGCGCTCACGTACACACATACACACACACACGTGTGTGTGTGTGTGTGTGTGTGTGTGTGTGTGTGTGTGTGTGTGTGTGTGTGTGTGTGTGTGTGTGTGTGTTGTGTGTGTGTGTGTGTGTTTATATGTATGTGTATGTGTGTGTATGTGTGTGTATGTGTGGGGTGTTGTGTGTGTTGTGTGTGTGCATGTGTGTGTGTGTGTGTGCGTGTGTGTGTGTGTGTGTGTGCCGTGTTTATAGCAGGAAGGCCACACTAGCGGGCCCACAGACCAAAGGCAGGCTTCTGCCACTAAAATCACTCTGTGTGCTATCGATTTGTCTTTTTAATAACAAGCAAGAACACACACAAAAAAACAAACAACAAAAAGAAGGAAGAAAAATGCCAAAGACAGAGATTTTAAATCGATCGCCTTATTTAGCCGTTCCTTTCTGCACAAGACTTTCAACTCCCTCCCTGTCTTTTATTCATTCCTTTTTCTTCTTCTTCTTTCTCCCTTTTCTTCTTTTTCCTCTTGTCTCTTTCTGATTCAATTTTCTCCTTTCATCTTCGCTGTCTATTCTGTATCTCTTCTTTTTAAATATTTTGTTATTGTTGTTTGTTTTTTCGTTTATCGACTAGAGCTCCGAGGTTCACAAGTGACGAGATTTTGCGTATGCGACCGTTCACCAGCCGTTAAGGTAGGTGCATTTCGACTTCGGGGATGATTTCTAAACACGACACCACTGTGTGCTGGCAGTTTTGTAAATGGTTGTCGTCCGTTCCCACTGGCACACAATGGCCAACTCTTCCGAAAGGCAGAACGGGTTTTAGCATGTGCTCAAGATAAATGACAATGATAATAATAATGATGATGATTTATAATATTAATAATAATAATAATGATGATGATGATGATGATTTATAATATTAATAATAATAATAATGATGATGATGATGATGATGATGATGATGATGATGATGATGATGATGATGATGATGATGATGATGATGTATGGAATTTATATAGCGCTATGTTGCGATGATAATGATGATGATGATGATGATGATGATGATGATGATGATGATGATGATGATGATAATAATAATAATAATAATAATAATAATAATAATAATAATAATAATAATAATACATGGAATTTATATAGCGCCATATCTTGCCGAAAAACAAATCAAATCAAAGATGTTCTGCGTGCGTTCACACACGGGGCCTCGGTTTACAGTCTCATCAGAAGGACTTTCAGGGGAGGGGAGTCGGTACAGATGCTAACTCCAGAAGAAAAAAAGTCCCTCGAACGGGTGCCTCGGTGGTGGCTCGAACCCGGGCCGCCAGATCACGGGTGCAACGTTCTAACCACTCGCTTATCCAACCCCCAGTCTCCACTGCCGGTGGTGGGTTGTTGGACTTTCATCTGCGGTCTTTCAGGTTGGGAAAAACTGTTTGATGGATCAATGGTTGCCAGTTTGGAAGCGTTAAGTTCATGAGCTTTTCAAGCTGATTTCCTCCTTGTGTCTTTTGCCTTTGATTTCTCTCTGTCTCTGTCTCTCTCTATCTGTCTCTATGTCTATGTCTGTCTGTCTCTTTCTCTCTCTCTCTCTTCTCTCTCCTCTCTCTCTCTCTCTCTCTCTCTCTCTCTCTCTCTCTCTCTCTCTCTCCTCTCTCTCTCTCTCTCTCTCTGTCTGTCTGTTTGGAGTGCTTTTTGTTTCTTTGTTTGGTTTTCTTCGTTTGGTTGTTTCTTTGTTTGCTTGTTTCTTTGTTTGCTTGTTTCTTTGTTTGCTTGTTTC
>CM054165.1:3669422-3671922 GCA_028751875.1 Rapana venosa | reverse complement strand
TTCTTCCTCTAGGCCCTATGAGTGTGTGGTTGTGCGTGTGTGTGTGTGTGTCTGTCTCTGTCTGTCTGTGCCTGTCTGTGTCTGTCTGTCTGTCGTCTGTCTCTCTCTCTCTCTCTCTCTCTCTCTCTCTCCTCTCTCTCTCTCTCTCCTCTCTCTCTCTCTCTCTCTCTTGCATAAATTAGTCGATGCCATTTGTCAGTGACTATTCGAAGATACTTTTCAGCTTGAAAAGCACACTTAAACGAAAAAAACCAGCATGTAATTTATCTTTACTTTTCCATGTCCGAGTGCCAATTTTGTTTAAATGAACAAATGAGTATGTCTTTCAATTCAGAAATAAACCCATACTCGCTACCTACTTCCTGAGACAACCACACGGTTCCAAAACCATGTTTCTGATAAAAACTTTTTAACTTGATATGCCCAATTCTTCTTACCCAGCTCCATTGTATAACCATCATGTCATAAGACTGCCTACATAAACGTGACCCTGGAAGTTTCAGTAGTTTTAGCCAGTATTTAATACACTTAACAGACGTTCTGATGTTTAAAGGATATCTTCCCGTTTCTCCATATAATACAGTATTTGACGAATTGGATTGGGACATTTAAGAAACGTTTGATAGCATATGTATGTATTTTTTCTATTTGTGGATTAACAGTAAGTCCCCATATTTCAGATGCATATGTAAGTAAAGGTTCTATTTGAACATCAAACAATTTCCAAAATAAAGAACAATCTACTGAATTCAGCTTTCGTAACGTTTTTAAGATTTCGATTACACCTTTTTTCCCTTTCCTGCAACATTCACGCCATGCAACATTCAAACTTAGCTTCGTTGAAAATGTCATCCCTAGGTACTTATAAGAATTCACGACTTTAACTTCAGCATTTCCATAAAACCATTTTTCACGCACTGATAAATTTATTTAAAATAATTTATGCAAGATTTCGACTAAGAACACTGGGCTTCAATGCAAACAAAAGATGGTTTCAACCTGAGACGTCCACACAGTTCCCATGCCCTATGTGTGGTCATATTCTTGATGATGAAGTGCATTTCCTGTTTCATTGTCAATCATATGTTTCCATACGTGAAAACTGTGGTGTTCTCAATCTAGAAGCTTTCCGAAGGCAAGATATTTTTTCTATCTTATCGTCCGATGATGATATTGTGATCAAATCGGTTGCAAAGTTTATTGCTGAAGCACTGAAATTAAGACAATTACAGCTAAGTTCCAATTAGCTTAACATTTGTGACTAAACTAAAGTAACATTTATATTATGTAAACTCCAGCATTTTGTGAAACACATAAAGAAACATTTATAATTATGCTGTAGTCTCCAGCAAGAATATTTTTTGAAAATTTCACATACAATGTCAATGGATGGTCTAATATAGCATTCTAGAATGTTCTTTTCATTATTTTAGTTATTGCTTATTGGTTCTTATTGTTCATCCTTGTTATTACTTTGTGTTCATTTTGAAACTGAGTTTACGTCACAGCTTAAAGTCGTATCCGTTCATAAGAGCTCATTTTTGGTTTTTTGGTTTTCGTTACGTTAAATGCATCATGTGATTTTTCTTGTATTTGTTTGTATTTACAAAAGAAAGTCGTGTATAACCCCCCTTGTCAATAGGCCACTTTGGGCAATGACAATAAATTGGTCAAAGCGTCAAAGCGTCTCTCTCTCTCTCTCTCTCTCTCTCTCTCTCTCTCTCTCTCTCTCTCATCTCTCTCTCTCTCTCTCTCTCTGTGAATGCTTAGCGGTAACCCTTGAGAAATTAATATTCTCTCTCTCTCTCTCTCTCCTCTCCTCTCTCTCTCTCCTCTCCTCATCTCTCTCTCTCTCTCCCTCTCTTTCGCTCTCTTTTCCTGCCCCTCCTCCCCCCCCCCTTCCCGCTCCAATATGATGTTTTAAAAAATGTGCCCTATATTCCTGGAAAATGGTGTCCTCACCATTTCCTCTTTTCTATCACTCATCACTTTTTTTGGCCCTTCTTATTTCTTCCTGTCATTTCTTTCTAGTCTTTTTTTTTATCTTCGTCATTTCCTCTTTTCTATCACTCACTTTGTTGCCTTCTTTCTTCCTGTCATTTCTTTCTAGTCTATTTGTTGTCTTCGCCATTTCCTCTTTTCTATCACTCACTTTTTGGCCTTCTTTCTTCTTGTCATTTCTTTCTAGTCTATTTTTCCTTCTTCGTCATTTCCTCTTTTCTATCACTCACTTTTTGGGGCCTTTCTTAATTCTTCATGTCATTTCTTTCTAGTCTATTTTTGGGTCTGTCTCCTTGATCAATTCTTCGTCCTTTTTCTTCTTCTTCAGCGAGGCAAGACAGATATCTCGCGTTCGTTCACGGTTGTGGCCATTAGGCACTATGGTATGGTTTTATCGATGGTGATACGCAGCTGTATGACGGTGTTGTGAGCTGCTGGTGATGCATATCTGCAGACAGGAGGACGGACACGCAGGCAGACAAACGGATAATCGCTGGTC
>CM054165.1:3659422-3661922 GCA_028751875.1 Rapana venosa | reverse complement strand
AGACAGGTAGACAGACAGAAGACAGACAGACAGAAGACAGGTAGACAGACAGACAGAAGACAGGTAGACAGACAGAAGACAGGTAGACAGACAGACAGAAGACAGGTAGACAGACAGACAGAAGACAGGTATACAGACAGACAGAAGACAAGTAGACAGACAGACAGAAGACAGGTAGACAGACAGACAGACAGGTAGACAGACAGACAGGCATAAGACAGGTAGACAGACAGACAGAAGACAGGTAGACAGACAGACAGAAGACAGGTAGACAGACAGACAGAAGACAGGTAGACAGACAGACAGACAGACAGAAGACAGGTAGACAGACAGACAGAAGACAGGTAGACAGACAGAAGACAGGTAGACAGGTAGATAGACAGACAGGCAGGCATAAGACAGGTAGACAGACAGACAGAGACAGGTAGACAGACAGAAGACAGGTAGACAGACAGAAGACAGGTAGACAGACAGACAGAAGACAGGTAGACAGACAGACAGAAGACAGGTAGACAGACAGACAGAAGACAGGTAGACAGACAGACAGAAGACAGGTAGACAGACAGACAGAAGACAGGTAGACAGACAGACAGACAGAAGACAGGTAGACGTTAGACAGACAGAAGACAGGTAGACAGACAAACAGAAGACAGGTAGACAGACAGACAGAAGACAGGTAGACAGACAGAAGACAGGTAGACAGACAGACAGAAGACAGGTAGACAGACAGACAGAAGACAGGAAGACAGACAGACAGGTAGACAGACAGACAGAAGACAGGTAGACAGACAGACAGAAGACAGGTAGACAGACAGACAGAAGACAGGTAGACAGACAGACAGAAGACAGGAAGACAGACAGACAGGTAGACAGACAGACAGAAGACAGGTAGACAGACAGACAGAAGACGGGTAGACAGACAAACAGAAGACAGGTAGACAGACAGACAGAAGACAGGTAGACAGACAGAAGACAGGTAGACAGACAGACAGAAGACAGGTAGACAGACAGACAGAAGACAGGTAGACAGACAGACAGAAGACAGGTAGACAGACAGACAGAAGACAGGTAGACAGACAGAAGACAGTAGACAGACAGACAGAAGACAGGTAGACAGACAGAAGACAGGTAGACAGACAGACAGAATACAGGTATACAGACAGACAGGCATAAGACAGGTAGACAGACAGACAGAAGACAGGTATACAGACAGACAGACAGGCATAAGACAGGTAGACAGACAGACAGAAGACAGGTAGACATTAGACAGACAGACATAAGGCAGACAGACAGACAAAGAGACAGAGAGAAAACCAATCGATCAGCCTGTGACGTCTGATGAATTTTAACAAACCATAATAATAATCATGGATTTCCCCGTCCTCTCATAAAGGTAAAGGTAAAGGAGTCCCATAACCTATAAGGTCGTAGGGGAGCGAGGCGTCAGAGACCTCACTTCTCTAGGGCCAGCATATTGAGGGCGGCGCCCATCTCCTCTCCCTCGCTGCTTTACCTTCCCTGACCCTAAAGAGGGCAGGTACCCATTTACAGCTGGGTGAACTGGGGGAACTGTACTGAAGCCAGGGCGCGCAAACGGTCACCCATCCAATTGGTAACCACGCTCGACGCTGCTTAACTTGGCTGGGGGAAAGCGAGTGCTCCGACCACTGAGATATCCCGTCCCCCTAATCTCATACCTGATTCCAAACAGCCACCACTGCCTTCCCCCCTGTGCACAGTACAACATGGCATTGTGGTGTGTTGTCTCGCAGTACAGTTGTTGTCTTTTTTGTGTTGGGTTTCATTTATGTCATTTCATTTATTTCATGTATACCACTTTAAGTCACGAGATTTCTCTGCGTGAAATTGGGGCTGCTCTCCCCGCGGGGAAAGTGCGTCGCCACAAGAGCAGCGCCACCCTTTTTTTTTGTCTGCAACTGTATTTGTTTCCGTATCAGAGTGGCTTTTTTTCTAAGAATTTTGCCAGGGACAACGACTCTTGTTGCCGTGGGTTTTTGTACGTGCGCTGAATAATTGTGTGTAACACAACGGGACCTCGGTTTATCGTCTCATCCGAAAGACTTGCGCCCAGACCACCACTCATGGTCTAATGGATGGGGGAAAAGTTTCGGTGGTCTAAACGGGATTCGAACCACCGCACACTTCCGACCCGGACTTTTCGCTTTCTAGACAGGCGCGTTACCTCTAGACCACTGTGGGTGATGCAGCACTTGGGCTTCAGTAGTTCAGTCAGGGAACAGCAGTAGTTCTCCACTGTGCCTCCTTTACTTTTCTTCTTTTCTTTTCTTCTCTTTTCTTCCTCTCTTTCTTTTTTTTTTTTTTTCTTGTTTCTTTCTTTTCTTCCTGTTCTTTTTTTTTCTATTTTATTTATTTTATTTTCTGTCTTTTTTTTTTCTTTTGTGTTCGTTCTTTCTTTCTTTCTTTTCGTTTCTTTTCTTTTCTTTTCTGTTCGTTCTTTCTTTCTTTCTTTTCGTTTCGT
>CM054165.1:3651922-3656922 GCA_028751875.1 Rapana venosa | reverse complement strand
CTCACACACGCGCACACACACACACACACACACACACACACACACACACAACACACACACACACACACACAACCTTTAACTGAATAAAAGAAACAAAAAAATAAACCAACCACAAGCAAATAAACACAAACATACGTCACACAACAACAACAGCGACAATAACTAAATAAGACAAGAATAACAGCCAAAACAAATGAAGAACAATATAGAACTAACAAAAGACGAAAAAAAGAATCCAAAATACCCCGTCCCTCTCCCTAGAACACCACCCTAAAACCCAAAACAAATGAACAAAAAAGCAAAACAAACCAGAATCCACCCCACACCACACAATAACAACAACCAAATGGATATAAACAGAGGAAACTGATGTATAGTTTCCTTTTAAATCATTTAAACATTTACATATACGTACACACCCTCACCCATATCCCCTTCACCACATTATACTCATATAATAAAGGAAAACAAGAAACAACCAAACAGACATTGGATTGAGAGCAAAAAAGTAAAACAAAGACATCCATTCCCTTCCTCTCCCCTGGTCATATACACGCATGTACATGTGCTTTTTGATTTAAGGCAGAACAACGTTAATCCTTCCATCAAAGAATAAATTCAGTGTATATGTGTGTAGTGTGTGGGGGGGAGGGGGTTGTGGAGGTGTAGTATGTGTGTAGTGTAGTAAGTGTGTGTGTATGTGAGTCAAGTCAACTTTGTTATTCTAGTGATACATTGAATAGCAATGTATTGCTTTATTCAACTGCCATAAGTGTGTGATGTAGTGTGTGTTGTGTGTGTGTGTGTGTGTGTAGTGTGTGGTGTGTGTGTGTGTGTGTGTGTGTGTGTATGTAGTGTAGTGTAGTGTAGTGTAGTGTAGTGTAGTGTAGTGTAGTGTAGTGTAGTGTAGTGTAGTGTAGTGTAGTGTTTGAGTGTGATGTGTAGTGTAGGTATGTAGTGTAGTGAGTGTGTGTAGTGTGTAGTGTGTGTGTGTAGTGTTGTGTGTGTAGTGTGTGAGTGTGTGTGTGTAGTGTGTGTGTAGTAGTGTAGTGTTTGTAGTGTGTGAGTGTGTGTGTGTAGTGCAGTGTATGTAGTGTTGATGTGTAGTGTGTAGTGTTGTAGGTGTGTGTAGTGTGTGTGTGTGTAGTGCAGTGTATGTAGTGTGTGAGTGTGTGTGTGTAGTGTGTGTGGTAGTGTGTGTGTGTAGTGTGTGAGTGTGTGTGTGTAGTGTGTGTGTGTAGTGTGTGAGTGTGTGTGTGTAGTGTGTGTGTTGTAGTGTGTGTGTGTGTTGTGTAGTGTGTGTGTGTAGTGTGTGTGTGTGTAGTGTGTGAGTGTGTTGTGTAGTGTGTGTGTAGTGTGTGATGTGTGTGTGTGTAGTGTGTGTGTTGTAGTGTGTGAGTGTGTGTGTAGTGCAGTGTATGTAGTGTGTGAGTGTGTGTGTGTAGTGCAGTGTTTGTAGTGTGTGAGTGTGTGTGTGTAGTGTTTGTAGTGTGTGTGTGTGTGTGTGTATGTGTGTGTGTAGTGTAGTGTATGTAGGTGTGAGTGTGTGTGTGTAGTGCAGTGTTTGTAGTGTGTGAGTGTGTGTGTAGTGCAGTGTATGTAGTGTGTGAGTGTGTGTGTAGTGTAGTGTTTGTAGTGTGAGGTGTTGTGTGTAGTGCAGTGTTTGTAGTGTGTGAGTGTGTGTGTAGTGTAGTGTATGTAGTTGTGAGTGTGTGTGTGTAGTGTGTGTTTGTTAGTGTGTGAGTGTGTGTGTGTGGTAATGTGTGTGTGTAGTGTAGTTATGTAGTGTGTGAGTGTGTGTGTAGTGTCAGTGTTTGTAGTGTGTGAGTGTGTGTGTAGTGCAGTGTATTGTAGTGTGTGAGTGTGTGTGTAGTGTAGTGTATGTAGTGTGTGAGTGTGTGTGTAGTGTAGTGTTTGTAGTTGTGAGTGTGTGTGTGTGTAGTGCAGTGTTTGTAGTGTGTGGTGTAGTGTAGTGTTTGTAGTGTGTGAGTGTGTGTGTAGTGTAGTGTTTGTAGTGTGTGAGTGTGTGTGTGTGTAGTGCAGTGTTTGTAGTGTGTGAGTGTGTGTGTATTGTAGTGTTTGTAGTGTGTGAGTGTGTGTGTATTGTAGTGTTTGTAGTGTGTGAGTGTGTGTGTGTAGTGCAGTGTTGTAGTGTGTGAGTGGTGTGTGTGTAGTGTGTGTAGTGTAGTGTAGTGTATGTAGTGTGTGAGTGTGTGTGTGTAGTGTAGTGTATGTAGTGTGTGTGTAGTGCAGTGTATGTAGTGTGTGAGTGGTGTGTAGTGTAGTGTGTGTAGTGTGTGTGTATGTATGTAGTGTGTGAGTGTGTGTGTGTGTAGTGTGTGTAGTGTAGTGTAGTGTATGTGTGTGTGAGTGTGTGTGTGTAGTGTAGTGTATGTAGTGTGTGTGTAGTGCAGTGTATGTAGTGTGTGAGTGGTGTGTGTGTAGTGTGTGTAGTTGTAGTGTAGTGTATGTAGTGTGTGTGTAGTGCAGTGTATGTAGTGTGTGAGTGTGTGTGTGTGTAGTGTGTGTGTGTGTGTAGTGTGTGTATGTGTGTGTAGTGTAGTGTATGTAGTGTGTGTGTAGTGCAGTGTATGTAGTGTGTGAGTGTGTGTGTGTGTGCAGTGTATGTAGTGGTGAGTGTGTGTGTGTGTGTAATGTGTGTGTGTAGTGTAGTGTATGTATGGTGTGTGTTTATGTGTGTGTAGTGTTTGTAGTGTGTGAGTGTGTGTGTAGTGTAGTGTATGTAGTGTGTGTATGTAGTGTGAGTGTGTGTGTTAGTGTAGTGTTGTAGTGTGTGAGTGTGTGTGTAGTGTAGTGTATGTAGTGTGTGAGTGTGTGTGTGTTAGTGTAGTGTATGTAGTGTGTGAGTGTGTGTGTAGTGTAGTGTTTGTAGCGTGTGAGTGTGTGTGTAGTGTAGTGTATGTAGTGTGTAAGTGTGTGTGTGTGTAGTGTAGTGTATGTAGTGTGTGAGTGTGTGTGTAGTGTAGTGTTTGTAGTGTGTGAGTGTGTGTGTAGTGTAGTGTTTGTAGTGTGTGAGTGTGTGTGTGTAGTGCAGTGTATGTAGTGTGTGAGTGTGTGTGTAGTGTAGTGTTTGTAGTGTGTGTAGTGTGTGTGTAGTGTAGTGTTTGTAGTGTGTGTGTGTAGTGTGTGTGTAGTGTGTGTGTGTAGTGTAGTGTATGTAGTGTGTGAGTGTGTGTGTAGTGTGTGAGTGTGTGTGTGTGTAGTGTGTGTGTGTAGTGTAGTGTATGTAGTGTGTGAGTGTGTGTGTGTAGTGTAGTGTATGTAGTGTGTGAGTGTGTGTGTGTAGTGCAGTGTATGTAGTGTGTGTGTAGTGCAGTGTATGTAGTGTGTGTATGTGTGTGTAGTGCAGTGTATGTAGTGTGTGTGTAGTGCAGTGTATGTAGTGTGTGAGTGTGTGTGTAGTGTAGTGTAGTGTTTGTAGTGTGTGAGTGTGTGTGTGTAGTGTAGTGTTTGTAGTGTGTGAGTGTGTGTGTGTGTTAATGTGTGTGTGTAGTGTAGTGTTTGTAGTGTGTGAGTGTGTGTGTGTGTTGTGTGTGTGTGCGTGCATGCGTATAGTTGTCTATGGGCATGGCGGAATATTTATCTATCTATTTATCTATTTGTTTTACTTATCTATCTATTTATCTATCTATCTAACTAACTATTTATGTATTTATCCATACCACTTTACAGATTTCTCTGCGTGAAATTCGGACTGCTCTCCCTGGGTGAGAGCGCGTCGCCACAAGAGCAGCGCCACCCATTACATTTTTTTCCCCTTTTACTGTATTTGTTTCCCCATCAGTAGGGGGGTCAGGCAGAATGTGGATGACTAGCGTCTTGGCCTCACTGCAAGTCTGTCTGCTGGTTTGTTTGAAAGTCTGCAACACCACACAGTTCTCTTCACTAGACTTTGTGTTGTTCGCTGGCTCAGTGGGAGTCGGGGCTACTCGCTAGCTAGTTCACACAGCGAGAGATCTCTGGTTTGAATCCCACCCACACAACGAGGACTATCTGTTAGACTGATCAAATTAATAATGATGTGCGTGACCCTTCCTTTTTTGCCAGAAGAGCTAGCGAGAACATGGACAAAGTACATACATGCACGAATCTGCATCTTTTAGGAAATGTTGAAAATGTTTATGTTCGGTGTCTAATAAGTCTTGTTCTGATTTAATGGCAAGAAAGTTTTCTGATTCTGATTCTGATTCTTCGTCGAACGCTCAGACAGCAACTATTGTTGTCTATTATATGAGTGAAAATGCGTCACGCTGCCGTTAAGCGCCTGACAAGTCAGGCCCAGCACATCCGACTTCGGCACAAGAGAGAATTGTTATCTTTTCAGTCTTTCTGGAGGAAAAAGGCAGGAGAATGGACCAAGAAGGCAGAAAATAGACCACAAGGAGGAGGAGATGACAGGAAGAAAAGGAGGAACAAGGCAGAAACAAAGAGAGGGATAGATAAGAAGACATTTCTGGCACAGAATTTCCAGAATGTGAGGATGATATTTATACTGATAGGCCCCCGGCATCCCCGCGGGGGAATTCTGATTTTGATTCTGACTCTGATTCTGATTTTGATTCTGATTTTGATTCTGATTCTGATTCTGATTTTTATTCTGATTCTGATTCTGATTTTGATTCTGATTCCCCTATCCTGTGTGGGAATGCCAGGGGCCCTTTCAGTATGACTAGCATCCCCTCCCACCGGCGTGTTTGGGGCATGAGTGGGAGGAGGGGGGGGGCGGGGGGAGTGGGCGGGGTAAGGAGGGGGGAGCGCTTACAGTGTTGCGTGGTTGTCGTCTGCAACATACTGTCGTTACTGTTTGAGATTAGTGGCTGACTGAAGGAATTTTCATCGACTGTTTTAATTTTTTATTTCAAGAGTAATGAATAAGCAATCGTATAGGGTTTATTGGTTTTTTTACATCCAGTTCCTGTGTGTGTGCAGTTTTGGAAGCAAACGTATTCACGAAAGGGTAAAAACCAGCCAACAATGAA
>CM054165.1:3641922-3646922 GCA_028751875.1 Rapana venosa | reverse complement strand
TTCTTCCTTTCTTTCTTCCTTCATTCCTTCCTTTCTCTCTTTCTTTTTTTTTTTAATTTAATTTAATTTTATATCACTTGAAGTCACGAGATTTCTCTGCGTGAAATTCAGGCTGCTCTCCCTGGGGAGAGCGCGTCGCCACAAGAGCAGCGCCACCCTATCTTTCTTCTTTCTTCATTTGTTGTCTTTCTTTCAGTCTTTTTTTCTGTCTGTCTGTCTGTTCATCTGACTGCCGTCAAATGTTCACTGTTCATTTATTTATCTGTGTGTTTTCTCTCCCTCCCCTTGTTTCACTTCTGGAAATCGGTTGGCCTCTTCAGATCTGTCTGTCTGTCTGTCTGTCTGTCTGTCTGTCTCTCTCTCTCTCTCTCTCTCTCTCTCTCTCTCTCTCTCTCTCTCCCTCTCCCTCTCTGTATCTCTCTCTCTGCCTGTCCCTCTCTCTCTCTATCTCTTTCTCTCTCTCTCTGTCTCCCTCTCTGTCTCTCTGTCTCTCTGCCTGTCTCTGTGTCCGTCTGTCTCTTCCTGTCTGTGTCTCTGTTTTGTCTCTCTCGTCTCTGTCCTGTCTCTGTCTCTGTCTCTCTCTCTCTCTCTCTCTCGTCCTCTCTCTCTCTCTCTCGCTCTCTCCCTTCCGTCTCTCTCCTCTCTCTCTCCTCTCTCTCTCTCTCTCTAGCTCGCTCTTTGGGTGTACTCAGAGAGGAAAACATAGAGGCACACGCACGTGCGGCTGCAACATACACACTCACACACACACACACACACACGCACAGACGTATCTTGCAACGTGTGTGTGTACATGTTTGTGTGTGTGTGCGTGCGTATCTTGCATCTTGTGTGTGTGTGTGCGTGTAAGCATGTACATGCACGCGCGCGCGTGTGCAGCCACAAATGCGCACATGAGTGTGTATATATTCATAAATATTATATATATATATATATATATATATATATATATATATATATATATATATATTATATATATATATATCCATCTCCTTGTAGCTCCCGGTAACTTTCACAGAGAGAGAGACAGAGAGACAGAAACACGGGGAGAGAGAAATAAAGAGAGAGGGGGAGAGAATGAGAGAGAGAGGAGGGGGGGGGAGAGAGTGAGAATGAGAGAGATAGGGAGGGAGAGAGAGAGTGAGGGAGAGGGGGGAGAGAACAGAGAGATACAGAGAGAGACACAGACAGACACAGACACAGACAGAGAGTCAGACAGACAGACATAAAGAGACACAGACAGAGAGTCAGACAGACAGACATAAAGAGACACAGACAGAGACACAGACCGACACACAGAGAGACACAGACAGAGAGACAGACATACAGAGACAGACAGAGACACAGAGAGACACAGACAGAGAGTCAGACAGACAGAGACAGACAGAGACACAGAGAGATACAGACAGAGTGTCAGACAGACAGAGACACAGACAGACACAGACAGAGAGTCAGACAGACACAGACAGAGAGTCACACAGACAGACAGACAGACACAGACAGACAGACAGACAGAGACAGAGAGAGACACAGACAGAGACAGAGAGAGACACAGACAGACAGAGAGTCAGACAGACAGACACAGACAGAGAGAGACAGAGAGAGAGAGAGTCAGACAGACAGACAGAGACACAGACAGAGAGACAGACAGACAGAGAGACAGAGAGAGACACAACAGACAGAGAGTCAGACAGACAGAGACTCAGACAGAGAGTCAGTCATACAGACAGACAGACAGACAGACTTCACCTTCACACCTGTGTGACTGCAGTCGAGGCTTGCCTCTCAGAGACAAGTTGTAAACCTGTCTGCAAATTCAATCACACGGGCCTGACAACCCCCCACCCCCACCCCCAACCTCCACCCCCCACCCCCCAACCCCCCTGTAAAAAGGCAGAGCTGCTTTACAGCCCGCTTAACACCGCTGTAAACGGCCCCCGGGAAGATGGGAGAGAGGGGTGTGTGTGTGTGTGTGTGTGTGTGTGTGTGTGTGTGTGTGGTGTGTGTGTGTGTGTGTGTGTGTGTGTGTGTGTTGTGTTGTTAAAGCAGTTACAAAGTGACAAACTGAAACTTGTAGCCCTGGGCTGAAAGAGAGAGGAGTGAGGGAGTGAGGGGGGAGTGAGGAGAGAGAGAGTGAGGGGGGGTTAGGGAGAGAGGAGATGAGAGGGGGGGAGTGAGGGGTGGGGGAGTGAGGGAGAGAGAGATGATGGGGGGGAGTGAGGGAGAGAGAGGAGAGTGAGGGGGGGTGGGGAGTGAGGGAGAGAGAGAGTGAGGGGTGGGAGTGAGGGAGAGAGAGAGATGAGGGGGGGGGAGTGAGGGAGAGAGAGAGTGAGGGGGGAGTGAGGGAGAAGAGAGTGAGGGGGGGGAGGGGAGTGAGGGAGAGAGTGAGGGGGGAGTGAGGGAGAGAGAGATGAGGGGGGAGTGAGGGAGGAGAGAGACGGGAAGTGAGAGATAGAGAGAAGGGAGTGGGGAGAAGAGATGAGGGAGGTAGAGAGAGTGGGGGGAGGGGGGAGTGGGAGGGGGGGGGGGGGGAGTGAGGGAGAGAGAGGGACAGAGAGAGAGAGAGAGTGAGAGAGAGAGAATGACAATAACAATGACAAAATCTTTTATTTCGAGGATAATCTTTTTTTTTAATATTCTTTTATATTTTATTCTTTTATATCGAGGATAATGGAATAAGCACTTCTGTGCTTTTTTAACATCTAGTCTCCGTGTGTATGCGGTTTTGTAAATTTTGTCATCTCTTCCCACCGGCACACAATGGCCTACTCTTACGAAAAGCGGAACAGGATTTAACGTGTGCGCAAGATGTTCTGCGTGCGTTCGCATACGGGGCCTCGGTTTATGGTCTCATCCGAAGGACTTTTGGGGAGAGTGGAGTCTGCACTGATGTTGACTCCAGGGGAAACTATCCTCTTGAACGGGAATCGAACCCGGGTCGTCAGATTGCGAGCGCAATGTTCTGACCACTAGGCTATCCCGTCCCCTCAATAAGCACCCATGTGCTTTTTCACATTCAGTTCCTGAAAAGAGAGGTGGAGAGAGAGAGAGATAGGGAGGAGAGGAGGGAGGAGATGGAGATACTGATAGACACAGTCTCTCTCAATGCGCACTTTTTTCTGGTATGAATAAAAAAATTTAAAAAGGTCAAGGTGTCCCATAACCTATAAGTCCGTAGGGTAGCGAGGTGCCAGAGACCTCAACTTCTCTAGGGGCCAGCATATTGAGGGCGGCGCCCATCTCCTCTCCCTCGCTGCTTTATCTTCCCTGACCCTAAAGAGGGCAGGTGAACTGGGGGACTGTACTGAAGCCAAGGCGCGCAAACGGTCACCCATCCAAGTGGTAACCACGCTCGACGCTGCTTAACTTGGCTGGGGGAAAGCGAGTGCTCCGACCACTGAGCTATCCAGTCCCCTTCTGGTATGGATACTATTCTGAAACCACAACATTTTGTAAATTCGATTACTTTCAACTAACTGGGTGTATGTTGTATTCGATGTGGGGTTTTTAATGGGATAGATTAGCAGCAGTGTCAAGTATTAGGTCATCATCAATTTTGTTTCCAGGTGATGCTGGATTCAGGTGGTCTTCTAAAAAGAAGCAGGGTATTAAATGAATGAAGAAGACATCTGGACTGTGTGTGTACGCATTGTTGGTGTCAGACAGCTCTTTGTTTATTCGTGTTGATGAAATGTGCAGGTATGGAATTTCCACTTTACAGCTTAGTCTTTAGTGATCGACTATGACTCTCTGACTAGGAGGCTTGACTCGCACAGTCCTTATGTGCTGCAGCCCTGGGGGCTGGTTGGCCTTTGGAGAACATCTCCAATGCTGACTGTCCTTATGCCCATTTGGCCGAGAGAGTGGGGATGTACCGTGGGCAAGGCATCTCCACTATAATCAAATTTCTGCCCAGTTTCCAAAACAGTAGCTCCCTCCTCTGCTGTTTTGGAGGTCATCGTCGGACACGACGGACAAACATACATACATGGGTGTGTACGTTTGTGTGTGTGTTGCCAAGGTCTAAACAAAGCTTGTGAGAATGTATGATTATTTCTTCCCCTCTTTCCTCTCTTGTACCTTGAAGTGTATTGTGGCTAAAGGCCGATGTGCATTAAAAAACTTCAGAGTTCAGAGATCTCTATTTGTCTGTCTGTCTGTCTGTCTGTCTGTCTGTCTGTCTGTCTGTCTGTCTGTGGTGTGTGTGTGTGTGTGTGTGTGTGGTGTGTGTGTGTGTGTGTGTGTGTGTTGTGTGTGTGTTGTGTGTGTGTGTGTGTGTAAGAGAGAGAGGGGAAAAGAAACAAAACTGAAACAGCCATAACCCCTATTGTAGGGAGGGAGGAGTGGGAGGTGACAAGTTGACAATACACGACAATAACATATCATAATAAAACATAAGAATGAAGATGGCACGATTGTTAAGACGTTCACCTGCCTAACAAGTAAACCGTTTAAGTTCTACGTTCGATTCCCGGCCTTGCCCTTTCTTCCCAGTTCGACGGGGGAAAAAATCGAACTGAATGTCAAAGTTTTTCGGATGAGATAATAAAACGAGGCCCTGTGCTCACGTGAGCGCATGCAGAACATCTCGCGCACGCTTTAGAAACCCGTTCCGCCTTTCAAAAGAGTAGGCCATTTCGTACCGGTAGGTAAAGGTTAAGGAGTCCCATAACCTATAAGGTCGTAGGGGAGCGAGGCGTCAGAGACCTCACTTCTCTAGGGGGCCAGCATATTGAGGGCGGCGCCCATCTCCTCTCCCTCGCTGCTTTACCTTCCCTGGCCCTAAAGAGGGCAGGTACCCATTTACAGCTGGGTGAACTGGGGGAGGAACTGTACTGAAGCCAAGGCGCGCAAACGGTCACCCATCCAAGTGGTAACCACGCTCGACGCTGCTTAACTTGGCTGGGGGAAAGCGAGTGCTCCGACCACTGAGCTATCCCGTCCCCGGTAGGAGCGGATGATAAAATTCCAAAAACCCGCATGCACACTGTGGTGTCCGT
>CM054165.1:3614422-3636922 GCA_028751875.1 Rapana venosa | reverse complement strand
AATTATGTCAGTGCTGATGCCATTGGCACTATGTGTCATCAGCTGGGGCCTTTTTCCTCGCACTGATCTGCATGCCACATGCCGAAGAGGCTTCATCAAGGTGATTGACCAGGCTGACCAGCTCTTGCTCTTCTCCAGCTAGGCCGTCGATGTCGTCGGCAAAACGTCAGTTTGTCATTGTCCTGCCTCCGATGCTGACTGTTCCCTCATGATTTTCCAGTGCGTCAGCCATTATTCTCGCTAAGAAGATGTTGAAAAGGGTGGGAGAGAGCAGACTTCCTTGGCGTACTCCGATTGTGGCTCAGAACCAATCTCCTATGTTGCTGTCATAGTAGACTGTGCTGGTTGCCTTGTCATAGAGGCCTTCTATGGTTCTGATCAGGTTGGCATTGATGTCATACAGCCTGTTTTATATGCATA
This sequence comes from Rapana venosa, assembly GCA_028751875.1. NCBI lineage: Eukaryota > Metazoa > Mollusca > Gastropoda > Neogastropoda > Muricidae > Rapana > Rapana venosa. The sequence continues at coordinate 3,636,502 of CM054165.1, read as the reverse complement.
TCTGTGTGTGTGAGTGAGTAAGTGTGTTTGTGTGTGTGTGTGTGTGTGAGAGTATGTAAGTGTGTTGTGTGTGTGAGTGTATGTGGATTTTTTTTAAAAATTATTTTATTCTTTTATATCGAGGATAATGAATAAGCACTCATGTGCTTTTTTACATCCAGTCCCAGTGTGTATCCGGTTTTGTAAATTGTCATCTGTTCCCAACGGCACACAATGGCCTACTCTTACGAAAAGCGAAACAGGATTTTAACGTGAGTGTGTGTGTGAGTGTGAGTGTGTGTGTGTGATGTGTGGGTTTGTGTGTGTGGTGTGTGTATGTGTGTGTGTGTGTGAGTGTGTGTGTGTGTATGAGTGTGTGTGTGTGTGTGTGTGTGAGTGTGTGTGTGAGTGCGAGTGTGTGTGTGTGAGTGTGTGTGTGTGAGTGAGTGAGTGTGTGTGTGTGTTGTGTGTGTGTGTGTGTGTGTGTGTGTGTGTGTGTGTTGTGTTGGTGTGTGAGTGTGTGTGTTGTGTGTGTGTGTGTGTGTGTGTGTGTGAGAGAGAGAGAGAGTGAGTGTGATTTGGTGTGAGTATATGTGTGTGAGTGTGTATGTGAGTGTAGTGTGGATTTTTTAAAATCTTATTTTATTCTTTTATATCGAGGATTATGGAATAAGCACTCGTGTGCTTTTTTACATCCAGTCCCCTTGTGTATGCGGTTTTGTAAATTGTCATCTGTTCCCCCCGGCACACAATGGCCTACTCTTACGAAAAGCGGAACAGGAATTAAACGTGAGTGTGTGTGAGTGTGTGTGTGTGAGTGTGTGTGTGTGTTTTGTGAGTGCGTGCGTGCGTGATGTGTGTGTCTGTCTGTGTGTGTGAGTGTGTGTCGTGTGTGTGTGTGTGTGTATGTGAGTGTGTGTGTGTTATGAGTGTGGTGTGTGAGTGTGTTTGTTGTGTGAGAATTGCGTCGTGCGTGAGTGTGTGGTGTGTGAGTGTGTGTGCGTGTGCGTGCGTGCGTGCTGAGCGTGTGTGTGTGTGTGAGTGTGTGTGTGTGTGTGTGCAAGGAAGGAAGGGGAAAGCGCTATTTTCTTCATTTCTTTTTTCGGTTCCTCGTCTAGAGCTCCGAGGTTCATCAATGGTGAGATTTACGCGTGTGCGACCGTTTCTTCCCAGCATTTAGGTAGCCAGATTCTGACTTCGGAGATGAAAGATCATTTAATATCAATGATACCTTTATTCGGTAATTCACGTTAGCGCTTGATGAGTTACAGAAACCTCGACATACCCAGCATGCATGCATACCTGCAGAGAGGTGTGAGCTCCGCCACGTCCATCTTGCCCAAGAGACATAGCCTGAACAATTCGTTGCAGCGCCCCAACGATTCCTCTGCGAGTTGAGAGAGAGAGGAGGGGAAGGAGGGAGAGAGAGGGAGGGAGAGAGAGATCGAGAGAGAGAGAGGGGGGGGGGAGAGGGAGGGGGGAGAGGGGGAAGAGAGAGAGAGGGGAGAGGGAGAGAGAGAGGGAGAAAGAGAGAGAGGGAGAAAGAGAGAGGGGGGGGAGAAGGGAGGGAGAGATCGAGAGAGAGGGAGGAGAGAGGGAGAGAGAGATCGAGAGACGGAGAGAGAGAGGGAGGGAGAGAGGGGAGAGAGGAGATCGAGAGAGAGAGGGGGGGGGGAGAAGAGATCGAGAGAGAGAGGGGGGGGGGAGAGAGATCGAGAGAGAGAGGGGGGGGAGAGAGAGATCGAGAGAGGGAGAGAGAGGGGGGGAAGAGAGAAGGGGAGAGTGAGGGAGAGAAGAGAGGTGGGGGGGGGCGGGGAGAGCGCGCGAGAGAGAGAGGGACGTGGAGAAGAGGGAGAAAGGGGAGAGAAGGGGGGAAAGAGAGAGAGGGGGAGAGAGGGAGGGAGAAAGAGAGAGGGAGATAGAAAGAGAGAGAGAGGAAGAGAGCGAGACAATGACAATGACAATTCTTTTATTTCGAGGATAATGATAAGCACTCATGCGCTTTTTTTTTACATCCATTCCCGCCCGTAGGGGTACAAACTCAATAATAAACCCAATACTCATACACTTGAGAGAGCGAGAGAGAGGGGGGGGGAGGGAGGGAGGGAGGAGAGGAGAGAAGAGGGAGAGAGGGGGAGAGAGAGAAGAGAGGGAGAGAGAGAGCGCGCAAGAGAGAGAGAGAGACAGAGAGAGACAGAGAGAGAGAGAATTTTTCCGTTAAGGACAGATTGGCCACTAGGGACACTATCACCGCCTCGCAGAATGGATTTCTCCTCATTTCAGATTGTGTCGATTGAGCTGATCCTCCACCTCCTCCCCTCCCCCCCCCCCTTCCCCCCCCCCCTCCTCCCGCCATCCCTGCCCCTCCCTCCCTCCCTCCCTCCCTCCCTTCCTCCAATCCCCTCTCCCCAATCCCCTATAGTCTGGTGAAATGATGAGAAATAGAGAGGTGTTGAAAAGGGGAAAGGTGAGAGGGAAAAGGGAGTGAAGAGGGGAGGGGTAGGGGAGAATAAGGAGGAGAAGAACGGTGGAGAGGAGGAGGAGGAGGAGGGAAGGTGGTGTTGAGAGTGAGACGACAGACTGAGAGACAGAAAGAAAGACAGACAGAAACAGAGACAGATAGAGACAGAGGCAGAGAGAGAGAGAGAGAGAGAGAGAGAGAGGAGAGAAGAGAGAGAAGAGAGAGAGAGAGAGAGAGTGACAGAGTGACAGAGAGACAGACAGACGGCAAAGAGCAGGCACAGACACAGACAATGACAATGACAAATTCTTTTATTTCGAGGATAATGAATAAGCACCTATGTGCTTTTTTACATCCAGTCCCCGCCCTTACGGATATCATCATCATTAGCCATTACACCCAGCGGTGTGTAGGGCAGCAACAAAGCGCTTCCACTCCTGCCTATTCTGGGCCAACCTAGTCTCTGATCCCCAAGAGTGCTGCATGGCCTTCATCTCACTTTCTACAGTTCTTCTTCACGTTGCTTTTGGTCTTCCTTTCTTTCTCCTTCCTTCTGGGGTCCAGTGCAATGCTGTTCTTGCGATTGACTGTGGGTCTCTTCGGAGGATGTGCCCAATCCACTGCCTGCATCTCCGTAGTAGGTCTTCATTGGAGATCTTCTCTGGCCAAAAGATCCGGAGAATTCTTCGCAGGCATATGGTGTGGAAGGATCGAAGTTTGGTAAGATCCACTTCCGTCATCCTCCAGCACTCAGAACCGTACAGGAGCGTAGACACAACACAGCTCTGGTATAGCTTCAGCTTGGTGTTGGTGCTGTACTGAGTTGATCTCCAGATATTGTTCATCTCCCTAAATACATTCCTGGCCTTGCCCAGTCTGTTGTGGATGTCTTCTTTTGTGCCGCCCTCTGGTTTGATGATGCTGCCAAGGTATGTGAACTTGTCTGTCTGGCGCAGGTCAGTTCCATTCACTTTCACAGGGGCTGGTGTGTTCACATTGAGCGACATTGTCTCTGTTTTCTTGGTGCTAATACGAAGCCCCACTTGCTGTCCGAATGTTTGGAGTCTGCTGGTCTTCTCCTGGATATGTTGGTGTGTGTGGGACAGCAGCGCCAGGTCATCCGCAAAGTCAAGGTCGTCTAGTGTTGAGAACAGGCTCCAGCGAATCCCTCTTTACGGATATATATGATAATAAAATAAAATAAAGCCCATAGCAATACACTTACACAGTATACGGAAAAAATATATATACACAAAAATCCCCACAAAAATCACCGAAGAGAGAGAGAGAGGAAAAAAAGTAGCAACAAGTAAGAAAGAAAGCAAAACAGAAAACACAGAAACAACCGAAAAAATAGCAAGAACCAAGAGCAAAACAAAAGACTCCCAGAGAGAGACACACACACACACGCACGCACACACACACACACACAGACGTACACACACTCACACACGCACACACACATACACACACTGCTTGGCTGCTTGATTGATGGATTGATTGGTTGGTTGATTGACTGATTGATCGATAATGTTTATTTTTCAATGGTTACAGATAAGTATTGACATACTTTTTTTTTTAATCATCTGACCCTTGCCCTGGGTAGGTAGGTACAATCATTGATAATGGCACCTGACGATTTTCTTTATGTAAACTGAGAGAGAGTGAGAAGCCAAAATCTGAATGTAAATATATAACTGTTATTATAGTATGTCTTATCTTCTGTTCTAGATGTGAATAACAATGTGTGTGTGTGGTTTGTGTGTGTGTGTGTGTGTGTGTGCGTGTGGTTTGTGTGTGTGCGGTTTGTGTGTGTGTGGTTTGTGTGTGTGTGTCTGTGTGTGTGTGTGTGTGTGTGTGTGGTTTGTGTGTGTGTGCGCGCGCGCGTGTGTGCGTGTGTTGTTTGTGTGAGTGTCTGTCTGTCTGTGTCTTCGGTGTCTGTCTTGCAATCGCTTTGGAAAAGGGGCGATTTAAAAACAAACTATCTAGTGTTTCTTCCGTTTTTATATCAGGACGGAGAGACAGAGACAGAGACCTAGTCTCAGACGTTTATTCCTAAAGGCCAGAGCCCCTTAGAAGGGGAATAAACATAACAATATCATCATGACATAAAATGCAACAGTACAGTATTGGCTACACACCTTAACACTGTGTTTCTTATCTTAAAAGTTTTCTGTAAGTACAATGCTAAATGCCGTATAGTTGTCTTGTGTTTGTTGTAGTCGAAAACAATATCATCTTAAACAGACAAGGTTGCGAGTAATGCTTACATGGAATACATTGTTTTCTGAGATCACTTCATCCAGCACAAGTCAGAACAAAATGTACTTCATTCTCTTGTGACTCAAAGCATGGGAGAGAGAGAGAGGGGGGGGTGTTGATTGATTGATTGATTGATTGATTGATAACATTTATTGCCACGGGTTACAGATAAGTATTGACATACTTTTTTTTTCATCCACCCTTTGCTCTGAGTAAGGACTGCCGCTAATTATTACAGCTAATTAGTTTCAAGTAAACCTGAAAAAAAGAAAACAGAGAGAGAGAGAGAGAGAGAGAGAGAGAGAGAGAGAGAGAAGCAATGACAGTGACAAATTCTTTTATTTCGAGGATAATGAATAAGCACCCATGGGCTCTTTTACAACCAATCCCCGCCCTTAGGAATATATATGATGATGATGATGATGATGATGATGATGATCATGATCATGATAATAATAATAATAATAATAATAATAATAATAATAATAATAATAATAATAATAATAATAATAATAATAATAATAATAATAATAATGTATGAATTTATATAGCGCTGAATCTTGTAAAGCAACAAATCAAAGAGAGACAGACAGACAGACAGAGACAGACACAAACAGGCAGACAGACAGACAGAGACAAACAGAGAGAGATGTTACACATTTACGTCAAGGGTTTCGTCTCTACCTATTCTCTCTTCCCTCCACTCCACCCCACGCCACCTCCTCCCATCCTCCCTCCCTCAAACAACTGTCGTTATGAAATCACGTGACCCCAGCTTACGCTTTTTGTCCCAATTTGATTGGACAATCCTTTGTCATTAGCATTCCTAGGTCATGAGCCTTTTAAAACAAACAAAGAAGAAGTAACGAGGGGGAGGGGTGGGGGAAGGGGAATATGGTTTTCACCTTTCGACCCTAACATCATTTGGAAAGAAACTACAACTGCGTTCTTCTGCGTTGTAAAAAGTCCTAGCGATTTTTGGAAAGATTCTCCGTGTGTGTGTGTGTGTTTATTTTTTTGTTTATTTTTTTAGGATGAGGTATAGTGATTGAGTGCATGCGTTGCTATGGAAACCGTGTGGAAGACGTTCCTATTGCCTCCCTTATCCAGTTTTCTTCTCCCTTGCCTTCTTCCGATATAATTGCTTCCCTTAACTCAACAATGGCGTTTGTTATCTTCTCCTTGAGGACATTTTGCTTTTTTTGCTTTTTTTTTTTTTTGGTTTTTGTTTTCAGGTTGGGGTTTTTTTCAATTGTAGAGAAATCAGTTTGATTGGCCGTTTACTGTAAATCTTTTTTTTTCTTTCTGCTGCCCAGATGTCTGTCTGTCTCAGTGTCTGCCTTGCTTTCTGTCTGTATGTCTCTGTCTTTATGTGTATCTGTCTGTCTGTCTGTCTGACTCTCTCTCTCCTCTCTCTCTCTCTCTCTCTCTCTCTCTCTTCTTCCATCCCTCATCTCTCTTCCATCCAACCACTGTACAAATAGGGAGATGAAGAGGCAGACAGAAAAAACGATGGGAAGACAACACCAGAGAGAGAGAGACAGAGAGAGACAATTTTGACAATTATTTATTTGTGATAAGCTTTACGCCCATTCACAAGGGAACAGAGGGGTGGGGACTGGGCACAGCACACAAAACTGAGAAAATACAGTCAACAACAGCCCGAGAGAGAGAGAGAGAGAGAGAGAGAGAGAGAGAGAGAGAGAGAGAGAGAGAGAGAGAGAGAGAGAGAGAGAGAGAGAGAATACTGGCCTTTAGTTTAACGATATACTACGAAACGTTGAGAACTGGGAGGAGTGGAGGAAGCTGGTTGCAAAGGGCAAAACAAAGGCTGGTAGAAAAATCTGCAGTGGTTCCCCAAAGTTAGCTGCTCTAAGGGATAAGTGATGGTGACATGTATACTGCTATGCTATGCTGTGCTCTGCTACGCTATGCTATGTTATGCTATGCTATGCTATGCTGTGCTGTGCTATGCTGTGTTATGCTATGCTATGCTACGCTGTGATATGCTATGCTATGCTCTGCTATGCTATGCTGTGCTATGCATTGCTAGGCTTTTCTGTGCTGTGCTATGCTATACTATGCTGTGCTGTGCTATGCTATGCTGTGTTGTGTTGTGATATGCTACGCTACGCTGTGCTACGCTATGCTTTGCTCTGCTACGCTATGCTATGCTATGCTGTGCTATGCTCTGCTACGCTATGCTTTGCTCTGCTACGCTATGCTATGCTATGCTATGCTGTGCTACGCTGTGCTATGCTATGCTGTGCTACGCTATGCTATACTATGCTATGCTATGCTGTGCTATGCTATGCTGTGCTACGCTATGCTATGCTGTGCTGTGCTATGCTGTGCTATGCTATGCTATGCTATGCTGTGCTACGCTATGCTATGCTGTGCTGTGCTATGCTGTGCTATGCTATGCTATGCTATGCTATGCTGTGCTGTGCTATTCTATGCTATACTATGCTGTGTTGTGCTATGCTATGCTGTGCTATGCATTGCTACGCTATGCTATGCTATGCTGTGCTGTGCTATGCTATGCTATGTTATGAAATGTTATGTTATGTTATACTTCTTCGTCGAACACTCAGACAACTTTTGTCGGTCATATGAGCAAAAATGCGTTGTTAAGCGCCTGACAAGTCAGACCCAGCACATCCGACTTCGGCATGGGAGAGAACTGTTGTCTTTTAAGTCTTTCTGGGGGAAAAGGCAGGAAAATGGACCAAGAAGGCAGAAAAAAGACAAGAAGGAGGTGGCAGGAAGAAAAAGAATCAGGTGGAAACAAAGAGGGGGATAGAAAAGAGGGAATTCCTAGCAATATTAATGAATAAACCTTATTTAAACCAATTCCCATGGAATTTCCAGAAGGTGGGGATGCTATTTATACTGACAGGCCCCAGGCATCCCTACAGGGGGAGTTACATTATAATAATAATAATAATATATGGAATTTATATAGCGCTGAATCTTGTAAAAAACAAACAAATCGAAGCGCTTGCACTCAATCATTTACAGGCATGCAACTCTCCTTAAACATAATAAACAACAGATTTCAAATCCATGCGCGCGCACGTACGCACGCACGCACACGCACGCACGCACGCACGCACACACACACACACACACACACACGGAACAACACTTAGAAGGTGAAAGATGCTGTTGAAAATTAGGGACAGATATGTGGGGGGAAAGTCTCAGGTAGGAAATAAGTGTGTTTTGAGGCTGGATTTGAAGGTATCAAGTGAAGGCTTTTGGCGAAGTGAAAGAGGGAGGTCATTCCAGGTGGATCGACCAGAAACAGAGAAGGAGCCACGGCCAACAGTGGTTTGTTTGAATCGGGGTGTTCGAAAGCACAAAGTATCTGCGGCTGAACGAAGGGAATGGAGTGTACAGGTGAAGACAGTTACAGAGATAAGAGGGTGCAGATTTGTGGAGACATTTGAAACAGAGGGTATTGATTTTATACTCCAGTCTTCGTGAGACAGGCAACCAGTGAAGATATCGCAGAAGAGGAGTAATTATCATATTAAAACATATGATTTTGTGTTGTGTTGTACTATTTTGTATTGAATACTATATGATATTGTATTTTATCATATATCATATCATATATTATGATAAATAAGCCATTCTGTTTTCGAAAGAGTAGGCCATTGTGTGCCAGTGGGAAAGGATGACAACATTTACAAAATTGCATACACCGGGACTGGATGTAAAGAAAGCACACGAGTGCTTATTCCATTATTCTTGAAATAACAGAATACAGAATATATCCCGAGATGTTGTTTATGTCATGTGATATAATATTCTATAGTATCATATTATGTTATATTGTTACATATCATTGTCTCGATATATGTACTTCTCTATGTAAAGCTTGGGCAGTTCTTCATGGGGAACTATGCCACAGGAGACTACAGGGGCCATTGAACAAAGAAAAAAAAAACCTGTGTATGTGGTGATTGTCTACATCTGTCTGTCTGTCTGACTGTTGTGTTCAAAGTCTCTCCACAAATTTATGAAGTCTAGTTGACTGCCTATCTAAGGTTTTCAGCCTTTTAACCAGCAGTTTTCTGTCCACAGATTATTTATTCTCTTTACTGTCCTGCCTTCAAGTCTTTTTCCCGTTTAGCCAATGAAAACATGCCCTGTTGTGGCAGAGGTTGTGTGGGCCAATCAAAACATCCCGTCCCGTGTTTAGCAGACGCTCTCAGTGCCAATCACAACATCCGGTGCGTGTTCAGCAGACGCTCTGTGAACCAATCAAAACACGCTCTGTCAGTTTAGCGCAGCTGCTCCTTCCCTCCGAGCCAATGGGAAGACGTCATTTTGCTCTGTTCATAATATATGCTAATGAGCAGACTTGTCAGTTTCTCTGCAGGTAGTGGATCCCTTTCTTTCAAGTGAACAAGTCATCTGTGAGAGAGGGGAGAAAACGCTTGTGTCGTACAGCTTGGGCTGTTCTCTCTTCATAAGTGAGAAAAAGTGATTCAATTTGCTTTGTTTTTATTGTTGTGCGTTTCCCAGCTTAACACTCAGGGGGTCACCCAGAATGTGAATTCTGACTCACTCATCATGGTCGGAGCACTCACTTTCCCCCAGCCAAGTTAAGCAGCGTCTAGCATGGTTACCACTTGGATGGGTGACCGTTTGCGCGCCTTGGCTTCAGTACAGTTCCCCCAGTTCACCCAGCTGTAAATGGGTACCTGCCCTCTTTAGGGTCAGGGAAGGTAAAGCAGCGAGGGAGAGGAGATGGGTACCGCCCTCAATATGCTGGCCCTAGAGAAGTGAGGTCTCTGACGCCTCGCTCCCCTACGACCACATAGGTTATGGGACTCCTTACCTTTACCTACCTGCACTACTTGCTTCACCTACAACTACAAAGCAAAAAGTCCAGGTCAGAAGTGTGCGGTGGTTCGAATCCCACATGGTGGTGGTTTGAGCCCGAAACTTTTCCCCCATCCATTAGACCATGAGTGGTGGTCTGGGCGCTAGTCTTTTGGATGAGACCATAAACCGAGGTCCTGTGTGTTACACAAAAATTATTCAGCGCATGTAAGAGAACCCACGGCAACAGGAGAGTTGTCCCTGGCAAAAATCTTTAGAAAAAAGCCACTCTGTTAGGGAAACAAATACAGTTGCAGACCAAAAAAAAAGAAGAAAAAATAGGGTGGCGCTGCTCTTGTGGCGACGTGCTCTCCCTGGGGAAAGCAGCCCGGATTTCACACAGAGAAATCTGCTGTGACTTTAAAGTGGTAGAAATAAATGAATAAAGAAATAAATACTATCTACATTCCAGGGTTGTTGTTTTTTATATAAATGACGGTGCCAAAGTTCTCTCTCTCTCTCATTAAAATATTCGAGTTGAGAGTTCGAGTTCTCTCTCTCTCTCTCTCTCTCTCTCACTCTCTCTCAGCTTTCTCTCTCTCTCTCTCTCTCTCTCTCTCCTCTCTCTCTCTCTCTCTCTCTCTCTCTCTCCTAGCTCTCTCTCTCTCAGCTCTCTCCCCCTCTCTCTTTCTCGCTCTCTCTTTCTCGCTCGCTCTCTCTCCTCTCCCTCTCTCTCTCTCTGTCTCTGTCTCTCTCTCTCTCCCTCCCTCCCTCTCTCCCTCTCTAAGCTCTCTCTCTCTCTCTCTCTTTCTCTCTCTCTCTCTCAGCTCTCTCTCTCTCTGTGATCTCTCTCAGCTCTCCCTCTCTCTCTCTCTCTCTCAGCTCTCTCTCTCTCTCTCTCTCTCTCTCTCTCCTTCTCCTCTCTCTCTCTTTCTCCTCTCTCTCTGAGCTCTCTCTCTCTGAGCTCCCTCTCTCCCTCTCTAAGCTCTCTCTCCCTCTCTCTCTCTCTCTCTCTCTCTCTCTCTCTGAGCTCGCCCTCTCTCTCTCTCTCTCTCTCTCTCTCTCTCTCTCTCTCTCTCTCTCTCTCTCTCTCTCTCGGGGGAAAGAGTTGTCTTCTCTCCCTCCCTTGCAGCCTGGTGACCTTGACGTTAGAGTGCAGGTCGGTCACAGGAGAGGGCGCTGTCAATTTCTTATTGCTTGGGGGGAGGGGGGGGGGAGGAAAGAGGGAAGGAAGGAGGGTGATGGTCATGGTGGTGGTGGTTTGGGGGGGGGGGGGGGGGGGGGGGGGGAGGGGGAGGAGGGGTAGGAGATAGAGGGGGAGGAGGGGGGAGATGGGGGGGGAGAAGAAGAGAGATTTAGACTGGTGGTGGACTCTGGAGGAATGCTGCCACAGGGTATGTTCTTGTTCGTTCCTCTTTGCAAACTTCTGGTGTTCTTACACGGCTTTTTTTGTTTTGTTTCTTCATCCTCCTGCCACTAGGGTGTTTTTTTTGTGGGGAGGGAGTGGAGGGATGGGGGTTGGGTTGGGGGGGTTGTCAGTTTTTCGGGGTGGGTTGGGGTGGGTTTTTTTGGTGGTGAGTGGGTGGGGGGGGGGGGGGGGGTTGTCTCCTCGTCTCCTCTCTCCATCCCCACCCCCTCCTCTCCTCCGTTGTTGTTTTTTCTGACCCGGGAGTGAACAGTGCAGCCTACTGTCTGTACTATACCAGCGCTATATCAATTCCATACATTATTATTATTATTATTATTACTGGTGGCCTGACTTTCACCATTGTGGATCTGCGTTGTTGGTAGAGAGTTCCACTTTTTTGGGGGGTGGGGGGAGGGGGTGGCCCGTGTGCGAACGCACGCAGAACATCTCGCGCACACGTTAAAACCTGTTCCGTTTTTCGGAAGAGTAGGCCATTGTGAGGCGGTAGGGGAACGGATGACAAAATTGACAAAAACTGCAAACATACGGGGACTGGATGGGAAAAAAAGAACACGAGTGATTATTTCATTATCCTCGAAAGAAAGGAATAAAATGAATAAAAACAAAATGCACACACACACACACACACACACCATTATCCTCGAGATAAAAGAATGAATAAAAAAAATAATAACACACACACACACACACACTCATACACGCGCCACACACACACACACACCACACACACACACACACCACACACACACACACACACAACACAACACAACACAACACAACACATACACCATTATCCTCGAAATAAAGGAATAAATTTTAAAAAAATAAAAAATGAAACACACACACACACTCACACACCACACACTCACCACACACACACACACACACACACACACACACACACAACCACCTCCCAAAGAAACGCTAAAAGCTAGTTTATTTTGAACTGTATATGTGTGCCAATCAAAAAGATTAAAATATAAAAAATAAAAGATAAACAATGCTGCTGACAGAACTGTCCACACGCGCCACACCAAAGTCTCCTGATCCTAACAAAAAGCACCAAGCCGCGAAAACACCAGGCCACCTCCGTCATCCCCAACTTTTCGGCACAGCACTGAAAGTGTGGTCGGAGTTGTCTGTCCCACAGGGAGGGAGAGTTGTCTTTTCCTGGCGGTGTAATGACCTTCACGGAGAGTGCATGTTCAGACCTGAGGGGTCGCCACCACCAGAGGGCGCTGTCAATCTGTTACAGCTAGTAGGAGGTGGGGGGGGGGGGGGGGTATGGGGGGGGGGGGAGGGGAGGCGAGAGGGAGGGAGGGAGGGGTGGGGGTGGGGGGTGGTGAGGTAGATCTGAAGAAGAATCAAGGGTGGGTATTGGCTATACTCCAATTTTCGTATTTTGCCCATTTTCTTTCTATATTTTGAGTCACTGTTCTGCAGTGTGTGTGTTGTGTGTGTGTGTGTGTGTTTGTGTGTGTGTGTGTGTGTGTGTGTGTGTGTGTGTGTGTGTGTGTGTGTGTGCTTTTTTTTTACATCCAATCCCCGTGAGTATGCAGTTTTGTTGATTTTGTTATCCGTTCCCACCGGCACACAAAGGCCCACTCTTCCGAAAAGCGGAACGGGTTTTGACGTGTGCGCAAGATTATTCTGCGAGTGTTCGCACACGGGACCTCGGCTTACAGTGTCATCCTAAGGACTTTTTTTTTTGGGGGGGGGATGGGGATGGAGTCGGCACTGATGTTAACTCCAGAGGAAAAAATCCTCTTGAACGAGATTGGAACCCGCGTCAGCAGATCACGAATCCATCACTCTAACCACCAGGCTGTTCCGTCGACACCCCCCCCCCCCCCCAACCCAACTGAGACAAATAAAATGCCTGACTACTTTCTCAGCTGAAGGAGTGGTGACGCGCTCTCCCCGGGGAGAGAGAGCAGCCCGAATTTCACGGAGAGAAATCTGCCATGACTTAAAGTGGTATGAAATGAAATGAAATTAAATGAATCTCCGGGTCACGGTGACCTTCAGTGTTGCCCACACAAAGCTTAGAGGCCAGGCCAGGGGGCAACTCGGGGTTCCGGGTCATCATCATCATCATCATCATCTTCTATTTTCTTGTCTTTCTCTCCCTCAGAAGACACGGCAACACATTCATTTCATTTATTTATTTATTTCATTTATACCACTTTAAGTCACGGCAGATTTCTCTGCGTGAAATTTGGGCTGCTCTCCCCAGGGGAGAGCGCGTCGCCACAAGAGCAGCGCCACCCTTTTTTTTTTCCTGTCTGCAACAGTATTTGTTTCCCAATCAGAGTGGCTTTTTTTCTACAGAATTTTGCCAGGGACAACTCTCTTGTTGCCGTGGGTTCTTTTATGTGCGCTGAATAAATTTGTGTAACACACGGGACCTCGGTTTATCGTCTCATCCGAAAGACTAGCGCCCAGACCACCACTCATGATCTAATGGATAGGGAAAAAAGTTTCGGGTCCAAACGGGGTACGAACCACCGCACAATTCTGACCCGGACTTTTTGCTTTCTAGACAGGCGCGTTACCTCTAGACCACCGATCCATATACACATCCATTTCCTTGCCGCCCACAAGCCCCTTTCACTGCACGATGCAATTCCAGGGTAGGATCTGATCTGAAGCAATTCTGGTAGGACGACCATGTCTGGTGACTATTGGGGGAAACGGGATGATAGCCTAGTGGTTACAACATTGCGTTCGCAATCTGACGACCCGGGTTCGATTCTCGTTCAAGGGGGATATTTTCCCCCTGGAGTTAACATCAGTGCAGACTCCACTCTCCCCAAAAATTCTTTCGGATGAGACTATAAACCGAGGCCCCGTGTGCGAACGCACGCAGAACATCTTGCGCACACATTAAACCCTGTCCCGCTTTTTGTAAGAGTAGGCCATTGTGTGCCGGGGGGAAACAGATGATAGAATTGACAAAACCGCATACACACGGGGACTGGATGTAAAAAAAAGCATATAAGTGCTTATTCCATTATCCTCGATATAAAAGAATACAATAAAATAAAAACCATCTACCCGTCTATCTAGCTCCCTTCACGAGTCATTTTTTTCTTCTTTTATTTCGAGGATAATTGAATAAGCATTCATGTGCTTTTTTTTTCATCCAGTCCCCGTGTGTATACAGTTGTATCAATTTTGTCAACCGTTCCCTACCAGCACACAATGGCCTACTCTTCAAAAAAAAGCGGAACGGGTTTTAACGTGTGCGCGAGATGTTCTGCGTACGTTCGCACACGGGACCTCGGTTTATAGTCTCAATTAGCAAGTTTTTTGTTAAAAAATAAAAGACACTACTCTGCATGCGAAGCTAAAGTTGGAGTGCAGCCATAAAGGGGAGGGGGGTGAAGGGGGAGGGAGGTAAGGCGGAAGGGAAGTGATCTGTTCTCTCATGTAAATGTCTACTGTCTTACACAGCTTTTTCCTTGCCGGTGCTGCAGTCACACAAACACGCTCCCTCTTGTCTTTTGACCCTGCAGGCAAAAACGATGATGGCCATTGAGAAGATGGTTTTGTTCTGCTAAATCCTTACTTTCTGACAGTTCTGTAAAGCTGCTTCTGGCATTCTCTCAATGCTCTGTGTGACAGCCCAGAGTACACTCTGCGATTCTTACGTGCTCTCAGGGGGGGTCCACGAAAACTTTTTTTTATTTCACTGTCACGATTCTTGACGAGCATAGGCGTCTCTTCAAAAGGGCATTCATTTTATAGCTTTTTTTGTGTGTGTTTGCTTTTCTGTTTTTCCCTCCAAGTTTGGTTGTTGTTTTGGTTTCTTTGCATCAAAGTTTCATCCCACCTTGCATGATTGTAGTGTCTGTGCTGGTAGCTAGGCATGCGTTGGTCAGGTGTGAGCATGGCATGGATGTAGGCCTGGTTGTTAGTCTGCTGTTGTGGCAGTGCAGTTGATACTGCTGTCCATGCTGCAGTTTATACTGCAGTCCGTGCTGCAATCCATGCTGCAGTCCATACTGCAGTCCGTGCTACAGTCCGTACTGCAGTATGTGCTGCAATCCATGCTGCAGTTGATACTGCAGTACATGCTTCAGTCCATGCTGCAGTCCATGCTGCAGTCCATACTGCAGTTGATAGTCAAGTCCATGCTGCAGTTGATACTGCAGTCCATGCTGCATACTACACTTGATACTGCAGTCCATACTGCATACTACAGTTGATACTGCAGTCCATACTGCATACTACAGTTGATACTGCAGTCCATACTGCATACTAAAGTTGATACTGCAGTCCATACTGCATACTACAGTTGATACTGCAGTCCATACTGCATACTACAGTTGATACTGCAGTCCATACTGCATACTACAGTTGATACTGCAGTCCATACTGCATACTACAGTTGATACTGCAGTCCATGCTGCATACTACAGTTGATACTGCAGTCCATACTGCATACTACAGTTGATACTGCAGTCCATACTGCATACTACAGTTGATACTTCAGTCCATACTGCATACTACAGTTGATACTTCAGTCCATACTGCATACTACAGTTGTTACTTCAGTCCATACTGCATACTACAGTTGTTACTTCAGTCCATACTGCATACTACAGTTGATACTGCAGTCCATGCTGCATGCTACAGTTGATACTGCAGTCCATGCTGCAATTGATACTGCAGTCCATGCTGCAGTTGCTGAGACTGTGGTGTCTGTGGGGAGGGCTGGTGGGCTGTTTGTCCTGCAGGTAATGAAGAACTGGCGTCATCACGTCCTCTTCCTAGGCTAGAGCTTCCTTTGTATTTTTGTATGTTTGTCCGTCGTGTCCGACGATGACCTCCAAAACAGCATAGGAGGCAGCTGCTGTTTTGGAAACTGGGCAGAAATTTGATTTTAGTGGAGATGCCTTGCCCACAGTACATCCCCACTCTCTCGGCCAAGTGGGCATAAGGACAGTCAGCGTTGGAGATGTTCTCCAAAGGCCAACCAGCCCCCAGGGCTGCAGCACATAAAGGACTGTGCGAGTTAAGCCTCCTAGTCAGAGAGTCATAGTCGATCACTAAAGACTAAGCTGTAAAGTGGAATTCCATGAGTGGGAAAGAAAGCCACTGGTCATACAGCCTCTCACTTTGCTGTTGCCCCCAGTGTCAATGGTTTAATCAAGAACTGGGATAAAGCCCAGGCGCTGACGGCAGAGGCTAGAGCTTCCAGGTTCGTCAATAGTCAGTCAGGTGTTGAGTATGAGACCGTTCTGGTCTATCATTCAGGTAGCTACATTCCGATTTAAGGGATATATGTCTTTCTATCTATCTATGTATCTGTCTGTCTATCTATCTATATGTCTGTCTGTCTATCTGTCTGTCTATCTATCTGTCTGTCTGTCTATCTGTCTATCTATCTATATATCTGTCTGTCTGTCTGTCTATCTATCTGTCTGCCTGTCTGTCTGTCTATATGTCTGTCTGTCTATCTATATATCTATCTCTATCTGTCTCTAGCTAGCTATCTGTCTACCTGTCTATCTATCTCTCTCTCTCTGTCTGTCTGTCTATCTACTCTATCTATCTATCTACTCTGTCTGTCTATCTATTGTCTATCTATCTGTCTGTATACATATATATTTAGGGGATAGATAGACAGATAGATAGATAGATAGATAGATAGATAGATAGATAGATAGATAGATAGATAGATAGATAGATAGATAGATAGATAGATAAATAGATAGATAGATAGATAGATAGATAGACCGACCGACAGACAGACAGACAGATAGACAGATAGATAGATAGATAGATAGATAGATAGATAGATAGATAGATAGATAGATAGATAGATAGATAGATAGATAGATAGATAGATAGATAGACAGACCGACAGACAGACAGACAGATAGACAGATAGATAGATAGATAGATAGATAGATAGATAGATAGATGGATAGAATGATAGATAGATAGATAGATAGATAGATAGATAGATAGATAGATAGATAGATAGATAGATAGATAGATAGATAGATAGACAAGCAGACCAAAAGACAAACAGAAAGACAGTCAGACAGACAGATAGACAGACAGACAGACAAAAAGACAAGCAGACAGACAGACAGACAGACTACAAATTGACTGATGTAGCCCAAATCCAAACACGCCCGTTCCTGTCCTTACTTACCACTGCCGTGTGTGCACCAGTCTGTTATGAGCAGCCCTTCTGGGGCAGAGTCCTCTAAATCACTTCCTGAGCAAACAGCGAAAGGTTTAAGAGAGAGAGAGAGGGAGAGAGAGAGAGAGAGACAAGACAGACAGACAGACAGAAAGATACAGAGAGAAGGACAGACAAAAGACACAGAGAGAATCACTTCCTGAGCAAACAGCGAAAGGTTTAGCAGACAGACACAGGAGAGAGAGACAGAGAGAGAGAGAAGACAGAGAGAGAGAGAAAGACAAAGAGAGACAGACAGACAGAAAGACACAGACAGACAGAAAGACACAGAGAGAATCACTTCCTGAGCA
The DNA here is from genome assembly GCA_028751875.1 of Rapana venosa. NCBI lineage: Eukaryota > Metazoa > Mollusca > Gastropoda > Neogastropoda > Muricidae > Rapana > Rapana venosa. Next base: position 3,619,025 of record CM054165.1, on the reverse strand, counting down.
AACAGTGAAAGGTTAAGAGAAAGACAGACAGACAGACAGACACAGACAGAAAGACAGAGACAGACAGACAGACAGAAAGACACAGAGAGAATCACTTCTGAGCAAACAGCGAAAGGTTAAGAGAGAGAGACAGACAGACAGACAGACAGACAGACACAGACAGAAAGACAGAAACAGAAAGACCACAGAGAGACAGACAGACAACACAGACGACGACAGAAAGACAGAGAGAAAGTAGGGGCAGAGAGAGGGATGAGAGAAAGAGAGTGAGAAAGACAGACAGACGGAGAGACAGAGACAGAAACAGAGAGAGAGACAGAGACCGACAGGGAAAGGGAAGGGGGGGCAGAGAGACAGAGAGGGTGGGAGGGGACAGAGAGAGGGGGGAGGAAAGAGAGTGAGAGACAGACAGACAGACAGACCGTGACAGAGAGGCAGGACAAGGAAGAAAGAAAAGATATTGAATGAAGAAATAGAGCAGAAGAGAGGATTCCCTCCGTCTTTCTTTAGTTTTCCTTTCTGCCACCCATCTCTCCTTCCTTATGTTGTTTCTATTTTTGTGTTCTTTCTCCATTCGTTCTTTTCCCCCTTCCTTCCTTCCTTCCCTGCCTACCTCTTTTTGTCTTTCTTTCTATCCTTCTTCCTTCCTTCCTTCCCTGCTTAATTCTCTCTAGCTTTCCTTCTTCTGGCCTCTTCTCTTCTTTCATTCTTTCTCTTCTTATTCCCACTTAATTCCTTCTTTCTTTCTGCTTCTTCTTCCTTCCTTCTAACTTCTCCTTTCTTCTTTCTTTCTTTTTCTTTCTTCATTCATTCTTTCTTTCCCTACTTTCCCTCCTTTCTCTTTCTTCTTCTTCCTTCCCTGTCTAATTCCTTCTTTCTTTCCTTTCTACCCTTCCTTCCTGTTTGCCCATGTCCCCGTCACCCGCATGATCCAATGAGCAGCAGTAGCGTTATCATTATCACCAGCAGCAGCAGCAGAAGCAGCAGCATTATCATCCGCAGCAGAAGCATTATCATAATCATCAGAGCAGCAGCAGCATCATTATCAGCAGCAGAAGCAGCATTATCATCATCAGCAGCATTATCAGCAGCAGCAGCAGCATTATCATCAGCAGCATTATCATTATCAGTAGCAGTATTATCAGCAGCAGCAGCAGCATTATCATCAGCAGCAGCAGCATTATCAGCAGCATTATCAGCAGCAGCATTATCATAAGCAGCAGCAGCAGCATTATCATAAGCATCATTATCATCAGCATCATTATCATCAGCAGCATTATCATCAGCAGCATTATCATTATCAGTAGCAGCATTATCAGCAGCAGCATTATCAGCAGCAGCATTATCATACAGCACAGCATTATCATCACAGCAGCAGCATTTTATCAACAAAAGGAAACAGCAGCATAAAATTAACACATTATCAGCAACATTATCATCCCACAGCACAGCACCCGCATTTTGCTACGCAGCTTATCATTTTCATCGAACAGCAAGCAGCATATCACCATCATCATCAGGGCACAGCAGCAGATATCACCACATACAGCAACAGCGCACATACATATCATCATATCAACAGCGCGCATATCATACCAGCAGCAGCAGCAGTACCCCGCGTTTCCTTGTTTGCTGTGTCGATGTCTTGTTCCTGCTGTAACGTAAGGCGTGGAGCGGACAGGACAGATGATGCCGCAGGCAACCTATAGCATGGCGCTGCGGGAGTCTGCCGTGGAGTCTTCTGACAGGCCTGCCTGCCTGCCTGCCTGCCTGCCTGTCTGTTTGCCTGCCTGTAGCTATGGATGGCCACATTCATCACATACACACATCGTGTACAGCGCTTGCCAGAACACTCCTTGCTCTCTCTGTCTCCGTCTCTGTCTCTCTCTGTCTCTGTCTCTCTGTCTCTGTCTTCTCTCTGCTTATCTCTCTGCGTCTCTCTCTGTCTCTCTCTGTCTGTCTCTCTCTCTATCTCTCTCTCTCCTCTCTCTCTCTCTCCTCTCTCTCTCTCCTCTCTCATCTCTCTCTCTCTCTCTCTCCTTGTTAAATTTTTTTAGGATGGAAGGGGGGATTGTATTGAAGATGAGAAGTTTAGAGATGGAAGTTTTTTCTGGAATTTGGAAAAGATTTCGAACTGAAATAGACAGGGGGGGTGGGGGAGGAAGGGGTACTGCACAGTGGGGGATGAGGGGAGGGTGGGGGATGGATGGTAGGGTAGGGTGGGGGGGTGGTGGTGATGGAGGGGGTGGTGGGTTGTTTCAAAACATGAAAATAAGTAGTGAACAAACTAAACAGTACACACACACATGCGCGCGCGCACACACACACACACATACACTACACGCACACACACATACGCGCGCCACTCTCTCTCACACATACACACCCACCACCCACGTCACACACACACACGTCACACACACCACACGCACGCACGCACACACACACACACACACCCCCACACACATAAATACACAACACACAACACACACAACATATATATACATAAATATATAAACGCACACACATATAAACACACACACTACATATAAATACACACACATATAAACACACACACACATATAACACACACACATAAACCACACACACAAAAACACGAGCACACACACATAAACACACATACACACATAAAACACACACACAAATAAAACACTACATAATATAAACACACACACATATAAACACACATACATATAAACACACACACACATATAAACACACACACATATAAACACACACACATATAAACACACATACATAAAAAACACACACACATATATAAAACACACACAATATAAACACATACATAAAACACACACACACCACACACACACACACACACACGCGCGCGCGCGCGCGCGCCACACACACACACACACACACACACACACACACCACACACACACACACACACCACACACACACACACACACACACACACACCAGTTAGAAGCCTGTGCCAACAAGGGTACGCTTTCTACAACAGGTCCCCCCACACACACGAATTTCTCTGTTTGTGAGAAAAGGGAAAAAAAACCAGTATTCGTCTCCATAATCCCCACAAGGAAACAGACGAGATGGACAGAAAGTAAAGAAGGAAAGGGAGGAGTGGAAGGAAGGAAGGAAGGAAGGAAAGTAGGGGGAACAACAACAACAGCAAACAACAACAACATCATCGAAACTACAACTATTTAGATAAATAAATGAATAAAAAGAAACCCCAAAAAAATTTGTTTACAATTTTTTTAATACAACTATCACTCCGGGTCGGAAGAGTGCGGTAGTTTATTTTTTTAATTTTATTTATTTACTCTTTTATATCGAGGATAATGGAATAAGCACTCATGTGCTTTTTTACATCCAGTCCCCGTGTGTATGCGGTTTGTTAATTCTGTCATCTGTTCCCACCGGCACACAATGGCCCTACTCTTACGAAAAGCGGAACAGGATTTAACGTGTGCGCAAGATGTTCTGCGTGCGTTCGCACACGGTAGTTCGATCCCCGTTTGGGCCCAAACTCCCCCCCCCCCCCCTCCCTGTCCACTAGACCATCATTAGTGGTCTTGGTGGTCTTTCGGATGAGACGATAAAGCGAGGTCCCGTGTGTTATACACATATTTAGCGCACGTCAAAGAACCCACGGCAACAAGAGGGGTCCCCCTGGACAAAACATTCTGTAGAAAAAAAACACTCTAATAGGGAAACAAATACAGTTGCAGACAGGAAAAGAAGAAAAATAATGGGTGGCGCTGTTCTCTTGTGGCGACGTGCTCTCCCCGGGGAGATCAGCCCGAATTGCACACAGAGAAATCTGCTGTGTCTTAAAGTAAAAAGAAAAAAAATTAAAAGATAAAGGTGTCCCACAACCTATAAGGTCGTAGGGGAGCGAGGCATCAGAGAACTCAACTTCTCCAGGTGCCAGCATATTGAGGTCAGCGCCCATCTCCTCTCCCTCACTGCTTTACCTTCCCTGACCCTAAAGAGGGCAGGTACCCATTTACAGCTGGGTGAACTGGGAGACTGTGCTTAAGCCAAGGCGCGCAAACGGTCACCCATCCAAGCGGTAACCACGCTCGACGCTGCTGGGGGAAAGCGAGTGCTGTGACCACTGAGCTATCCCGTCCCCGGTGGTACCAAGAAAAACCTATCACTGCAGCTGGCTACTGCCGGCAGCATGGAAAGGACCAGCCGCCGTGGCACAGTGGTAAGTGCTCTAGTGTTGGAAGGTCGCGGGTTCGAATCTCCTAAGAGTCATAAAAGGGGTTTGGGGGGTTGGGTGGGTTTTTTTAATCCACTACCATCATCATCATCATCACCACAACCACCACTACCATCATCATCATATCACCACCACGACTACCATCACCGTCATCATCATCATATCACCACCACTACTACCATCATCGTCACCACCACCATCATCATATCACCACCACTACTACCATCAAACGTCACCACCACCACATCACATCACGCACCACCACCACACATCATACACCACCACTACACCCCCATCATCATCATCATCACACCACTACCTTACCTCACCCCCACCACCATCACATATCACCACCACTACTAC
>CM054165.1:3592373-3599873 GCA_028751875.1 Rapana venosa | reverse complement strand
CAGGTGATACTCCATACATGCTGGGTCACTTTTTGCATAGTTTGGGCCTGTCCTTCTTGTCCTAGTATTATTATTATTATTATTATTATTATTATTATTATTATTGTTGTTATTATTATTACTATTATTATTATTATTAATTATTATTATTATCATCATCATCATTATTATTATTATTATTATTTTTTATTAGTATTAGTATTAGTTTAGTATTATTATTATTATTATTGTTGTTGTTGTTGTTGTTGTTGTTATTATTAGTTGTTGTTGTTTTTTTAATTATTATTATTATGGCTCGATTCATTTCCCTCTGTTCTTTGATTTCATTGTTTGGTTTTTCCCCGTCGTATTTTCTGTGTCGGTAATGTCGGAGTTTGAATGCCCTTATCCCAGCCCTAATTTACTGTTGAATGGCGGCTTGTGTGGTTGAGTTTGTGTGTGCTGGGGTCCAGTAGTGAAGTGGCCATTTTGTCCTTTATTCGTCTGCGGCTTTTTTTCTTTCCAATTCTGTGCCCACTTCTAGGATTTTTAAGGGTTTTTTTGGTTTGTGTTGGCCTTCACCTTGCTCTGTTTGACCTTTCGAAAAAAAAATTTTGAGTGGATTTTTTTTTATAGACTTTTGGAGGAAAATGTACAAAGGAAAAAAAGATTTGTTGTTGATATTTTTTTAACTTTTTATTTTTCTCCGGCTCTTGCCAGAGGGTGACGTAATTTAATTTAATTTATTCTTATTCTTTTATTTCGAGGATAATGGAATAAGCACTCACGTGCTTTATTTTACATCCAGTCCCCGTGTGTATGCAGTTTTGTGAATTTTGTCATCCGTTTCCACCGGCACAAAATGGTCTACTCTTCCCAAAGCCGGAACGGGTTTTAACGTGTGTGTGTGTTTGTGTGTGTAATGATGTTGAAGTGGGTTTATTGGCATGAAAAACAAGCTTACCTCCAGTAGCTTTCAGTGTCTTTGAGATTCGTGAATTTTCTCAAGATATTTTTTTTTGGAGGGGAGGTGGGGGGGGGGGGGGAGCATAATTATTGAATGCTATCTTCAACAAGTGTTTATACAATGAAAAAACAAAAACAATAAAACAACAACTGGGGAAAAAACAGATTCCATTTTACAGCCAATATAAAAGGTAAAGGGGTCCCATAACCTATGTGGTTGTAGGGGAGCGAGGCATCAGAGACCTCAACTTCTCTAGGGGCCAGCATATTGAGGGCGGCGCCCGTCTCCTCTCCCTCGCTGCTTTACCTTCCCTGACCCTAAAGAGGGCAGGTACCCATTTACAGCTGGGTGAACTGAGGGGCTGCACTGAAGCCAAGGTGTGCAAACGGTCACCCATCCAAGTGGTAACCACGCTCGACGCTGCTTGACTTTAGCTGGGGGAGAGCGAGTGCTCTGACCACTGAGCTATCCTGTTGCCATAGTCATTATAAAGATTGTTAAACTGGAGGGGAAAAGGGTTAGATAACACATAGCTTCTCTATTGTTTTGGTTTCGTTCCTGGGCTAGAGCTCCGGTAAATGAAAAAAAAAATCTGTATGAAAGTGTAGGACTGCTGTTTTGTCACTTCTATATACTGGTGTTTTGTCACTTCTATATCAAAGTGTATGACTGCTGTGGACTGTTTTGTCAATTCTATATCAGTGTAGGACTGTTGCGGACTGTTTTGTCCATACATTATTATTATTATTATTTTGTCAATTCTATATCAGAGTAGGACTGTTGTGGCCTGTTTTGTCGATTATATATCAAAGTGTAGGACTGTTGTGGACTGATTTGTCGATTATATATCAGTGTAGGACTGTTGTGGATTGTTTTGTCAATTCTATATCAGTGTAGGACTGTTGTGGGCTGTTTTGTCAATTCTATATCAGTGTAGGACTGTTGTGGACTGTTTTGTCAATTCTATATCAAAGTGTAGGACTGTTATGAACTGTTTTGTCACTTCTATAACAAAATGTAGGACTGTTGTGGGCTGTTTTGTCAATTCTATATCAGTGTATGACTGTTGTGGACTGTTTTGTCAATTCTATATCAGTGTAGGACTGTTGTGGACTGTTTTGTCAATTCTATATCAAAATGTAGGACTGTTGTGGACTGTTTTGTCAATTCTATATCAAAATGTAGGACTGTTGTGGGCTGTTTTGTCAATTCTATATCAGTGTAGGACTGTTGTGGACTGTTTTGTCAATTCTATATCAAAATGTAGGACTGTTGTGGACTGTTTTGTCAATTCTATATCAAAATGTAGGACTGTTGTGGACTGTTTTGTCAATTCTATATCAGTGTAGAACTGTTGTGGACGGTTTTGTCAATTCTATATCAAAATGTAGGACTGTTGTGGACTGTTTTGTCAATTCTATATCAAAATGTAGGACTGTTGTGGACTGTTTTGTTAATTCTATATCAGTGTAGGAATGTTGTGGACTGTTTTGTCAATTATATATCAAATGTAGGACTGTTGTGGACTGTTTTGCCAATTCTATATCAGTGTATGACTGTTGTGGACTGTTTTGTCAATTCTATATCAAAGTGTAGGACTGTTATGAACTGTTTTGTCACTTCTATATCAAAATGTAGGACTGTTGTGGACTGTTTTGTCAATTCTATATCAGTGTAGGACTGTTGTGGACTGTTTTGTCAATTCTATATCAGTGTAGAACTGTTGTGGACGGTTTTGTCAATTCTATATCAAAATGTAGGACTGTTGTGGGCTGTTTTGTCAATTCTATATCAAAATGTAGGACTGTTGTGGACTGTTTTGTCAGTTCTATATCAAAGTGTAGGACTGGTGTTTTATCACTTCTATATCAAAGTGTAGGACTTGTGTTTTGTCAGTTCTATATCAAAGTGTAGGACTGGTGTTTTGTCCATTCTATATTAAAGTGTAGGACTGGTTTTTTGTCCATTCTATATTAAAGTGTAGGACTGGTGTTTTATCACTTCTATATCAAAGTGTAGGACTGGTGTTTTGTCCATTCTATATCAAAGTGTAGGACTGGTGCTTGGTCCATTCTATATCAAAATGTAGAACTGTGTTGTGTCACTTCTATATCAAAGTGTAGGACTGTTTTGTCCATTCTATATCAAAGTGTAGAACTGGTGTTTTGTCCATTCTATATCAAAGTGTAAGACTGGTGTTTTGTCACTTCTATATCAAAGTGTAGGACTGGTGTTTTGTCACTTCTATATCAAAGTGTAGGACTGGTGTTTTGTCACTTCTATATCAAAGTGTAGGACTGGTGTTTTGTCACCTCTATATCAAAGTGTAGGACTGGTGTTTTGTTCATTCTATACCACAGTTCTGTTCAGTCCTTACTGCTTGTTGTGTTTCCTGATTTATCCTATTCTGCACAATGGGTGGACAGGACTAGAATAGCCCATTGTACATAGTCCATTGACTTCTCTGCATGTGTGCACCCGCGTGCGTGCGTGTGTGCGTGTGCGCGCGTGCGTGCCTAAGCTATTTTCCGCCTCACTGAGTGACCAGTTTGTTTGCAATCTCGGCTTGTTCTGTTCTTCTTCTTTTCGTTCTTCGTGATCATTCTCATTCACAGAGAGAGAGGGGAAAAAATGAGCACATAGGGACTTTAAACAATCTGGTTCTATTTTTGTGCAAGTTCTATTTGTTGGGTATTTATTGCACGTGTAAGGTTGTGGACAGCTTCTATTTTGTTGCTATGAGTTCTATTTCAGGCTGTGGTTATTTTGATTTTAGCTCTTTTTTTTCCAGCTCCAGTGTGTGTTTGTGTGTGTGTGTTGTGTGTGTGTGTGTGTGTGGTGTGTGTGTGTGTGTGTGTGTGTGTGTGTGTGTGTGTTTTGTGTGTGTGTGTGTGTGTGTGTGTGTGTGAGTGTGTGTGTGTGTGTTTGAGAGAAGAGAGAGAGAGAGAGAGAGAGAGAGAGAGAGAGAGAGAGAGAGAGAGAGAGAGAGAGAGTGTCCATGTTTAGAAACAGTTGTCTTCTCTTGGTTTTCGGTGGCTTTTTGTTTTTTGGTTGTGTGTTGTTTTTTTTTACAACTTGTTTCGTTCATCAGTTTAGGCGTCGTCTTTCTTCTGAAATAAACTTTATTGGTTTTCTGTGTGTGTGTGTGTGTGCGTGCATTGCGCGTTTCTCCCAATTCTGATTGTTTCAGGGTTTGGGTTGGTTTTTTTCCACGGGAAGTCAAAGGGTGATGTTCTCAAGAGTATGTGGTATATAATATACCTGGTATATTCACCTCCCTCCTTCCCCTCACCCTTCCTTTTCAACTGTTTGGTTTGTTTTTGGTTGTTTTGTTTTTGGTTGTTTTGTTGTTGTTTTTTGGGGGGTCGTTTAGATTCAAAGCCAGAATATATTTATTCTTATCCCATTGAATTCATCCTTTAACCCCAAAGTCAGAATGTGGCTACCTTCATGGTGGACAAAAAAACAAAACGGTCGCGCGCGCGCACAACACACACACACACACACACACACACACACACACACAAATCTGACCATTGGTGAACCTCAGAGCTCTAGCCGAGGAACGAAAAAAAAATTGATTCTTTGTTTTGTTTTTTGTTGGTTGGGTTTGTTTGGTGTTGTTGTGGGTTTGTTTGGGGGGGGGGTATAGGGGGTAGGGAATAGGGGGTAGGGAATAGGGGGGGGGGGAGGTTTCTGTGAGTTTTGAGAGACTCTGAGGAGGGGGGAGGGAGGATGGAGGGAGGGGGAGGCAGAAAACTCATCAGATGTCTGTAGTTTGTGAAGTATGTCCTGCCCCCCCCCCCCCCAATCCCCCTCCCCCCCACCCCCATCCCACCAGCCTGTCCCTGGTACACAACAATATTTTTCAAACTACACATCACTTCTCTTCATTGCCTTGTAGTTGGTCTTGTTCTGTTGTTATGTGTTTCACTGTCTGTATTTCGGCGTTTGCATTTTTTTGGTTTTTGTCTGAGATGGCAAAATTTACAAAATTGCGTACACACGGGGATTGCATGATTTTTTTTTAAAAAGCACATGAGTGCTTATTCCATTATCCTCGAAAATAAAAGAATAAATGAATGAAATGAAGGAAGAAAGGAATGGATGAATGAATGAATGAAATGAAATGAAACGAATGAAAGAAGGAAGGAAGGAACAAGACACCTACACTGAAGAGATTCGCGGCATGCAGAATGCATAGCATTAAAGTTACATCCTCCCCCCCTCCCACCCACCCTACCCCCACCCCCCACCCCCAGCCCCCACCACCCCCCACCATCCATCCCCCCCCCCCACCCCCATTCCCCTAGTCAGTTGCCTCCCCTGTGTGACAGAGAGAGTGCCCACAGTGGCCACAGTCTCCCAGACAATGATGAACACTGAAGCAGTCTGCACACTGGGAAAGTGACGTTACCTCCCTTCCTCCACTCCATTCTGCCGTCTACTGTCCTCCCATGAATATGCATAAAGGGGATGATTAATATGCATTGGGGAGGGTCATGAATATGTAGAGGGAGACTGGGAATATATGTGAGGAGGAAGACGATGAATATGCGTGGAAGACCTCGTGTGTATTGAGACAATCATTATGATGTTTGATATGTTGCCGTTTGGCAGTCAAAAGTCACGTTGGAGAAATTATATATAGATCTATAGATATATATATATAGAGAGATATATATATAGAGAGAGATTTTTTTATTTGTTCTTTTATATTAAGGATAATGGAATAAGCACTCATGTGCTTTTTTACATCCAGTCCCCGTGTGTATGTGGTTTTGTAAATTTTCCCATCTGTTTCCACCGGCACACAATGGCCTACTCTTCCGAAAAGCGGAACAGGATTTAACGTGTGCGCAAGATGTTCTGCATGCGTTCGAACACGGGGCCTCGGTTTATAGTCTCATCCGAAGGACTTGAAACAGACCTGGACTTTGATATAGAATTGATAAATAGAATATAGACACTTTGATAGAGAACTTACAAACTATCAGTCCTAGATTGTTGTTGTTGTTTGTTGTTCTGTTTTGGTTTCTACGCTAGAGCGCTTAGACTCACCAATGGTGAGATTTTGCGTATGCAACGGTTTGCTCCCCGTTGAGGCAGCCGCATTCTAACTCACACTGTGTACTCCAAGGCCTTTGCACTGCTTTTTTTTATTTTTTTGGCTGTTGTCTTGTCTGTCTAAGCTGTTACGTTCAAAAACAAAAAATTGTGGGTCTTTTTTTTTCTTTTAGTCAGCTGTAGAGACAGAAACTAACGAATTTTTTCAACAACGACGATTATAAAACAACCACAAATAGATTTTTAAATTGAAAAAAAAAGCAACCCTTCCCACACCATAAAAAAGCAACAAAAAACAACCGAAAAAAAGACAAAAGCAAAAAACAACCCTTCCCCCACAAAAAAATACAACAAATCAACAACAAAACAAAGCAAACACACACAAAAAAAATGGCCAGGATATTTTTTGGGCATGGGGGGGTGGGGTTGGAAACAAGGCAGTTTTGACCCGGACACCGGTCCATTTCCAAGGCTTACACTACAGCAGGCGGTCTTTGCAGGTCCACTTTAGAGGACCACTCCTGGGAGCTCATTTGCATGCCAAAAGAACTGCCATACGTCATCTTCCCCCTTCCCCCCCCCCCCCCCCCCCCCCCCCCCTTCCCACCGGCCTAATTATCCAAGGGAGACCAATGGGCCCCCATAAGAAAGGTCCGGCGGGGATTGCTCTCCCTTCGCTTACCGCAGCCTTTTTCTTAGCAACAGTGGTGAATATTTTATGGAAGCAGAGGTTTGTGGGAAAGATGTTGAAGCGAGGGAGTGGGGGGTGGGGGGGGGAGATAGAAGGGGGGGGTGAGGGGGTTGGGAGGGGGGGGGGGGGGGGCAATGGTATTACAGGGCTAGGCAGAAGGGTGGCCATTGTTGTCGGACGTTTTTTAGCATTTTCAGTTTAAAGAAGTGTGCAGAGATGCCGACATGACACAGAGCTGAGACAGACAGAGAGACAGACAGAGATAGAGAGACAGACAGACATAGAGAGACAGACAGAGATAGAGACAGAGAGAGACAGAGAGAGACAGCGACAGACAGAGAGAGACGGAGACAGAGAGAGACAGAGAGAGAAAAACAGACAGACAGACAGACAGAGAGTGTGTGTGAGAGAGAGAGAGAACGACGGAGACAGATAGAGAGACAGAGAGAGAAAAACAGACAGAGAGGGAGACAGAGAGAGACAGACAGACAGAGAGAAACGGAGAGAGACATACAGAGACACAGAGAGGCAGACAGACAGAGACAGAGAAAGACAGAGAGAGAAAAAGAGAGACAGACAAAAACAAACAGACAGAGACAGACAGAGACAGACAGAGATAAAGAGACAGCGAGAGATAAAGTGACAGACAGACAGAGACAGTGAGAGATAAAGAGACAGAGACAGACAGACACAGAGAGAGATAAAGAACAGACAGACAGACAGACAGACACAGAGAGATATAAAGAGACAGAGACAGACAGACAGACACAGAGAGAGTCTTTGTCCAATTTATTGT
>CM054165.1:3579873-3584873 GCA_028751875.1 Rapana venosa | reverse complement strand
TGTGGTGGTGGTGGTGGTGGTGGTGGTTGTAGTGGTGGATGTAATGGTGGTGGTGGTAATTGTAGTGGTGGTGGTGGAAATGGTGGAGGTAATGGTGGTGGTAGTAGTTGTTGTGGTGGTAGTGGTGTTGATAGTGGTTGATGATGGCTGTGGTGGTGATTGCGGTGGTGGTGGTGGTCGCCGTCGTCATCGACGTTGTTGTTGTTGTTGTTGTTGTTGTTGTGGTGGTGGTGGTGGTGGTGGTGGTGGTGGTGGTGGTGGTGGTTTTGTTGTTGCTGTTACTGTTGCTTTTGTAGCTGCTGACAAATGCAAGGCTCACTTGGCAACTCAAACATTCTCTTTCTCTCTCCATCTCCCTCCCTCCCTCTCCCTCCTCCCCTCTCCCTCCCTCTCTCCCACCCTCCCTCCCACTCGCCTTCTCTCTCTCCACCCCCCTCTCACCCACCCCCCTCTTAAACCCTACCCCTAACTCACCCTCCTCTCTCTCTCTCTCTCTCTCTCTCTCTCTCTCTCTCTCTCTCTCTCTTCTCTCTCTCTCTGGAATAGCCTAGTAGTTAGAACATTGCGCTCGCAATCTGACGACACGGGTTCGATTCCCGTTCAAGGGGATATTTTCCCCTGGAGCTAACATTAGTGCCGACTCCACTCTCCCCAAAATTCTTTCGGATGAGACTATAAACCGACTTCCCGTGTGCGAACGCACGCAGAACATCTTGTGCACACGTTAAATCCTGTTCCGCTTTTCGTAAGAGTAGCCATTTTGTGCCGGCGGGAACGGATGACAGAATTTACAAAACCGCATACACACGGGGAGTGGATGTAAAAATAAAAAGAACATAAATGCTTATTCCATTATCCTCGATATGAAAGAATAAATAAATAAACGTATAAATACATGAATAAATAAATAAATAAATCTGTCACCACCACACCACCCCCACACCACCACACTACACACCACACCACACAACCACACCACTACACCACCCCACCCACCCACACAAACCCACCACCACTACACCCCACCACCACCACCACACCACCCCACCACAACACCACCCCACCACCCACACCCCCACACCACCACCCCACCACCACCACCATCACACCACCACCACACCACCACCACCCCCACCACCCCACACCACCACACCCCCCACCACCACCACCCACCACCACCACACCCCACTACCCCACACACCACCACAACCACCACACCACCACTACCACACCACACCACCACTACCACCCACACCACCACTACTACACCACACCACCACTACCACCCACACCACCACTACTACACCGCCCCTTGCTCCCACCCACACAGGCAGTAGTAGAAGAGAAGTAGAATGCAACATGTTTTTAGTGTACATCACTTTTAGCCAAAATAGATGACAATGATCATTGATGTTTTTTTGTTGTGTCAAATAAGTCTACATGACTTACATGGCAACAAAATATTCTGAATATTCTTGAATAATCTGAATCACAGGTGTTGTGTCAAATAAGTCTACATGACTTACATGGCAACGCAATATTCTAATATTCTGAATAATCTGAATCACAGGTGTTGTGTCAAATAAGTCTACATGACTTACATGGCAATGCAATATTCTGAACAATCTGAATCACAGGTGTTGTGACAAATAAGTCTTACATGGCAATGCAATATTCTGAATAATCTGAATCACAGGTGTTGTGTCAAATAAGTCTACTTGACTTACATGGCAACGCAATATTCTGAATAATCTGAATCACAGGTGTTGTGTCAAATAAGTCTACATGACTTAAATGGCAACACAATATTCTGAATAATCTGAATCACAGGTGTTGTGTCAAATAAGTCTACATGACTTACATGGCAATACAATATTCTTAAATAATCTGAATCACAGGTGTTGTGTCAAGTAAGTCTACATGACTTACATGGCAACACAATATTCTGAATATTCTTGAATAATCTGAACCACAGGCAGCTACTTCGGCGAGATCAGCATCCTCAACATGGGCACTGCGGGCAACAGGCGGACGGCCAGCGTGAGGTCGGTGGGCTACTCGGACCTGTTCTGCCTGGCCAAGAAGGACCTGTGGGACGTGCTGAAGGAGTACCCGGCAGCCAGGGTCAAGCTGGAGGCCATCGCCGTCAAGCGCCTGGCCAAGTACAAGAAACAGCCCCTGGAGAAAGGTTGGGGGTGTGGGGTGGTGTGAGGGGGGGTTGGGGTGTGTGGGGGTGTTGGGTGTGGGGGGTGGGGTGTGTTGGGTGTGGGGGGGGGGGGGGAGTGGGGGGAGGATGTTAGGGAGGGGAGGGAGGGGTGGTGGGGGTGGGAGGGTTGGGTGGGACGAAGGGGAGGTTAGATAGGGGTGGGAGGGAGGGGAGGAAGGGTGGGAGGGAGGGAGGGAGGGAAGGAAGGAAGGGTGGGATGGGGGAAGGGGTGGAAGGGAGGGATGGGAGGAAGGAGTGGAGGGAAAGAAGAGATGGGAGGGGGGAGGGAAGTGGTGGTGGTGGTGGTGGTTGTGGTGATAGTGATGGTGATGATTGTGCGTGCGTCTGTGTGTGTGTGTGTGTGTGTGTGTGTGTGTGTGTGTGTGTGTGTGTGTGTGTGTTACGTGCGTGCGTATGTGTGTGTGTGTGATTGTGGTGGTGATGGAGGTAACGTTGATTTTTGTGTATGTTCTTCACTGTAAAATGTCCATTCATTTATTCATTCCTTTATTCTCTCTCTCTCTCTGTCTCTCTCTCTCTCTCTCTCTCTTCTCTGTCTCTCTCTCTCTCTCTCTCCCTCTCTCTCCCTCTCTCTCTCTCTCTCCCTCTCTCTCCCCCCTCTGTCCCCTCCCTCCCTCTCTCTCTCTCCCTCTCTCTCTCTCACCTCTCTATCTCTCCCTCTCTATCCCTCTCTCTCTCTCCCTCTCTCTCTCTCTCTCTCCCTCTCTCTCTTACCTCCCTCTCTCTCTTCCTCTCTCTCCCCCGCTCTCGCTCTCTCCCTCTCTCTCTCTCTCCCCCCTCCCCCTCTCTCTCTCTCTCCCTCTCTCTTCCCCCCCCCTCTCTCTCTCCCCCTCTCTCTCTCCCTCCCCCCCTCTCTCCCTCTCTCTCCTCTCTCTACCCCTCTCTCTCCCCCCCCTCCCTCTCCCTCCCCTCCCCCTCCCTCCCCACTCTCTCTCCCCTCTCTCTCTCCCACCCCCTCTCTCCCCCTCCCTCCCCCTCTCCCCCTCCCCTCCCCCTCCCTCCACCCACCCCCCCTCCCTCCCTCCACCCTCTCTCTCTCTCTACCCCAACCTCTCCACCCCTTGACTGCAGTGTTGGAGCGGAGTCGCAGCACCCCGGGTCTGGTGGAGTCGACAGGCAAGGTACCCCTGGACGCCATGACGGTACCCCGCTACCACACGCTGCCGGCCAGCCTGCAGGCCACTGGAGGGAGGAGGCCCAGCCTGGACAGAGGCCAGCAGGCTGACGCCGAGAGGAGGAGAAAGCTGGAGTCCACCCAGAGTGAGGATAACCTGCTGAGCAGGTAAAGAGCGAGGGGTGGTGGTTGGGAGGGGGGGGTGGGGTGGAGAGAGGGAGGGGGGGAGGGGGAGAGGGGGGGAGGGAGGGAGGGGGAGGGGAGGGGAGAGGAGGGTGAGAAAGGGGGAGGGGGAGAGGGAAGGGGAGAGAGAGGGGGAGGGAGGGGGAGGGAGAGAGGGAGGGAGGGAGAGAGGCGGGGGGAGGGAGAGGGGGAGAGATGGGGGAGGGAAGGTGGAGGGAGAGGGAGGGGGGACGGAGAGAGATGGAGGGAGAGGGAGGGAATGAGAGAGAGGGAGGGGAGGGGGAGAGGAAGGGAGAGCGGGGGAGGGGAAGAGGAGAGGGGGAGTGAGTGAAGGAGAGAGAGGGGGGGGAGGAGGGAGTGAGGGAGAGGAGAGGAGGGGGGAGAGAGGGAGTGAGTGAGAGAGAGAGAGGAGGAGAAAGCTGGAGTCCACCAGAGTGAGGATAACTGCTGAGCAGGTAAAGAGCGAGGGTAGGGGGTGGGTGGGGGGGGGGGTGGGGGGGTGGAGAGGGAGAGAGGGGAGAGAGAGGGGGAGAGGGGAGAGAGGAGAGGGGGGAGGGGAGAGGGAGGAGAAAGCTGGAGTCCACCCAGAGTGAGGATAACCTGCTGAGCAGGTAAAGAGCGTGGGTGGTGGGTGGGGAGGGGTGGAGAGGGAGGGGGAGGGGAGGGGAGAGAGAGGGAGAGGGTGAGAGGGAGGGATGGGGAGAGGAGAGGGAGGGGGGACGGAGAGAGATGGAGTCCACCCAGAGTGAAGATAACCTGCTGAGCAGATAAAGAGCGTGGGTGGTGGGTGGGGAGGGGTGGAGAGAGGGAGAGGGGGAGAGAGGGAGAGGGTAGGGGAGGGGAGAGAGAGGGGGGAGAGGGAGGGATGGGGAGAGGGAGGGGGAAGGAGAGGGAGGGGGGGGAAGGGAGGGAGAGAGGGGGAGAGAGAGGGAGAGGGGGGGAGGGAAGGTGGGGGAGAGGAAGGGGGGACGGAGAGAGGGAGGGAGTGAGAGAGGGGGAGAGGAGGGGGAGGGAATGTGGAGGGAGAGGGAGGGGGGAGAGGGGAGGGGGAGGGAGTGAGAGAGGGAGGGAGAGGTGGGGGGAGGGGAGAGAGAGGGGGGGAGAGAGGAGAGAGAAGGGGAGGAATAGGTAGAGAGAGGGTGAGAGAGTGAGAGAGGGAGGGAGTGAGAGAGGGAGGGAGAGTGGGGGAGGGAGGGAGAGAGAGGGGGGAGAGAGGGAGAGAGAAGGGGAGGAATAGGTAGAGAGAGGGGAGAGGTGAGAGAGAGTGAGAGAGGGGGAGGGAGGAGGAGATGAGTGGGGGGGGGACGGAGAGTAGGGAGGGGGGTGAGGGAGGGAAGTAGAGGAGGGAGGGGAGAGCGGGGGAGGGGAGGAGAGAGAGCGGGGAGTAGAGAGGGAGGGAGAGAGGAGGGAGGAGGAGAGAGAGGGGGGGAGGGACAAGGAGAGAGAGGGAGGGGAGGAGGGCGGGAGGGAGATAGG
>CM054165.1:3557373-3564873 GCA_028751875.1 Rapana venosa | reverse complement strand
CCTAGCATGCGCCTTTGCCTCCTGAGCTTTCCGCCAGTTTATCAACTGCCCCTATGTGTGCTGTGTCGTCGAGCCCTTTAATGTGGCGACTCCTTAACACAGTTGCACAAGAGAGAGAGAATGGGGAGAGAGAGAGAGAGAGGGGGGAGAAGAGATAAGGGAAGAGAGAGAGAAGAGAGAGAGAGAGGGAGAGATGGAGAGAGAAGAGAGAAGGAGGGGGAGAGAGAGGGGTGAGGGAGAGGAGAGAGAGAGGGGGAGAGAGAAAAAAGGGGAGAGAGAGAAGTCAGGTTAAAGGGGTGGTGTTTGTTGGGAAAGACCTTTTTTGGGGGGAGGGCAAACCAAACTTCCCGTTTTTCTGCTTCTGTCCTCAAGCCTGGTGAAGTCACTGCAGTGCAGTGTGGTGTAGTGCAGTTGGCAATTGCATGCCTGTGCATGTGTGTTGGTTAGCAGCACAAATGTGCGACAAGCACAACTCCGATAACATCCCCACCCCCCCCTCCCACCCCACCCCACCCCCACCCACCCCCCACTTACCTGGTGGGGAGGCACAGTGGGGCTGGTGAGGTCCTGGGCAACAGGACTGCTGTCGTTACCGAACTGCTTCATCAGCAATTCATCTGTGGCAAGCCTGGTATCAGACAGGCCGCATGGGACATTGGCAAAAAAACAGCACTGCTGAGAGGTGTGGCAAACCCTGTGTGTCTTCAAGGTCTCCTTTATCAGGTGCTGATGTGGGTCAAGGCTGAAAGTAGGTCAAGGTGGAACGTGGGTCAGGGTGTAAGTAGGTCAAGGCTGATGTGGGCAATGCTGAAGTAGGTCGAGGTTGAAGTGGGTCAACGGTGAAGTGGGTCAGGCTGATATAGGTCAAGGCTGAAGAGGGCTAAGGCTGATGTCGGTCAAGGTGACGTGGGTCAAGGCTGAAAGGAGGGTCAAGTTGACGTGGGTCAGGCATGATATAGCCAAGGCTGACGTGGGTCAACCAAGAAACAAAGCGCCAGCACATTGACTCAACTTTAAAACGTGTCTCTCTCTCTCTTCTTCTTTGTACACTTGGATTTTGGGGGAGGGGGGGGGGGGAACAAAAACCCGAAGGAAAAAATTGGCAGCGGGACAAAAGAGATCAGTGGGGGTGGCAGGTTGGGGACAAAGGTTTTTTCAAAAGGAAATTTTGCAGGCCCCACTTGCCCCCCCTGTCTGAGTGTGGTCACTAAGGGGGACGAGCCCTTCCCTATCATCAAATCCCCAAGCCAAACTTTCAAGTTTTTGACATTTGGGGGTCCCTAGGGAAGCGGGTGCCCACCAGAAGATCATTGTGACGGCAAATTAACTTGTTTTGAAGGGGATACCCCTATGTATGTGGCGTGGGTGGGTTTAAACATCACCTCAAATGCCCTCAGTAAAACATAAATGCCTTCGCCTTGCAATCCCGGGGGAAGGGATGGGGAGGAAGGGGAAAGGGGGAAGGGAGGAGATGACCCAGCGCTCTGAAGAAACACGCGTTCATGCAAAACTTGTTCAGTGACTGACGAAAACCTTTCTCTTCCTTCGGGGAAACAGCCGGGCAAAAACAGTCGTGTCAAACTGACCGACCTATTGTGACCCTTCCTTCAAAAGCATCAAAACTGCGGGTCGGGAAGGTGAGGACAAAAACACACGGACAGACAGACCTTTGACGGGCCCAAACCCCAAAAACCCACACCCTTTGTCCGCAGCTTAGTGTCCCTTCCCCCAAGCCTTCAGGCAGGAAAAGCACCTCTGCGGTAGGTGTGGTGTAAAACTGTGGGAAGCTTCCCCTGCAGGACCATTCCTCCTTCTCCTGCGTGCTGATGCCTACATGAGGAAATGCCAACGAAGATAGAAACAGAACCACCTTTTTCCCCTGACAACACAACATAAAACAACAATTCCGCATTTTTTTTTCCTGATGTTGTGAGGTCTGAAGGAGAAGGAATTTTTACTTTAAAAGTGGGGGGTACCGGTTGTGGGGGGGGCCTGGCTTTGGACCCAAACGCAGCATTTCATAAACTGAAACGTGACTTTACCACACCGGGGGATCCCAGGGGCCCTATAACCAGATGTTCAACAACCCCAGGGCCCTTAGATCCCAAGCCCCTATAGACCCCAGAGACCCAAAGATCCCAGAGTCCTAAGACCCAGAGGCCCTATAGTTCCAAGGTCCTATGATTTCCAGAGGCTCTACAACCCCAGAGGTTCTATAGATCCGAGACCTGAACCCCGGGGGCCCTAAGATTCCAGGGCCTGAACCCCAAAGGGGTCCTATATATCCCAGAACCCCTATAGATCCCAGACACCTGTGATCCCAGAGGCCGTATTTTCCAGAGGCCCCATAGACTTCAGAGGCCCTAAGTTTCCAAAGGGGCCCCATAGATTTTAGAGGCTCTAAAAAAATCCCAGAGGCTATAAATCCAGGGGCCCACAGATCCCAAAGGAAGTCCAATAGCCCCAGGGTCCTACAGACCCCAAAGGCAGAGTCCAAAACCCCCAAGGGTCCTACAGACCCCAAAGGCGAGTCCAATAGACCCCAGGGGTTACAGATCCCAGGGGTCCTACAGACCCAGGGGCAAAGTCCAATAGATCCCAGAGGCCCCGTAGATCCCAAAGGCCCTGTAACCCCAGAGGCCTGGGGTCCATTTATGCAGCGCGCAAGGGTGGCCTGGTAGTTGGAATTGAAGTATGACATCCTACGTGTCCAATTGGATTAGCTGCATCTTTAGGCTTTTCCCGTTTTTTTCCTAAAGTGGCTTAAAACACCAGCTTTTTGCCCATCCACCAGCCCTTAAAAAACTGTGTGTCCAAAGGGCTGCTTCAACGGTCATCCCACACTGGAGGTCACTCAATCACGGTATTCCGTTTGGTCCCCCCCGGAGTAAAAAAGGGTTTGGTTTTTTTCCATCAGGATGATTCAGGTATAAACGGTTCCAGGGTTTGTAGGGGACTGGTTGTTCGTCTGCGTTTTTTTTGGTGTTGTTGTTTGGTTTGTTTTTTTCTTTCCTTTTCCCACTGGCAAGTTGTCCGTTTGTGTTTTCCCAGTGTGTGGTCACAATATTTTTTATCAATTTACCTTTTCTTTTGAATAACGGAATAACCAATCGTGGGCTGCTTTTTTTTTAAAAATCCCGTCCTGTGTGTAACAGTTTTTTTAATTTTGTCATCCATTTCCCTCCTGGCAACAAAGTTTCCCCCACCTTCCAAAAAAAAGCGGGAAAAGGTTTTTTTAAAGTGTGCGCTCTGAGTTCTTCATGCTTCGCACACGGGCCCTCGGTTTAAAGTCTCACCCAAGGACTTTAGGGGGGATGGAATCACACGATATGAACTCCAGGGAAAAATATCCCCTTCAAAAAAGAATTCGAACACGGGTCAGCAGAGCACGAGGCAATGGCAATCCAGAGGCCCCCCCTGTCCCCCCCCTTCACCCCCCCCCCCCCCCCCCCCCTCCCTACAGGGGACGGGCAAAAGCCACCCAACGGGGGGAGAGGGGGCACAACACCAGGCGACTAGAGTCCCGACTCCACCCCCCCGCCACGACCCCCACCAACCCCCCAAGCTGAAGATGCCCAGAACACCACGGATAAAACCCCTCCCCCCCACAAACCCTAGGGGTAAACCAAAGCGCCTCCACCGTAGGAGTCCCGGCCCCACCGGTGATGGGGACCGCCCCCTCCAAGGACCCGCCCGGGAGGGATGGTGATCTGCCTGAGATTTCAGATCATTCGCGGGCGAAGTGAGGGCCCTCCATTTGCCTTTATTTACTGTGAAAAAAAAATTTGCTCAGACGAACGGGATCCATAGAAATATCACGGGGAAAACAGAGTTTTGTGTTGGTGTGTGTGCTGTGTGGCCAGTTGGGGTTGGACCCTCACTTGGGACCTTTGGTGGGGTTCCCCTACATGTCACACACCATTGGACTCATTTGCCACAGTCTTTTTTTTTGTTCGGTTTTTTTTACTACGTTTTCTTTTTTGTTCTGAACTTTTTTCATCCCGGGGGTTTTGGGTGGGTTTTGGGTTTTTTTTTTTGTGTGGTGTGTGGGGTGGGGGGGGGGGTTTGTGAGGGGGTAGGGGTTGGGGGGGGGGGGGGGGGGGGAGTTCAAGCTTAAACGCCATGATTGGAATGACGAAAAAGTGACAAGTGGGTGACAGAGAAAAGGGGTGGGTGGGCGATTCCCTTGTGTAGCGGGGCGTTTTGTCCACCGATTTTCCTTCAGATCAATAATTGTCTTCTTGTTCTCTGTTGTTTTTTGTTTTTGTTTTTTTTTGTTGTTTTTGTTTTTTGTTGTTGTTTTTGCTTTGTTGTTGACATGAATTTTCTTGTTTTTTTTCCCCCTCAATTTTAAAAATTTATTCCCCCCGCAGGGAGGGGGGGAAGAAGTAATGGAGGTTGGGGGGGGGATGGGGGGGTTTGGATGGGGGGGGAGGGGGTGGGGGGGAAGACATACGAGAGGTTTGTTGTTTCCCTCGGTCACCATGCTGTGATTATTGGAAAAACACCAGGGCCCCCCCCTTCCCCCCCCCCCCCCCCCCCCCCCCCCCCCCCTTTCCCCATGTTTTATTTTGCAACAACATGCACTCTGTAGCTAACGAAGAACAAAGTCAGTTGTGAAGTCTGGTTTGTTTGTTTTTTTTGGTTGTTTTGGTTTTTCTCTCCAAAAAGATGGATCATTATCAACCGGACCTTTGTTGTGAAATGTGCAATAAGAACACCAATAACAATAACAACACTAATAATTTGCATTATGCATGGTTTATATCTCTTTGGCAATACAACACCATCGTTTCATATTGGGTTGTTGTTGTTTTTTACGACAGGCGGGCACAGAGGGAGTGCAGCTGAGTGTAGCACTGTTAGAACAGTACTTTCGGATTGTGCGCACGCACACCCCACACCACTCACCACATCTCTCTCTCTCTCTCTCTCTCTCTCTCTCTCTCTCTCTCTCTCTCCTCTTCCTTCTCTCTCTCTCTCTCTCTCTCTCTCTCTCTCTCTCTCTCTGGAACACACAATGAACACACCTAACTCAACTTGCAGTTGTGCTATAACCAACAATACTACGCTTCAGAACAGAGCTGAAAGACTCTCTAAACGCTTTCTCTCCAAATTGTGTGCTACTCGTCATGTTTTCTTCGGTTAGTCTGAAGAACGTCAAAACTTGATACGACTCTTGGAATGCTTTTGCCTCCAAATAAGAGAGTTCCATACTTTTATAGAAGAAGAAGAAGAAGAAGAAGAAGAAGAAGAAGAAGAAGAAGAAGAAGAAGAAGAAGAAGAAGAAGAAGAAGAAGAAAAGAAAGAAAGAAAGAAAGAATTGATAAATTTGCAAAGTCAGCGTTCTTAAACCGAGAATATTAGCTTCCATTTCGAGTAGATCAGAGTATTATTCTAAAATAGTTGACTTTATCAAGTAACCGTAGTTATAACTATAAGATAGTTTAGGTGACAAAACAAACCTGTTTTAAAATGCATTACCTGCTTTCTTCTTCTTATTCTCTCCTTCGCTTTTTACACCGTCAGATATGGGATAAATAGTGTCTAAGTCCTTTCCAGCTCCTCTCGTGGGCCGTACAGCTTGGTTTGCAGGGTTGTCTCCGTCAGCCACACCATCTTCCTCAGGTCGCTGTATAGCGTGCACCTCTGAAGGATGTGCTCGCCAGTCTGGTTTTCTTTGCCACAGGCACACAGGGGAGAGGGAGAGGAGTTTCAGCTTTGTATTGCCTGCTTTGATCTCAAAGCCTAGCTTGGAACGGACCGTGTGTCGGCGGTCTGATTTTTGTGAAGGTGGGCTATGATATCATAAAACTGACTGTTATGTAGAAAAGCAGCTCACGTGTTAACACTGGCATTTGTTTTGAAGAATTATTGCCGGAATACATTTCCTTATTCATGTCTTTAAGTTTCTTCTAGTTTTCATCTGCGGCCTATCTTTGTTGGTGGTCTGATTCAATTCGCTATTCACTTGTTGTATATTATGGTGTTGGGAGGAGGAGGAGGAGGGGTGTCGATTTTTTACATTTTTTGCTATTTTTTCCTCTTCTTCTTCTGGATGTTATTTTCTTCACAACATGTTTTACTTGTTTGTAAGTTGTTTTTTGGTGAGGTGGTTTGTTGGTTGGTTGGTTGGCTGGCTGGTTGGCTGGCTGGTTGGCTGGCTGGTTGGCTGGCTGGTTGGCTGGCTGGTTGGTTGGCTGGCTGGTTGGCTGGCTGGTTGGTTGGCTGGCTGGCTGGTTGGTTGGCTGGTTGGTTGGCTGGCTGGCTGGCTGGTTTCCTGACTTGGCAAGTGGCATCTTTTTTCAACGAATCTGAAAAGCATTATTCATTGTTGTCTGTGTTTTTATTACACTTTTCTTTTTAATCATTCTTGATGAATTGTACAGGCAATAATCGTCCTTGTTCTTCTTCATCCCATTCGTATTCCCTCTTCTTTCTCCTCCCCCTCTTTCTTTTTCACCCCCCCCCCCCCCCTTTATCCCCCACCCTACTGCTACCTTCTGTCTTCCCCTTCACTTCTTGTCTTTTATTTCTTCTTTGACTCCCCTCCCCCCCCCCCCCCCTCCCTTTTCCCTCCCCATTTTCCTTTCTCCTTCTGTTCCCAGTTTATACCCCCACCCCCCACCCACACCTTTTTCTCCTCCTCCTCCTCCTCCTCCTCCTCCGTTTCTCGTTTTTTTGGGCTGGCAGACACACTGCATTGTTGTGGTCAGTTGGTCAGTTTGTACAGCATCACTGACCTTCTCATCTGCCTGCCTGCCTGCCTGCCTGCCTGACCCACTGGGGCAGTACAACAACAACAACAAACAACAACAACAACAAAAAGCGCAGGGGTAGGAGGGAGAGGGGGGGGGGGGCATGCAATGTGTTGATCACCCAAACTGGTACACTAGAGTGCTTTTCATGCGTGTGCTGGCGTGTACACACACACACACACACGCACGGACACACACACACATGCACGCATGTTTGTACGCACGTACTCACACACACACACGCATGTGCGCGCGCACACACGCATGCTCTCTCTCTCTCTTTCACACACATACACACACACACGCACCTACACACACACACACACACACAATGTACACACACACACTCACACTCACTCACTCAAACATACACAATGCACACACAATGCACGCACACACATTCACACTCACTCACTTACACACATACACGCGCGCGCGCGCGCGTACACACACTCACACACACACACACACACACACACACACACACACACACACACACGATGTACACACAATGTACACACACACAATGTACACACACACATACACACTCTCTCTCTCTCTCTCTCTCTCTCTCTCTCTCTCTCTCTCTCTCTCTCTCTCTCTCTCTCTCTCTCCTCCCTCTCTCTCTCTCTAACACACACACACACACACACTGCTTATTCAGTGTACCATCTGAAAATAAAAGTTGGACTTTGACTTTCACACCCCACACACACACACACAACACACACACACACACACA
>CM054165.1:3542373-3544873 GCA_028751875.1 Rapana venosa | reverse complement strand
AGAGAGTTTGCAGTGTATAACATAACGGTCACGGTTAAAGTGGAGCTACTCTCCACGTTGAAAGCACGCCACCACCCAGTTTTTCTTTTTGGTTTGGGAGAATGATTTACTTGATAACGGTCTGTACATGTGGGGGCTTTTCTGGTGATTTTTTGCCAAGGACAACTCTCTTGTTGCCCTGCTGGTGTTGTTGCTGCTGCTGCTGCTGCTGCTATCGTTAACAGGGGCAATATGTGTTGCTCTTAACCTTGATTTAACACTTTATCAAAACTTCTGTTTAATGTGTGTGTGTGCGTGCGCGCGCGCGCGCGTGTGTGTGTGCGTGCGTGCGTGCGTGCGTGCGTGCTGTGTGTGTGCGTGCGGGCGTGCGTGTGTATGCGCGCGGGCGTTGCGGGGGAGGAGGGGGTGTCACCTTAATTCGCATAGTATTGGCAACACTAGAGCAAAGCTGATCAAATTATACCACGGGATTTTCTGTAGGTTTATAAATATTGATTACTGCAGGAGTCACTGAAATGTCATCAACTGCAACCCCAAAGTGGCCCCTGTGGTTGGCTGTACTATAAACCTCACAGCTGAGTGTTTGGTTGATTGATGTGTACTACACTGGACTTCTTATGGTCTTTTGCTTGTCCGTTACGAAATAAAGGAAGAAAAAAAAGGTGAACAGAAAAATAATTGCTTCCCTTGAAATACGATCAACTTCCAGGGGTGCCTATTCTTCAACTGCCTACCCCCCCCCCCCCCCCCCCCCCCCCTCTCTCCCTCACCCACCACCACCACTACCACCCTCAATCACCATTGCTAACCACCGGACTTGTGCATTTAGTGTGAACAAAGAAAATATAACCGTGAAATAATCGCCTCTGGAACCCGATCTCTCTCGCTTACACACGATCATTGAGTCAGCTAAGCATATCCAACCGCCACAGCCATTCCCTTACACGGCTTTTCATTGGTCACAACACCACAGGCTCACGCGTGTGACAAGAGCGGATAAGCGAGAAAGCGAGAAGGGCAGACGACAGTTAGGAGGTGCTGGGACAGTTGGGAAAGTGCTGTTTTGGGGTAGTCTCTGCACTCTGAATGTGTTGATCCAATGTTTTGATCTAGTAGATCTCCATGACTTGTGTTGTGGGGAGTGTGTTCAGATCTACAAGACCAAGGACTCTGGTTTCAACGTGCACATTTCTTTCTCAGCAGTAGCAGTTCAGAGCTGGTAAGTGGTGTGAAAGTGGTTTAGACAATCACTAGGCTGGTATCGATTCAACTATCACCTCTTTTTTAAGTTGGTCTCAGCATTGTAGACTTTGTTGGTCGATCAACTGCTTGGAAGTTATAGGCCTGTGTTTATGTTACATATATTCTATCCGTTGGGAGAACTCGTTTTTAATTCTATACAAACTTCAGTCTGATTGAAAAGATTAGAAAGACTCTTTGTGAATAAGACTGCAAAGTTTGTTTTGTTTCTTGTTGCAAGTAATTGATTCTTTTCAGTGCTAAAAGTTTTGAAGAAGTATTCTTTCCTTCATGTGATTTTATTGAAATAGCTAGTCAAAACGTTGTTAAAGAACTTAACGATAAAGAGTTTGTTGGTAATTTTATGTGTTGTGAGGTTATTGTTTTTCCTTCATAGTAGAGTCTAGTGTCACTTTTTTTAAAGAATAGAAACAGTAGGCCTACATTTTTTAAAGTTTAAAACAGAAAATTAATGGGTGGTGTTTTCATAGCTGTTGGATTTTTTCTGTTGTTGGTTTTTATACTCATCTTCAAGTTGGGTTCAGGTGTTTGTTAAATTTTATTTCATGATTTTTAAGAATGTGAGGTTGGTAATGGTGGTGTAGTTGTGTCGTTTGTTTGGGGAGGTGTCGCTTTTAAGGTCAATAATTGTTCTTGTGTAGGAGATAAAGCAGTATGTTTCACAGTGCTTTCTTTTCACATTTTTAAATTATTTAATTTCGAGGATAATAGAATAATCTCATGTTGTTGCTTTTTTTTTTTTTACATCCAGTCCTCGTGTGTATGCGACTTTTTAAAATTTTGTCATCCATCCATTCTTGGGATGTTTGTGCAGCGTTGACCTCCATTATAAACGTAGTATGAGTAGATGTAGAGTTGAGGATACTTTATATCCGATGCTGCTGATTGGATGACCGTTAGTGTTGGCTGCAAGGTGTGTGGAGGTTGTTTGGTTAACATTGTTGATGTGTCTCACGAGAGTGGTTACGCATGCGCACGTGTGTGTGTGTGTGTGGTGTGTGTGTGTGTGTGTGTGTGTGTGTGGTGTGTGTGTATGTAGCAGGAGATGGGAGGAGTGGGGTGCAAAAGAGGAATAGAATCGTACACACTGGCAGACTGTATACATGCTTTAGTTGACTTACAGCAAAACTATATCTTCGTGGGCAAAAATTATGGTTGGAACTGAAGTATGCACAGACAGAGAGACAGAGCAGAGAGAGAGAGAGAGAGAGAGAGAGAGAGAGAGAGAGAGAGAGATTGT
>CM054165.1:3499873-3539873 GCA_028751875.1 Rapana venosa | reverse complement strand
CACACATACAGACAGTAACACGCTCCGGCGCTATATTGTCAGTAACACCCAGATTGTGGTACTTGTTTTTATTTCCTCGCACAGTCATTGGATCAGCGTGCCTTTAAGTTTTGTTTGTGCTAGGGAATGTTTTGTCTGTAGAAAGGTTAGGCTCACACAGCTTTATTGGTTTCAAGATAGTTGAGAGATTTTCTTATAATCTATATGATCATCTCACATCTCTCTCTCTCTCTCTCTCTCTCTCTCTCTCTCTCTCTCTCTCTCTCTCTCTCTCTCTCTCTCTCTGAATTCACCCAGAAGTCTGTTGGATCCTTTAAAACGAATTTTTGCCAAGAGTATGTCAGCTACAATGAAAGCAGCATTTCGCAATGGTGTAAAGGAATCTTGTGTGGAACCTAAACGTTGCAGCTTATCAAATTTCACCTCATGCGTACCAAAGTTTTCACACACAAACTTGTTCACGAATTTTTTCACACTATTCTTCAGGCTCATTTTGCTTTTCTTTGTTTGAGAGAGAGAAGAGAAGAGAGGGGAGGAGAGAGAGAGAGAGTGAGAGAGCGAGAGAGAGAAAGAGAGCATGTTTGTGCATGTTGATTAGTTGATTATAGGAAGACGAGTTGGTATGACAGAGGGAAAGGGAATGGTGTTGTATAATTACATGACTAATTAGTCAACGAGTAAGCCTATGGATAATTTATATTCAAAGAAATAACCATAAAAAACAGCATTAAATATTTAGAACCGAGTAAGCCTTCTCTCTGTCTCTGTCTCTGTCTCTCTCTCTCTCTCTCTCTCTCTCTCTCTCTCTCTCTCTCTCTCTCTTCTCTCTCTCTCGTTTGCGTCGGTTGTTTTTTCCCCCTGTCCTGTTAATTTTCATAATCTTTTGCTGTTTTGATTGATGTAGATGTATGTTTCACAAGGATAGACCGTTAGACTAGGCTTGGCCTAAAAATCTTCATCTTTACATTTTGTTATCTTTATATTTTATTAAAAACATTCATTCTCTCTTCTCTCTCTCTCTCTCTCTCTCTCTCTCTCTCTCTCTCTCTCTCTCTCTCTCTCTCTCTCATGCTCTCCTTTCTCTCTCTCTCTCTCTCTCTCTCTCTCTCTCTCTCTCTCTCTCTGTCTTTGTGTCTCTGTCAGTGTGTGGTGTGTGTGTGTGTGTGTAAAATTATTATCAGATAATTCACTACAAAAGGAAAATGAAAGTCAGTACACCCACCCACACACACACACACACCCTCCCTATCCCCCTATCCCCCTCCTCCCCCCTTCCCCCTCGGCCACTCGTCAATAAAGGACGGGGTCACAGGTATCCAGCATTTCCAGAGTCAGTGACTATGTAGGCTACTACACTTGAGAAGTGCCCTGCATGATTTATGGGCCCGGGCTTAAACTGGGTACACTGCGCCAGAGCCAAACACAGCGCGCGCCTTCAGAAGAAGTGTGTTCATTGTTCGCCTGGTGTGTGGCTTGTTTCCATTATTCACGCTTTCATTTCCAGGACAAATTGTACAAGCACCCGTGTGTGTTTATTTTTCACACCCAGTCCCCCCTCCCCCCCCCCCCCACATGCGCATGTGGGTTTGTAAATGTTGTCATCTGTTCCCACCGCCGTAAATGTCCTACTCTTCCGGAAAGTGGAAAAGGTTTTAATGTGTGCTCAAGTTGTTGTGCGTGTGTTAGCACACGGGACCGTAGTTTATAGTCTCGACTGAAGGACTTTCAGGGGAGTGGAGTCCGCACTGATGTTTACTCCAGGGGGGGGGGGGGGGGGATCCCATTGAAGGTGGTGG
The DNA here is from genome assembly GCA_028751875.1 of Rapana venosa. NCBI lineage: Eukaryota > Metazoa > Mollusca > Gastropoda > Neogastropoda > Muricidae > Rapana > Rapana venosa. The sequence goes on along the minus strand of CM054165.1, from coordinate 3,538,077 downwards.
TGGTGTGTGTGTGTTGTGGCAGCTGACAGGTTTAACGTTTCTGATATTGGATCTATAATTTACTCATCAACAATCTCTCTCTCTCTCTCTCTCTCTCTCTCTCTGCTCTGGCTCTCCTCTCTCCTCTCTCTTCTCTCTCTCTCTCTCTCTCTCTCTCTCTCTCTCTCTCTCTCTCTCTCTCTCTCTCTCTCTCTCTCATGTTAATAAAAAACAAATCCATCTACAGCCGGTATCGCTAGTACCATCCGCCTGTACCGAACAATGCCACTTTACCGTTTGACATTGTGCCAAATCCAAACTCTTAAAAAAAGCTTCTTTTTTTTCAATGTGGTCTTTTGACACAAGCAAGACACCCTAGAAGAAAGAAGAAGAAGAAGAAGAAAAGAAGGAAAGTGCAATGTGGTAAGTAAGTGGCATTGTCTGTTTCTGGCGATGTGCCACACTGTGTCATGACACTCACCACTGTGCCATGTCTTCTTCCCTTTAAGGCGTGTAGAACGATCCATGTGCCTAGAGCTCCTAGTATACTGGAGTCCTAGCCAGTCACTCTATTCTACAGCCAGCTTCGCTCCGCTTTGATTTGGTCTGTTGTATGAAGATTGGGTCACTGCGGATTACGTATTGAGAGGTCGTGTTGTTGACAAAATCTGTAGGCCTAACTTTTTTTGTTAGACTGTATATGGCTGTTCGCGTTATTTGTCTAGGGACAGGTCCTACCTCGATTTTTCTTTTCTCCGATAGTAAGCTTGGAATGTTTAAACCAATATGCAATGTAGCTTTCTTGCGCCTTTCGAGATTACGATACGTGTCAGTGTGCCTGTCAGTATTGTAACTGTCCTTCATGGGATGATTCAAGTGTTTTGGACTTTGACTTGCTAAGCTGTTCATTAGTCTAAAGCTATAGAGTGTGTGCAGTTTGTGTTGAAGTAATTGTAAGGTGTTAACGTGTCTGATAAAATACAGGTACTATAATCTAGATGTGAAGAAAAGGAGAAGTGGAGAACAAAGTTTTGAGCCACAGGGAGATTTTTTTCTCCCACATTTGACAAAGACAAGGGGGGGAAAACCATTTCTCCAAATTTGACAAAGCTAAGTAACAAATTTGTGGGGTGTTTTTTTTTTTTTATTGTTGTTGCTGCTTGTATTTGGACAAATCTTGGCTGAATTTCTGACACTTCTGTCACATGCAGTCCTACAACAGTGGTTATGAGTTAAACACAGATTATGTACAAGTTTAGATAAGCAGAGAGGCCCCATGTGCCACAAGCGGACTAAATTAACACATCTTGATGCACACTCACACACGCCTCGAGGCATTCTCTGTCTGTCTGTCTTCTTCTCTCTCTCTCTCTCTCTCTCTCTCTCTCTCTCTCTCTCTATCTCTCTCTCTCTCTCTCTCTCTCTCTCAACACACACACACACTCACACACTCACATACACTCAACACACGCGCGCGCGCGTACACAACACACACACACACACACACACACACACACACACTGAAGGAAAAGGAAGAGAGGTAGTCAGGTGATAAATCAATAAGTTTTCTTTTCCTTCTCTGCGATGACACTGCTGTGACACACCTTCCATCTCTGAACCTTGTCGATCATTCTTCGCCTGGTCTGTCTGTCTGTGTGTGTGGAGTCAGTGTGTGTGTGTGTGTCAGGGGTGTGTGTATATGTGTGTGTGTGTGTGTCAGTGTGTGTGTATGTGTGTGTGTGTCAGTGTGTTGTGTGTGTGTGTGTGTGTTATTCTTTATATCGGGGATAATGGAATAAGCATTTATGTGCTTTTTTACATGCAGTCCCCGTGTGTATGCGTTTTTGTAAATTTTGTCATGTTCCCACCGGCACACAATGGCCTACTCTTACGTTTGTGTGTGTGTGTGTTTGTGTGTGTATGTATGTATGTATGTATGTATGTATGTATGTATGTATGTATGTATGTATGTGTGTGTGTGTGTAACTTCTGTTCAATAAAGGAGTAACTACCAAATGGGGAGGGAAGACAGAGAGAGAGAGAGACAGACAGACAGACAGACAGACGGTGTGTGTGTGCGCGCGTGTGTGTGTGTGTGAGAATGCTTTTCCTCAGAGGAGACAAACATTCTTAAACCTTTACCAACTTTTCTTGATGCTGTTTGACTTGTGGTTTGATCTGATCTGTTTTATGGAAACATGGTCGCAGCACAAGGTAATATACCGTGAGTGGATTCCTGAGCAATTAACAACAACATTACTAGTAATGATGATAATGATACACAATGATATAATAGTAATAAATAGTAATGATAATGGTGTTGATAATAATGACTAATAATTACTGTCATTATCATCAAAGCCCTTATCATTACTATTCTAATTATTAGAATTAGTCGCAGCCATACCCTCTTTTAATTCTGTCATAGATTTTTAAGGTTTTTATCTTATAACACATTTCTAATACAATTCCATGTCATTCTCACCGTTTAAAGAAATTCTCTATCGTTTCAGAGTGAGGGTTGTGTGTGTGCAGACCGGATTCTCAAGGGCTGGACTTGAACCCCAGACTCCGTTCACCCTGTCAGCTGCCAGTAACACAGAACACACACACACACACCAACTGTCCAGCTGACCCTTCCTCCGTCTTCACCACGAGGCCTTCCCACATACCGCCAACAGCTCCAGTGCGTGGTACCGCTCGTCGTTTAACCACCTACCTGTGAGTCGTCGCTTTGAGTACGATGTGCTGCTCCAGATCATACAGGTCACGATGCGGACATCAGCTGGTACATGACAGTGTGAACTGCTAACCCAACATTGGCCACTTTCTTTGCCGAGAGAGGAGAAGAAGACACCTCCAGAATGGAAAAACGTTTTCAGCGGCTGTCAGTGACAGGAGTTATGCACTGACATTTTGGTCTTTGTTGTGGGGGGGAAAATATCAAACCAAAATCAACAACAACTTCAAACATACTCCTTTACAATCTTACTGCATACAGTATTGTCACGAAAGAACATTCGTGGGGGTAGTTGAGGGTTGATGGCCGACGTTGCATTCACGTGGATCAAGTCAAGGAGTGTGGTGGATTTGGACGATATCATTTCTGAAGACAGTTGTGCCCACACGTCTGTGATGAAAGTTTTTCAGCGTAGGGTGTGACGTAGTACTTGGTCTCCATGGAAACGTACCTACGCAGACTGTACCTGCAGAAGAAGGAGGAGGAGGAGGGGGGACCCTACCCTGTGTGGGACTACAGGTAACTGTGTGTGTGTTTTGATGTTAGTGATGTTCGTGGTGTCTTCATGTCTGTTCTGGTCTGTGTGTTGTGATGTGATGTTAGTGATGTTTTTGCAAGATTTGTTTTTGCAAGATATAGCGCTATATAAATTCCATTTATTATTATTATGTCTTCATGTCTGTTCTGCTCTGTGCTGTTCATTTTTGTCTCCGCTTCTTTCTTATCTCCGCTTCGCTCTTAATGGAAACAACATGTCTTGTTTGGTTTGGTTTGCTTTTATCTGTTCTCTTCTCTTTTCTTCTCTTCACTTGTCTTTCTCTCTCTCTCTCTCTCTCTCTCTCTCTCTCTCTCTCTCTCTCTCTCTCTCTCTCTCTCTCTCTCTCTCTCTCTCTCTCTCTCTCTCTCCTCTCTCCCCATGTGCACCTTTTCACACAATGGACAAAAACTGCTTTTTCCTGGGAAATCCATACAACTTAAACCCAGTGGAATCTATGCCATCAATTCGCCAGCACACGTCAATAGAACAGGGCAATACAAATGAAGGAATTCTTCTATTTTCAGAACACTACTTTCCGGCAGTGTTTGTGGTCATTCTGATTTTAACATTTCAGCTATACTTTTTCCAAGCCTGACCTTCTTGTCCACCCATAACATCACTGGTCTAAGTGCTAGTCTTTAGCACAAGATGCTAAACAGATCCCCGAGCAACTTCAAGTTGGGCACACTTTTTTTTTAAAGCCCACACATAGTTATCCCTGGCAAAGTCTTCCTCTTCTCGCGTCTGTAGCTTATATAAGGGAGGGGGGGCGGCAAATTTTATATAGACGCAGACCCCCCAAAAATTTGGGTAGCACCATACCCTGACGACACTAAAAAAAGCAGTACTAATTTCAAGCAGAGAAATTTTCAGTGAGTACGCATACACACTAACACGCCTGTCTTTTTTCTGCATTTGCAAGGTCAGGCCATTTTTCTCCTGAGTTGCTGATTGTTGCTTTTTACATGCAGTTTCTGCCTATTCTCTTTTGCATGTTCCTGCACTGTGTGTGTCGTGTTCATTGGAGAGAGTGGGGGGGGGGGGGGGGTGCATTGCGTGGTGACTGCAAGATAGGATAGAGTGTGTCATTAGTTGCTTGTGGGAAGACAGGTGTCTCGGCAGATATGCAAATGAGGCAGGAGTGTGGTGGAAAAGGAATGGGGAGTGCCATTGTTAGATTCCCAACGGCTCTTTTCGTCTTCTTCTTCTTCTCTTTCTTCACTATTGCCATAGAACTGTTACATAGATCTGTCTTTTGTACCAGGGTTTCTGGCTTTCTTTTCCTTTCTTTCAAGACGTGTGTTGGTAGTGTAAAGATTGAAAGTGTCGCAGATCATCCGGCATTGAAGCAGAATGTCTAATTTTGTGTAATTCGGCATATATATATCGAGGAGAGAGGGGGGGGGGGGGGAGATGTAGTAGAAAAGAGCAAGAAGTAGCATTTTTTAGAAGAAAGGACTGTAGTAGAAGAAAAAGCAGAAGGTAGAAGCAGTAGAAATCGTTACCGATTGATTGATTCAGAAATGTAAGCGATATGAACAACGTTTTTCGGGCGCCTTTTTTGTTGAAGAAGTTTAGTGTGGTGTATTCATTTTGCCAAACCAATAATGCTGAAAGGCATTGACAGGGTACTATAATTCTATCACCTTTTTCTTTTTTGGGGGTGCCTGTGCCGAGGGAGATTGAATCGTGGATAAGAGCAGATTGTCATTTTAAACCTTGAAAGTGGGTGGCCCTTCTGGCCGGCAAAGTCGTCAGTCAGAGAAATACCCTGTTTGCTGGGGTGGTCTACGTCACCCTCACGTGCCATTTTACTGCCAGATTGCAATGGATTCTTCACATACCACTTCTCTTCACACATGCCGGCATCCACCCCCTACCTCCTGCTCCCATAGCCGTGGTGACAGCTGGCGCGGTATAAAATCTCCAAGGAACGGACGAACGACTTGTTCTTTTCCGCCAGAGAGCCAGCTTAGGAGCGTTTCAGGGTGGATGGCGGTGAAAGGAGTGGTTTCCTTGAAGTAATCAGAGATGTTCCTTTTCTTGCTAGCCCCCCAGTGTCATCCCCCTTAATTACTGCTCCTCCGCCCCTCGCCCAACCCTCCACACATTGTCCGCCATACCCAAATGACTGATTACTTTCCACTTGCTTACTCTGCCCCAGCTATTACAGTCAGCCACAGTGAAAAGCCTTTCTCTCTCTTATTTTTTAACCTTCACTTCAGGGTTTTTTTTCAGTTGAGAAAAGAAAGTAAAGGCTGCAATGATAACCTTTCGGGCGATCATATAATTATTATAATTTGTCGGTCCGTCTGGGGAGATTGCACTCTAAGCAATGCTGTGCGTTCCTAGTGGAGATGCGGGATGTGTTGGCGTCAACTTAGTCCCATTGTCAGTAACCCAGTGAAAACAGAAACTTGTTGGGTCTGAACTTTTTTCTTTATCGGGGTTTTTCTCTTAAAAAAAAAATTGTTACAGGAAAGGCTTCTGACCATGGTGTGTGTACTAGTCAAAGTTTGTTTGGTTTTTTTGTCTTCTCAAATGATAACTTGATACTGTATAGCATAGTATTAGTTCTATTGTATTCTGTGATAGACACAGTTGTGTGTGTTGTCTTCCCAAATAATACAGTTGTATTGTCTTCCCAAATAATAACTTGGTATTGTATAGCACAGCATGGCGTTGTCTTCCCAAATAATAACTTGGTATTGTATAGCATAACATTGACTGTATTGTCGTCTGTGATATACAGTTCTGTTGTCTTCCCAGATAATAACTTGGTAGTGTATAGCACAGCACAGTATTGACTGTATTGTAGTCTGTAATATACAGTTCTGTTGTCTTCCCAAATAATAACTTGGTACTGCATAACACAGCACAGTATTGAGTGTATTGTAGTCTGTGATATACAGTTCTGTTGTCTTCCCAGATAATAACTTGGTAGTGTATAGCACAGCATAGTATTGACATTATTGTAGTCTGTGATAAACAGTTCTGTTGTCTTCCCAGATAATAACTTGATAGTGTATAGCACAGCACAGTATTGAGTGTATTGTAGTCTATGATAGTCACGGTAGATTTTCCTTCCTGAAATCTGATGATACTGCACAAAGAGACCCGCATTACGGCAATGCCCATTCTGTGTGTGTGTGTGTGTGTGTGTGTGTGTGTGTGTGTGTGTGTGTGTGTGTGTGTGTGTGTGTGTGTGCATTAAATTAAGCAACACTACATGGACAGTGTGTGCGTTCGCACGCACATACACACTCACACACACTCTTACGCACGTACGCACACACATACACTCACACATGCGCGTGCACACACACACACACACTCACACACACACACACACACACACACACACACTCTCTCTCTCTCTCACTCACACACACACTCACACACCACACACACACACCACTCACTCACACACAACTCTCTCTCACACACACACATACACACACACACTCTCACACACACACACACACACACACACTCTCTCTCTCTCTCTCTCTCTCTCTCTCTCTCTCTCTCACATCACACACACACACACACTCACACATACACACACTCACACACACACACACACACACACACACACACACACACACACACACACACACACACACACACACACTTTGTGTATGGATGCCTGCACACATGCACAAGCCCTGCAGGTCGGTATATAACTGACGGTTGGCTGAACGGCTACCGTGAGGTGTTGTGGTGTGGTGTGGCCTGGCCTGCACTGCACTCGCTGACTCTAGCAGGGCTGCACAGCTGTGCACTGGATTGGAACAAGAAGCTGGTAATTTAATTATCCTGGGGATAGTACCCTTGTGTCCCAAACGGCTCACGATCTAGCGTTGTCCTTACCGTGAAAAGTATTGGACTGAGGGAAGGAAGAAACAGGCTATCTGACTGTACCATAATACGCTACGGTGTGGTGTGGTGTGTCTCCTCAGAAAGACTAGCGCCCAGACCACTACTCATTCTATTATGTGAGGGAAAATTACGCCATCAGACAGAAAACAAAGTGACAACCTCTCCCTTTCTAGCCAGGCTTGTTACCGCTGTAATTATATCCTCTAACTGCTCTGGGGACAGGACAGCTCAGTGATCACAGCACTCGCTTTCCCCCAGCTAAGGTTAAGCAGCATCGAGCGCGGTTACCAAGTGGTTGGGTGACCGTTTGCGCGACTTGGCTTCAGTACAGTCCCCGAGTTCACCCAGCTGTAAATGGGTACCTGCCCTCTTTAGGGTCAGGGAAGGTAAAGCAGCGAGGGAGAGGGGATGGGCGCCGCCATCAATGTGCTGGCCCCTAGAGAAGCTGAGGTCTCTGATGCCTTACTCCCCTACGGCCACGTAGGTTATGGGACACCATTACCTTTACTGTTTACTCTGAGGATACTGGGTAGAGGATGGTGTTCCTGTGCCATGCTGTTAAGGACCAGTCGCTGTCCTAAAGTAAAGAGCATCGATCGAGAGAAGAAGCTGGTGCTTCATTACTTAGGGGTGAGCGGTTCCGCGTCACACAGTTGAGGACCTCTCGTTGTCTTCAGGTACACTGCACTGGTTTGAGAGGGGGAAAAGCGGTTAATTCAGTTATGCACAGGACTGTGCTCCTGTGTCCCGAACAGTTGAGGACCTAATCTTGGTCCTGAACATAAAATGCACTGGATTCAGAGAACAAGCTGGCATTTAGTAATCTGGATGGTGACGCTGTCAGGTCAAACCGTTAAGGACGTAAAGGTGTTCATAATGGGTTGATTAAATAAATAAAAAAGCTGGTGCTGGTGTTATACGGAGGATGGTGCTCGTGTGTCCCGAACCCTAAAGGAATTTTGTGCTGAAGGTAAAGTATACTGAAATAAAACAAGACTGTTAATTCAACTATCAGTGTCCTTAAAGTGCAACAGGGTCACAGTGTATGTCGCTGACCTTACCATGTGTTTACCTTGTGCATTTTTCCCCTTCCCGCATTTTTATAGGAAAGAAGTAACAGCAGGAATGAATCTATCAACCCATCAATTAATAGTCAACCGACCAATCAATCCCAATCAGCAAATATAGGTACAGGTAAAAAGAAATTTAAAAAACCTTTAAAAGCACTTTGTTTTGCTGTCAGTAAATATGCTTCCGAAATATACCGAAGATTTCTTAAACTTTGATTGTGGGAGGAGGGTGCATACAAGAAATTCCGCTCAGAACAATAAAGATTCAGAGACAGACAGAGGGTATACATAAAACAGACAGATACAGGGAATAATGGTACGCTTTGTGCAGGACTCCTAACGGTGCAGGCTGCAAAAAGGACTACGAATCACATATCAAAATACACTCGGCGGTGCGGAGGTCTGCAGGGCATGCACCTGTCTGAAAAGCGAGGTACCTGCAGTTTGATCCTCTCCACAAGGCTGGGCTGGGAGCACGGGTACGGGGTTTAACGGGACTGGTGGCGTGGTCTGCGGTGTCGAGCTCGAGCTCGTGTTGCTTAGCCGGAAGAATTCACGAAAATTCTTTGCAAAGCTGCACACTTCAACTCCACTCCCCCGTGTACAATGTCGGTACTCCCTCTCTCGGGAATCTTGCGACAGACTAGCGTCCTTCACAGGTGGTGAAAAACCATCAGTTCCGCTTAACGCTACTAAAACCGGGATAGCTCCGCTCTATGGTCCCTTCTGGATCCGAAAGTAACATACATACAGCTGACATTGGGAGAGAGGGGTCTGGGGCATTCACAAGACCAGAATTGGTATGGCGTTTGTCTCCGACCTGAACAATACAGAGAAGTCCCATTCGGAATGCCTTTAGCGCACGTGAAAAGCTCACGTGAAAAGTGGGTTTCTGAAAAGCCTGCAGCATCTTCAAAGAGAGATCTCTCTCTCTTCTCTCTCTCTCCTCCCTCCTCTCCTCCTCATCTCTCTCATCTCTCTCTCTCTCTCTCATCTCTCTTCTCTCTCTCTCACTCTCTCTCTCTTGCACGTAGACACATACACACATGCGCGCGAGCATGCACACACATACACACACACACACACACACACACACACACACACACACACACACACACACACACACAGGGGGTGGGGGTGACGGAGCGATGGGAAGAGGAAAAGATGAAAAGGGAAATGTTTCCCTAATTGAAGACAGATCTATAATTCTTCAAAGGATGCGGAATCAGAGCAATGTCAAGGAAAGGGCGATAAGTGCGTACACCCGCGTGCACACACAACACACACACACACAACACACACACACACACATTCACACTAACACATACTAACACTTACACTAGCACACACACACACACACAACTAGCACACTAACACACTAGCACACACACTAACACTTAACACACACGCGCACGCACACGCGCGCACACACACACACACACACAACACAACACACACACACACACACACGGAGAAGAAACCAAACCCAAAATAGGAAGGAATGGCCAAAATGTACTAGAGCCTGAAAGTGATCCAGGTTAATGACAGAAGAGAAGAAAAAAAGAAGATAGCTGAGCGATACACAGTCAGATGAAAGAGAATGTTCAACATTGATTTGCCTTCAGTATCTCTTCTCATACCCAGCTACCGATTCCATGTCAGACTGTAGGTAGCTTGGCAGGTCTTTCTTTCCTTACTTCGTTCCATAGTCAATCTGTCTGTCTGTCTGTATATCTCTGTCCGTCCATCAGTCTGCCAGTATGTATGTATGTCTGTCTGTCTGTCTGTTAAACGGCTGGCTGAAGTTCGCACACTTGAGCATACACCATGCAGATTCTCTCTCTCTCTCTCTCTCTCCTCTCTCTCTCTCTCTCTCTCTCTCTCTCTCTCCTCTCTCTCTCTCTCTCTCTCTCTCTCTCTCTCTCTATCTATCTATCTCTCTCCTCTCTCTCACTCTCTATCTATCTATCTCTCTCTCTCTCTCTCTCTCTCTCTCTCTCTCTCTCTCTCCTCTCTCACACCACACACACCACACACAAGTCCTTCGGGTGAGACTGTAATCCGAGGTCCCGTGTGCGAACGCACGCAGAACATCTTGCGCACATGCGAAATCCTGTTCCGCTGTTCGTAAGAGTAGGCCATTATGTTCCGGTGGGAACAGATGACAAATTTACAAAACCGCATACAGACGGGGACTAGGTGTAAAAAAACCCCACTTAAGTGCTTATTCCATTATCCTCGATATAAAAGATTTTTTTTATTTTAAATAAATAAACACACACACATTCCTTTTTTTCTGTTTCTTTTCCACTTTCTTTGTCTTCTTTCTTTTAAATCATTTTTCCTTCCTTCCTTCCTTCCTTCCTTCCTTCCTTCCTTCCTTCCTTCCTTCCTTTCTTTCTTCATTCCTTTTTTTCTTTCTTTTCCGGGACACAGGTTGTTGCGTACAAGCGCAGTGTGGAGCCGTTAATGCAAGGATGTTCAGGAGAACTGCCTGATCGATTCTTAGAAGTGCCTGATCGATTGTTTCCTTTGATCAGCTGTCAGAGCACTTCTCCTCCTCTTTCAGCTGTCAGGCCTTACACTTTTTAGAGTCGGCCCCTGATCATTGTCTCCTCTACCCTGTAGTGGGGAAGTGTGTGAGTATGTGTGTGTGTGTGTGTGTGTGTGTTGTGTGTGTGTGTGTGTGTGTGTGTAGTGTGTGTGTGTGTTTTGTGTTGTGTGTTGTGTGTGTGGTGGTGTTGTGTGTGTGTTGTGTGTGTGTGTGTTGTGTGTGGTGTGTGTCTGTTGTTGTGTTGTGTGTGTGTTGTGTGTGTGTTGTTCTTTATTCAGTGTGTGTGGTGGTGTGTGTTTGTGTGTGTGTTTGGGTGTGTGTGTGTGTGTTGTGTGTGTGTTCTTTTATTTCGGGAGGATAGTGAGTGAGTGTGTGTGGTGTGTTTTATTTATTCTTTTATTCGAGGATAGTGTGTGTGTGGTGTGTGTTCTATTTATTCTTTTATTTTGAGGATTATGGTGTGATGTGGGTGGTTGTGTGTGTGGTGTTTATGAGTGTGTGTGTTCTTTGTATTTGAGGTAGTGAGTGGTGTGTGGTGTGTGTGTTATTTTTCTATTTCGAGGATTAGTGTGTGTGTGTGTTCTATTTATTCTTTTATTTCGAGGATTAGTGAGTGATGTTGGTGTAGGTGGTGTGATTAGTGATGTGAGTGAGTGAGTGTGTTGATTGGTAGTGTGTGTGTGTGTTTGTGTGTTTGTGTGCTGTGTGTGTGTGTGTGTGTGTGTGTGTGTGTGTGTGTGTGTGTGTGTTGTGTGTGTGTGGATTTATTCTTTTATTTCGAGGGAGTTGTTGAGTGTGATGTTTGTGTTTATTTATTCTTTTACTTTGAGGATAATAAGTATGTGTGTTGTGTGTGATTTATCTTATTTCGAAAACAATATGTGTCTGTCTGTCTGTCTGTGTCTGTCTGCTTGTCTGTGTGTGTCTGCGTGCGTGTTGGTGTCTGTGTGTGTGTGGTGTGTGTGGTGGTGTGACGTGTGTGTGTTTGTGTGATGTGTGAGATTTATTCTTTTATTTGCCGAGATAGGGAGGTGTGGTGTGGAGTAGCGTTGCGCGCTGCAGCGCACGCCGGTTGAGTGTCGTGTTTTATTTATTCTTTTACTTGATGGACTAATAAGTATGTGGTGTTGTGTGTTTTAATATAATTCACGCGAGTTCGTGTCTGGCTGTCTGTCTCTGTGTCTGTGTCTCGCGTCCTTTTCGTGAGCGTTGTGCCGGGAGGAGAGGGGGGGGGGGACCGGTTCACTTTCATCGAGGACACTGCACTCTGTGCATAACCGTTTCCAGCCTCGATTGGCCGAACTGCGGGAGGTGTGGTTGGAGTCTAGCGATTAGAGCGTCAGCTTGATGGCCCGCAGAATGGGCACAGGTTGCAGTCACCTCTGTCATGTTCCTTTGAAGAGATTGTTCCACGGCAGTTGACGCTGGTTCTTAAGCTTTCTCAGAGGAGAATGTCAACCCCGAGGTCCCGCAGTCATAACATCTTGCGTACATGTTAAAAACTTCATCCGCCTTTCCTTGAAGAGTCGGCCAGCCATTATCCAGTGTACAGGACAGGAACATGTCTTAGCTGTAACCGTTGATCAGTACGCAGGACAGGAACATGTCTTAGCGTTGATCAGTACACAGGACAGGAACATAGCGTTGATCAGTACGCAGGACAGGAACATGTCTTAGCTATAGCCGTTGATCAGTACACAGGACAGGAACATGTCTTATAACCGTTGATCAGTACACAGGACAGGAACATGTCTTAGCGTTGATCAGTACACAGGACAGGAACATGTCTTAGCGTTGATCAGTACACAGGACAGGAACATGTCTTAGCGTTGATCAGTACACAGGACAGGAACATGTCTTAGCTGTAACCGTTGATCAGTACACAGGACAGGAACATGTCATAGCGTTGATCAGTACACAGGACAGGAACATGTCATAGCGTTGATCAGTACACAGGACAGGAACATGTCTTAGCTATAACCGTTGATCAGTACACAGGACAGGAACATGTCTTAGCGTTGATCAGTGTACAGGACAGGAACATGTCTTACCTGTAACCGTTGATCAGTACACAGGACAGGAACATGTCTTACCGTTGATCAGTGTACAGGACAGGAACATGTCTTAGCTGTAACCGTTGTCCAGTACAGAGGACAGGAACATGTCTTAGCGTTGATCAGTACACAGGACAGGAACATGTCTTAGCGTTGATCAGTACACAGGACAGGAACATGTCTTAGATATAACCGTTGATCAGTGTACAGGACAGGAACATGTCTTAGCTGTAACCGTTGATCAGTACACAGGCAGGAACATAGCGTTGACCAGCACAGAGGACAGGAACATGTCCAGCGAGCAATCTGTGACCTTGACAGACGGGCCTCGCTGGGTTGGGTTTGCTCCAGACAGACATGGATTCAGTGAGGATGATTATCCTGTATTCCAGGACCCCACGTCAGGTCTGACTCCCTGGGGGCTGAGGGTAGAGGGTCAGCAGGTCACAGCTCACCCAACTCACTGTGCGGGCAGTTTGTCAGTTTTTGTATAATTCCCCCCCTGATGTAGTGAACCGGAGACTGGTGTAAGACAGTAAGTACTGAAGCGTTGTCATTCTGATGCACCAAACGCTGTCTTTCCTTTTCAAACTATTTCTGGAAGTTTCGTCTGATGTAGCACACCATCACTGTTTTATGAGCCACAGAAAGTCATATCAAGTAAGGCACCATATTCGTTGTTTTCAAAGATATGGAGTGGCGAACCATATACACCCCAACCTATTTGCCTGGAAACCTATCGAGCAAAATGCTTGTCCAGCATATATCGTCGACTGCACTACTGAAGTTTTGGATGCTACTAACTAGGTTTGTGCTTCCAAAACCACACTGGAAAATGACGGTATCTTTAACATGCGTACTCCGTCTTTGGCATGTCTGCAGGTAAGTTGACCTTGAATCTTGGGAAAGGTTTGTACTCTCAATGCAACAGGTTCTCCCGAAATTCGAACCTGAGAATCCTGACTTCAAAACTGTCAGGACAATATAGTACAAAACACATTGGTGCAATACAATGCGAAGTAATTCAGGATAGTGCAATATAAGAGTACAGTTCAGTGAGATACACTACAGTTCAGTGCGATAGAATACAGTATAAAAGGTAAAGGTGTCCCACAACCTATATGGTCGGAGGGGAGCGAGGCGTCAGAGACCTCAGAATACAGTATTCACACTTCAAAACGATCCAGTTCAATACAGTACACGTCAGCACAATACAATACAAAACAAAACAATAAAGTATAGTGCAATGCACGTTCGCTCGGTTGAGTGGTGGCAAACCAAACAACACTTGGTGCCACAGTCATGGTCTGTTTGGCAAGAAAAAAGACAACCCCTCAAAGCTGTAGGCAGTGTGCATCAGAAATCAACCTGTTCCCACATTTCAAATGTGCGCATGATCAAAAATGGATATCTCCAGTTCAGATTGCATCGCGATAGTGGCAGGAAGGCATTATTCGTTGGCACTTAGTTCATAAATCTGATCGAAACTGTCAACTGGTTCAGTTGTAAATGTGAATTGTTGCATGTAATCGTAGTAGATTATGTGCATGCGATGCTTTATATTCTTGCTATTGTTTACATTCTATCAAAATTGATATTCTTTCTCTCACATTTTCTTTGAATATTATCCTTGTCTATGTCTCTCAATTTTCTAACTATCTTCTTTCAATTTTTCCTTCTCTTCTCATCATTCTCTTTCTTCCTCCTCACTCTCTCTCCTCTCCTCTCTTCTCTTCTTCCTTTCTTTCATTTCTTCTTTCATTCATTCTTCTTTCTTCCTCCTCCTCCTCCTCCTCTCCTCTCCTCCTCTCTTCTTCTCTTCTTTCTTTTTTTCTTTCTCTTTCATTCATTCTTTCTTCTTCTCCTCCTCCACCTCCTCCTCCTCCTCCTCCTCCTTCTCTCTCTTCTTTCTTTCTTTCTTTTTTTCTTTCTTTTTTCTTCTTCCCTTTTCTTTCTTTCTTTCTTTCTTTCTTTCTTTCTTTTCTTTCTTCTTCATTCTTTCTTTCTTTCTGTAGATGTCTTTAGTATCTAGTCACTATTATCATCCTTACCACTATTTTGTGTTCTTCATCATTTTACTGTGACAATTATGATTTACATATTTGGATATTTTGTTTATATGTGTGTCTACTCTATTGCAGTTTTTTGGTGGTGGTGGGTGGTGGTGGGTGATGATGGTGGTTCGTGGGGTGGTGGTGGTGGTGTGTGTGTATGTGTGTTTGTGTGTGTGTTGTGTGTGTGTGTGTGTGTGTGTGTGTGTGTGTGTGTGTGTGTGTGTGTGTGTGTGTGTGTGTGTGTGTGCGCGCGCGCGCGCGTGTGTGTGTGTGTTTTACTGTTTGTTATTTTCTTGTTTTACGTTCTTCTTTCTTTTCGAGGGCAGGATGAAAAACAAATTCTTTGTAATTCATTCTGTTACCCTATGAAAATAGAATGCAGTTCTCTTCTGTTCTAGTTCATTCTGTTCTGTTCTGTTCTGCTCTTGACTTGTGTTAACGTTAGCAAACCACAACTGACAAATAGCGCCAACATTGCGGACTGACAAAGATTGTAGTTGGGAGCGCTATCAGTGTTAGGCCACACTTGAGGCTTTTCTTGCCCGGATGTGAAGTAAACACAGCCTGTAGTCGTTAATGGCCATAAAACGGTCGTTTACATACGTCTGATGAAGCGTTGATCAGCAGTTCATTTGGAACTTCATTGCTACCTGTTTTTCCCCAAGCGGGATTGATGTAGCCGCCACTTAACTCACTACTGCTTTATAGATAGATAAATAGAGAGATAGATAGAGAGATAGATAGATAGAGAGATAGAGAGAGATAGAGAGAGAGAGAGAGGCAGACAGGCTGGCAGGCAGGCAGACAGACAGACAGACAGACAGACAGACAGACAGACAGATAGATAGAATAGATAGATAGATAGATAGATAGATAGATAGATAGATAGATAGATAGATAGATAGATAGATAGATAGATAGATGATAGATAGATAGATAGCACTTCTGATTGCTTTGTTTTGTAGTGTAGCTTTTTTTTCTATCTCTGTTGTTATGTTTATTACGTTCATTTTTATCAATGCATATCAATTTTGCTACAATTTTTCGTGGTTGTCATGATTTTTTTTTAATCGATTTTACCATGTTTTGTCATGGTTGTTTATTGAAATCATCGACTTTGCTATGTTTTGCTGCGGCTATTTCATAAATTTCCATAAAGTTTGCGACATTTTCTTACATTTACTTGATAAATTTCCGTAGCATTTCCTCTGTTTTGTTGCATTTACATGGATTCTGATATCGAAAAGAAAACATCTCCTTCAGTTTAGAAGCGTATCCTAATCAGTTTGGCCTTAGATCGACGAAGTTGTAACAATTCATTTTTGTTTCTGTTAAGGAATCAGTTCCCTTAGCGACACCTGTCAGGTGTTTATATTTCAGTGTTTTATTTCCGTCAGAAACAAGTCGTTCTCTTAGCGACAGCCAACAGGGTTTTTTTGTACTGAATGTTTTGTTTCTGTTAGAGATAAGCGCAGTGTGAGATATGTCGGTCATGCAAATAGAAACACTCAGACGAAGAAGGAAAAGAGGCAGACCACCAACATCCTACATCACTGAGATCAGTGGTCTGGGAGGAGGGCTACAGGAGATGGTAGAACTCAGCAGAGACGAGAGAGAGAGAGAGAGAGAGAGAGAGAGAGAGAGAGAGAGAGAGAGAGAGAGAGAGAGAGAGAGAGAGAGAACTTAGGTGGCATTGCGTGGAGCTCCTATCGACGATAGCGGCGATGGAGACAGTTGAGTTTTCCGGAGATAGTAGTTCCCTCAGCGACAGGATTTTTTGTTTTGTTTTGTTTTTTTGCATTGAATGTTTTGGTTTTCGTTAGGGATGGTAGTTCTCTTAGCGACAGCCGACAGGTTTGTGTAGGTGACCGTTGTGTTTCCCATAGAGACATGGCCCGTGTTGGTTGGTGCAACAGGACAGTCAGAACTTTTGTGTTTCCAAAAAACATGACAGGCACAAGACACGCTTTTAGTCCAGAAATGGATGTTTCACCTCACAAAGCCTGACTGTGTACTGATAAAGAAGTACGTTCTTTTCTTCCTCCCACTTCTGGTGGTTGTGGCGGTGGTGGTGGTTGTAGCGTGATAAATAGGTGCTATTTTCACACTGTGAAGGTTCGTTGACCTGTGATCTGTGGTCTGCCATGTACATGTCATTGTGTCGTCTGCTTTCAGTGATTTACAACCCTGCTAGCCCACCTACACCCCCCCCCCCCCCACCTCCAACAAGTCACGCACGGACGAACACATACACACACACAGAGTAACACACACACATACACTCACACAGAGAGTAACACACACACATACACACACAGAGAGTAACACACACACATACACACACACAGAGTAACACACACACATACTCACACAGAGAGTAACACACACACATACACACAAACAAACACACGCACACAGAGTAACACACACACATACACACAAACACACACACAAAGTAATACACACACAGAGTAACTAACACAACACACACAAACACACACATACATACACACTTCTTAGTATAATCAATAAGAAATTTGTTCTTAGATAGATGGCTTGATGAAAAAAAAGCAAATGCATTGCTTATTCAATGTCTATCTATCTATCTATCTGTCCCGTAGTCTGACGACCGTGGGGGCACCCTCAAAGACTCAGCAACCAGTTCCCTCCATTCCTCTCTCTGTTCTGCCTTTCTCAGGGTTTTGTTGAGTTCTAGGCCTGTCCATTCACTGATGTTATCCTCCCAGCTCTTCCTTGGTCTGCCTCTTCTTCTTCCTCCTTGGACAGTGCCTTGCAAAACTGTCTTTGTAATTCCTTGGGATCTTGTGACATGCCCATACCACTTAAGTTTAACGCTTTTTCACGATCGTTAGAAGGTTCTCATAGGGTTCCAATGGTTTGCTGGATTCTGTTATGCACGCTTTCGTTGCTTATGTGGTCTTTGTAGGAGATGCCAAGGAGTCTCCGAAAGCATCTCATCTCCACTGCCTGTACTCTTCTCTCCAAATCTGCAGTCAAGGTCCATGATTTACAAGCATACAGAAATATGGATATGACAAGGGAGCGCATTAGTCTGATCTTGGAGATAAGTGAGATATTCTTATCTCTCCAGATGGTGTTTAGTTTTGACAAAGCTGTTATTGTCTGTGCAGTCCTGCATACTACTATGCATATTCAATGTACCATCTGGAAATAAAATTTTGACTTTTTTGACTTCACACACACACACACAACACACACACACACACCACACACACACACACACACACACCAGCCATGAAAACAAAACGGGTTAATCCGCGGAGTTCATTAATACCCCTTTCAATACAAAATAAAATAAAATAAATTAAATCCACTGACTACACCGAGGGTTATTTACTTTACAAACACGAAAATAAAAACCGTTGGGTAAGCTTTCTGAAAAAGAGAGACAGGGTAGGGGTGGGGAGTGAAAGGCTGGGTGTGAAAGTGTGCTCAGACACCCCCGGTAGTGGCATTCAGGGTGTCGTCTGCCTGCCTAACGGCTTTTGAACAGGACCACTTGGCTGTGCTAAAGGTCTGGAAATGAACAGGTCTTTGGAAAGGGTAAATTATGGGGGTTTGATCAATGGACGAACACTCTCCACCGTCTTGAAACCCGCTTCTATATATATACCAGTGACACAAATCAGCTCTCTCTCTCTCTGTGTCTGTCTGTCTGTCTCTCTCTCAGAGTTCTCTCTCTCTCTGTCTGTCTCTGTCTCTCTCTTTCAGAGTTCTCCTCTCTCTCTCTCTCTCTCTCTCTCTCTCTCTCTCTGTCTGTCTCTCTTTCAGAGCTCTCTCTCTCTCTCTCTCTCTCTCTCTCTCTCTCTCTCATCTCTCTCTCTCTCTCTCTCTCTCTCTCTCTCTCTGTCTCTTTCAGAGCTAGCTAGCTCTCTCTCTCTCTCTCTCTCTCTCTCTCTCTCTCTCTCTCTCTCTCTCTCTCTCTCTCTCTCTCTCTCTCTCTCTCTCTCTCTCTCTCTCTCTCTCTGGATGGGACCGAATTTAAAAATTTTAAAAACCGCACATTGGTGCTTATTCATTATCCTCGAAATAAAAGAATTGTGATTTGATTTGATTTGATTTGATTCTCTCTCTCTCTCTCTCTCTCTCTCTCTCTCTCTCTCTCTCTCTCTCTCTCTCTCTCTGATCGATTTTCCTTTCACGTTTGTTGAGCGTCATCATCTCTGCTGGAGAAATAGGTTATTAAGAAATCTGGTTGTGGGGGGAGAAGGTAGTGTGGAGGGCTGTACAGCTAGGGTCCTGACAATCTTGCAGTTCGCTCCATTCTTCCTAATATACGTGAATGCGTTCAAAATAAACCAGGACAGAGTCTGGGACCGCTAAGACTTCATTTCAAAGATATTAAATTTCCTGACCGCGGGAATATGTTCACCACAGTTCATGGAAAAGATACTTAATTTCGTTACAATAATTATGTTCACACCGTTCGTTTTAAAGATAATGAATGTATTTACAATATGTTCACACAAACCATTTCAAAAACACTAAATGTCTTAATATGTTCACACAATCCATTTCAAAAACACTAAATGTCTTCACAATATGTTCACACAATCCATTTCAAAAACACTAAATGTCTTTACAATATGTTCACACAATCCATTTCAAAGATACTAAATGTCTTTACAATATGTTCACACAATCCATTTCAAAAACACTAAATGTCATAACAATATGTTCACACCTTCCATTTCAAAAACACTGAATGTCTTCACAATATGTTCACACAATCCATTTCAAAGACACTAAATTTCTTTACAATATATTTATACCGTTATTTCAAAAACACTAAATTTCTTTACAATATGTTCACACAATCCATTTGAAAAACACTAAATTTCTTTGCAATATGTTTATACCATTTATTTCAAAAACACTAAATTTCTTTACAATATATTTACACAATCCATTTCAAAAACACGAAATTTCTTTACAATATGTTCACACAATCCATTTCAAAGACACAAAATGTCTTTACCACAGAAATATGCTCACACGCACTAAAAGAAGAACGTGTGCCGGCAACAAGAACAAAACAAAATGCAGAGTACCTCTTGCTCTTTTGCCCCTGCCTGTGCTTGGATAATTTGATTCCAACCAACACCCAGTCACAGATCAACTCCAGAGAGGACAGAAAGTGTAGATACTGTAACAAAATAGAAGATGAATTCATTTACTCGATGAATGTATTTTATATGATGAACTCAGAAATAATCTGTTATTAAAAATCAAAACAAAAGACAAAGAACGCAAAAACTGTGTACATAAAATAAGTGACATAATCACAGTTGATATATATCAAGCAGATATCATCAGATATGTGTATGAGTGTTTTGAAAAAAGAGAAAAAGAGAACTAGAATGCAACATGTTTTTCGTGTACATCACTTTTAGCCAAAATAGATAATAATCATAATTGATGTTTTTGTTGTGTCAAATAAGTCTACATGACTTAACCCTTTCCCATTTTTACCCGCCGTAGCCCGCCGCTGCCCGCTCGCCCGCATCTATTTATACCCGCCGCAGCCCGCCGGACGTCATTTCAGCCTAGTGGGGATTTTCCATCACGCACTAAGCTCTACCTAGTACACGCACACTATGAATGAACATTCCACTGAGGTCAGCATAAACTAAGGAAGGAATGGACACCAAATTCAGTGCTACACAGCCTCCCTTTCACAAGAAATTGGCCAGTGACTGGCTTTGTCTTTCCCACGCTTTCTTGTAGCTAAAAATGGCAGCAAAGATTGAGCATACAATTTGGGAGGAATATACTGATGTGGAAATTGAAGGTATTTTGGCTCAAGTGGAACAGTTCAAAAGAGAATAAAATGTTGAATCCGATGTTGAAGTAGATGTAGAAGAAGAAGATGAAATAGGAGAAGGTAGTCAGTCGGAAAGTGATGCTGAGGATAACATTCCGTTGGCTTCATAGCAGACGACATGGCGCAGCGCACAAGTGCCTTGCTCAGTGCAAGACTTCACGCTGCCGACTGAGCAGGCACAAACTCTCCCACTGAATGCCAAGCTCTTAGATTACTTTGTTTTGTTTGTGCCCCAACATTTTTTTTCAAATTGTAGCAGATGAAACTAACAATTATGCCAGGCAAAAGATCGCTGTGAAAGGCTTAGTCGTAGATCCATTACGGACAGAAACAACACCTGATGAAATTTGGGCTTACCTGTCAGTTTTGATCATGATGGGTATCAAGCGTTTGCTGAGGCTTCATCTCTACTGGTCTATTGAATTGACATTTTCTGAGTCACGGATCAGTTATATTATGACGAAAACCAGATTTCTCAAAATTAATCAGTATTTTCACCTGAAAAACACGCCAACACACCTGGACGCGACACTGGCTGTGACACCTGCATTGTGACAGCCATGTAGCTAGCTATTGGTGAAGGACACACTAGTGTCTGTAAATAGTAGGTGTCAGCATATATTTATAAATAATGTATATACGCGCATTAGTCAACGTCGTTTTCAATATGTTTGAATACTTTCCACTGAGGAAGTGTAGACTTGGTGACAGTAATTTTGTGACATGTGAATGGTCGATTGGATTACCATGACGGTGGATGCAATGGAGGACACATTCAGGCAGGACCACACATATTATTTTTTTAATCACATACCTATATTGCGCATGTTAGAGGGTAGTTGTAGACTAACAGCATGATGTCACTGCAATGTTACCTTTATTTGGTGACAAAGAGGGGACAGCAGCACGACACATGTAGGTAGGACACACATCTTGGGGTGCAGAACAAAGTATGACATCATATGAATACTTTGGCCAAATATGACTGCTCTGCGAACAATAGTAACTGTACAGGACTATGTGTACTTAAGGTACCTTATTCTCTGAAAAAACAGCGTAAATTTCCGAATACTACAGAGAGTTTCTCTGTAAGAAATGCGAATGGTAAAGGGTTAAATGGCAATAAAATATTCTGAATCTGAATCTGAATCTGAATCCGGTATTGTCAAAACAAAACAAAAAATTTTTAATAAAATTTCGGCATGGTCCCCAGCCTGTCGTCCTTCCTCCGTCCCTCTAGCGAGGCATTGGTTTGAACTCGGCCAGAGAGGGGGTGTTCGGCCAGTGATAGTCATCACAGCTACTGCAGGGGTGCCAGTGATAGTCATCACGGCTACTGCAGGGGTGCCAGTGATAGTCATCACAGCTACTGCAGGGGTGCCAGCGATAGTCATCACAGCTACTGCAGGGGTGCCAGTGATAGTCATCACAGCTACTGCAGGGGTGCCAGTGATAGTCATCACAGCTACTGCAGGGGGGGGTGTTCTTTGTGGCGCCCGCTGTTGTGATAGCTCTTTATTTTTTTTCTAATTCTTTTTGTCGTAATAGAGATTATTGATGTAATAGTGATAGTGATCGCAGCAGCAGCAGCAGTAGTCGTAGTAGCGGCGGCGGCGGCATCTGTACCCCATATTCACAAGGGGATATGATCTATACTGAATAAACTTCAATTTCAATTTTTAATTTCTCTCTCTCTCTCTCTTCTCTCTCTCTCTCTCTCTCTCTCTCTCTCTCTCTCTCTCTCTCTCTCTCTCTCCCCCTCTCTTTCTCTCTCTCTCTCTCTCTCTCTCTCTCTCTCTCTCTCTCTCTCTCTCTCTCTCTCTCTCTCTCTCTCTCTCTCTCTCTCCTTCTCTCTCTCTCTCTCTGTCTCTCTCTCTCTCTCTCTCTCTCTCTCTCTCTCTCTCTCCCTCCATCCCTCTCTCTCTCTCTCACTCTCTGCCTGTCTGTCTCTCTCTCTCCCTCTCTGTCCCTCTCACTCTCTCTGTCATCTCCTCTATTTTGCTCTTAACCTTAATCGATATATCTTTCTTAACATCGATACTCGAGTCAGTCGAGTCCTTTGTTAGAGACATTTTATCATTGATTTCTTTTCTTCGAACCGTAGGTTGACTTTCATTTTTGCTGTCCTTAGAGCCAGATTTGTATATGAAAAAAACATATTTGAAGGCTATTTAGTAACTTTCCAGAAAAAAAGACCACTCAATCGTCGATTCTCTGTCTGCGTATACATCTAGGAGTAAGCCTGCTATATGCTGTAACTCCTCATTTTCACAGCAGCTGGCAAACCTTGGCTGGGCCCCAGTAGCACGTGCTGCTGTCATTTACCTCATGCACCGAAGAGACCCACATAATCTCGGCTTGATTGGAGATATTTCGGACTTCATCGGTTTTGCAATGAGGTCAAACCTGTGGGTGCAATACAGGGTTATGGCCCCCTTCTTTCTTTCAGTGCACCGGTGTTAGAGTTTGTTAACCCCCCCCCCCCCCCTTTCAGTTCCCTCCCCCCCCCCCCCCCCCCCCCCCCCCCACCCACCAAACTGGCCCCCCCATCTTCGCCACCCCGCACCCTCATGCCCCCCCCCCCCCCCCCCCCCCTCCCCCCCCCCCCCTCTCTCGTGTAGAAAAGTGTCCGGACCAACAGTAGGTGACGGTGGTGTTCTCAGCGTGAATATTCAGTTGGAATCCAACAGCACAAGGCAGCCTCATTGTTGCCCCCCCCCCACCCCCCCCCCTTCCCCCTTTTTGATGATCTGGGGAAGTTTGGATGGGGGGTAGTGGTGGTGGTTTGTGCAGCGCTTTGTTTGACTGGTTCGTGGTGGGGGTAGGGAGGTGAAAGAGGGGGGGGGGGGGGTTAGTGGTGGTGTTCGTGTGTGTGTGTTGTGTGTGTGTGTGTGTGTAATAGTTTTCAAGATCCAGAAAGATAGTGTGGAACACCGTGGGAACTGTTTTAAAAAGACGTTAGTCTTGTGATCAATCTTCTTTCTGGGTCGGTCATGCCTGTCTGTATGTGTCTGTCTGTCTGTCTGTCTGTCTGTCTGTCTCTCTCTCTCATCTCTCTCCTCTCTCTCTCTCTCTCTCTCTCTCTCTCTCTCTCTCTCATCTCTCTCTCTCTCTCTCTCTCTCTCTCTCTCTGATTGAGACAGTTACACACATGCACGCGCACACACACACACGCGCGCACGCACGCACACACACACACACACACACACACACAGTGAGGGTGAGATTGACTGTTCGAGTTGATGATACCAAGAATCAGAGATAGAAACGCACACACGGACAGGCAGAGCAGATAAACAGAAAGAAGCAGACTGACAAACAAGCTACCATATCTCTTTATAGCTTTTGTTGTTGTTGTTGTTGTTGTTGTTGGTTTTATTTCGTGTATCATAGTTGCAAGTCCATAAACTGTTGACTCGGTGGTATACTGTGGTAGCGAGTAACCACTTAATGCGGCGTAGTTTGGGCTTATTCTGCAACCTTCGTGTAGTCTTTTATTATCATTACAACCGAACATGAACCTAAGTCTGTGTTCAATGATTCAAACTAAACATGACACATCACAACTTAAGTCTGTTGTTTATTCTTCCGTGCACACTTCCCAGTACGCGGCATGTGCTACTCTGACGCTCCTCAGAATGTATCAGTAGGAGACACTGGGTCATACTAGACCCACATACAAGGACATGGCTTGATGGGGAAAAAAAGCAAATGCACTTCTTATTCAATGTACCATCTGAAAATAAAAGTTTGACTTTGACTTGACGGGGAATCGGTGTCACTTGTTCAGTGTTCCCAAGGATGTTGAGGGGTGGGGGGGTCTCTCCACAGTGTGGACAATCCCCCTGCATACACCACACCACACCACACCACTGCACTGGGCTAAAGAACCTGGCAGACTGTTTGATCAAGTGCATAACTTTTTAAAGCTCCCCCCCATCCCTCGTCAAGTCTCGGTGGTGGGATGTGTGCTCGGTATTTCTCCAATCCCTGGCAGGAGAGGGTCTGTGAGGGGATAGGGGAGCTCATCGCTGTGTCCACAGCGCTTCAGGGCCCATTGTTAACGAGCATCATCCCCCCCTGGATGACGCCCGACAGGTTCCGCCTGCCGATGACGTCACTGGATGACGCACGTGTGGCGGCCAGCGCGTGCTTGACCTCGAGATTGACAATCCGCGAATGGTCCGGCTGCACTGTTGACTGACAGGACTGGTCAAGCCGTCCAGTTCACCTCTCTCTCTCTCTGTCTGTCTCTGTCTGTCTGTCTCTGTCGTCTCTCTGTCTGCCTCTCTCTCTTCTCTCTCTCTCTCTCTCTCTCTCTCTCTCTCTCTCTCTCTCTCGTGCCCAAGTTGATGTTCAAACAGTTCATTCTTTTATCTTCATTTCTTCTCTCTCTCTCTCCTCTCTCTCTCTCTCTCTCCTCTCTCTCTCTCTCTCTCTCTCTCTCTCTCGGCCCAAGGTTGATGTTCAAACATTTCCATTTCTTTTATTTATTTCATTTCTTTCCTCTCTCTCTCTCTCTCTCTCTCTCTCTCTCTCCTCTCTCTCTCCTCTCTCTCTCTCTCTCTCTCTCTCCTCTCTCTCGGCCCAAGGTTGATGTTCAAACATTTTCATTTCTTTTTATTTCATTTTATTTCATTTCTCTCTCTCTCTCTCTCTCTCTCTCTCTCTCTCTCTCTCTCTCTCTCTCTCGCTCTCGCTCTCTCTGAAACTAACAGCTCAGATCATTAAGGATAGTGTCCCTTCTCAGGAAAAGGGCCGGATGAAAAAAGTATATCACTACTTATCTGTAACCCTTGGGAAGAAAGATTATCAACCAACCAATCAAACAATCACACACATTCTGTGTGTGTCTCGCTTTGTGTCGTGTGTTTGCTGTGTGAGTGTGCTGTGTGTCCGTGGTGGTGTGTGTTTTGTGCGTGTGGTGTGTGCGTGCGTGTGTGGTGTGTGTTTGTGCGTGTGTGTGCGTGCGTGTGTGTGTGTGTGTGCGTGTGTGTGTGTGTTTGTGCGTGTGTGTGTGCGTGCGTGCGTGTGTGGGTGTGTGTTGTGCGTGTGTGTGTGGGGTGTGTGTGTGTGTGTGGGTGTGTGTGTGTGTGCGTGTGTGTGTGGTGTGCGTGTGTGTGTGGCGTGCGTGTGGTGTGTGCGTGTGTGTGGCGTGTGTGTGTGTGTGTTGTGCGTGCGTGTGTGTGTTGTGTGCTGGGTGCGTGCGCGTGCGTGCGTGTGGGTGTGCGTGTGTGTGCAGTGACCTGGTCAACGATGATTAATCCCTAGTAATTCTCCATACACGTCGTGACAGAACCCTAATACCTAAAAGAGGGGCTGTTATTTATCATCAAACACCGTTTGTCTACACTTGCCCACACACTACACACACACTCACACACGCGCGCGAGCGTGTGCGCGCACACACACACACACACACACACACACGCTCGCGCACACAACACACACACCCACAACACACACAACAAACACCGTACACACACACAACACCCAACACACACACCGTACACGCAACACGCACACACACACACAACACACACACACACACACACACACGTACACACCGTACACACACACACACACCACATACACGCACACACACAACACACACACACACACACACACACACACATACACACACACACTCACAAAAAACGAAAACAAAAGAAAAGCAAATCCATTGCTTATTCAGTGTACCATCTGGAAATAAAATTTTGGCTTTGACTTTTAACACACACACACATACATACATACATACACACACAATAAACATAATACAAAGCATACATACATACATACATACATACATACACACACACACACATACATACATACATACATACATACATACATACATACATACATACATACATACCCACCCACATACACAACACAACACCACACACACACAGATCTACACACATCACATCTACACACTCACATCTACACACACACATCTACACACACACATCTACACACTCACATCTACACACACATCTACACACACACACACACACACACACACACACACACACACACACACACACACACACACACACACACACACACACACACACACACACGGAGAAGGAGGAAGGAAACGAGGTTGACAGGTATCGGTGAAGATCAATACAGGGGTCTCAGTGATCGATGTACCTTCAGTATTCAGGCGGGAAGAGAATTCCAGCGTAATGGGAGAGTAATTCTCCATCAATGCAGGCACGCCCCTCTGCCCCAGTCCTTACCCCCCCCCCCCCCCCTTCCCCTCCCCTCCGTGGTTTGGGCTTCGTGGTTAAGCTCTGTTTCCATCATTGCGTGCGTGTGTGTTTGTGTATGTGTGTTTGCGTATGTGTGTGTGTTTGTGTATGTGTGTGTCTCTCCCTCCCTCCCTTCCTCACTCCCTCTCTCTCTCTCTCTCTCTCTCTCTCTCTCTCTCTCTCTCTCTCTCTCTCTCTCTCTCTCTCTCCCCTCTCTCTCTCTCTGACCCTATATGTTCATCGATGATTCATCCATGACAATTTTCTGTAAATATAGTGGCAGTGCGCGCGCGCGCACATATACACACACACATTCACACACACACAACACACACACACACGTGCACAAGCACACACCACACACACACACACACACACACACACACACACACACACACACACACACATATTAACACACCACACTAACACAGAGAGAGAGAGAAGGAGGAGGAGGAAGGAAATGAGGCCAACAGATATTGGTAGAGATCAATACAGGGACCTTATTCATCGATCAGCCTTCAATATTGAGGCGGAAGAGAATTCCTGGGTAATGGGAGAGTAATTCTCCATCAATAGATTCTAGGCAAGCCTCCTTGGCTCAGTCCTATTATGGCTTTATGCTGTATACTTCATGGCTTTGTGCTCTGTCTCTCTCTGTCTGTCTGTCTGTCTGTCTGTCTCTCTCTCTCTCTCTCTCTCTCTCTCTCTCTCTCCTACCTCTCTCTCTCTCTCTCTCTCTCTCTCTCTCTCTCTCTCTCTCAGTCTGTTCAGTTCAGTGTTCTCCTCTCTCTCTCTCTCTCTCTCTCTCTCTCTCTCTCTCTCTCTCTCTCTCTCTCTCTCTCTCTCTCCCCACCCCCTCCCCTCCCTTTTGTTGTATTGTGGCCTAAGGCCGATGTACTATTAAACTATTTCAGAGTTCTCTCTCTCTCTCTCTCTCTCTCTCTCTCTCTCTCTCTCTCTCTCTCTCTCTCTCTCTCTCTCTCTCTCTCTCTCTCCATGTGCATTGTCATTGTCTCCATGTGTCTGTCGTTTATTCGTGCGTGCGTGTGTTCGCACATGCGTGTGTAGATCCTTCTGTTGAAGGAACACTGGAGAAACACACCCCCAAAAATAATCCAACAAACGGTTTTTTGCCTGATGGTACTGTGTGGTAGTTGAAAGAAAGGGATGGAAAAGATGAGAGATTGAGCAATTCAGGAGAACGATGCCACCACACACCACATGATAGTTTCCTCTAATATCACTAAGAACCCCCATAGAGATGCTGGGGGTGAGGGGGGATGTCAAAATAAATAGCTTCCCTACGTTCTGTGCTAGAAATTTCCTCTTTTCTATCACTCTCTTTGTTTCTGCCTTATTGTTTTTCTTCCCGTCACCTCCTCTTTGTCTATTGTCTGCCTTCTTGGTCCATTCTCCCGCCTTTTTTTCCCCCAGAAAGACTTTAAAAAGACAACACTTCTTTCTCATGCCAAAGTCGGATGCGCCGGGCCTGACTTGTCAGGCGCTTAACGGCAGCGTGACCGCATTTTCCGCTCATCTAACAATAATAGTTGCTGTCAGAGCGGTCCACGAAGAAGATGTCACTGAGAGGGAACAGTGTAATGGAAGACAACAAGGAATGTGACGGTGTGGTGTGGTGTAGACTAGAGGCGCTGTCTCTGCTGTCTGTCTGCAGTCGTATGCTAGGGTTCCACTCAGGGCAGATGATCCACTGATGCTGTGGTGATGAGATGGTGCAGGAGGAGGAGGAGGAGGATCATTGCGAGAGGGTGGGGCAAGCGGGTCGGGGTGTAACACATGACATGTCTACACATTGACTTCTACATAGGGCCTAGCCTTTTATCTCCGTTTCTTCCTTAATTAAAACTTCCAACATACCTGGGGAACCATTCGGAAGCTGGCCCAGGACAGACAGGAGTGGAGAACATTTGTATTTGTTGCTGCCCTACGTGCCAATAAGGCACAAAGGCATTAATGAGGACTTCCTTAAAACAACACTATGCCTACGTTAAGGGAGAGAACCCCTCTTTCCCAGTACACGTGCACTGTGCGCATTAAGTTTGTACGCTACCATAACCCAGTAGTGGGTGATACAGAGGGAAGGGCTTGTAGATGGTTGGTTACCCTATAGCGGGTTACCCGTATATAAAATTAACGACAGTTGTCCACACACCAGAAGGGAGGAGCAGTTAATTAACATAGCACCAGCTCGTGTTTTGCGGCATGTTTGTTCACTATGGGAAGACAGCATCAGAGAGTGGACTACTGGCCTGAAGTGGAACCACTTACAACGGAAAGCTGACAACCGCGAGGAGTGGAGGAAGCTTGTTGCAAAATCTTCAGTGGTGCCCCAACTACACTACGGGATATGTGAAGGTGAAGGTTCACTATTTGACTTATACCGTGTCAACTGATCAAAGGAATGAATTGGAAGGAGAAATAGATGTGAAGCAGTGATTCAATAAGCCAGACTGGCGAGATAAACACCACCTTGGTAGCTGGTTCCAGTTTCCAGTATATATAGCACACTGACTGTCTGCAGACTTCACCTGATCAGATTCCGGGCTTGCACACACAACACCAACCTGATCACAGCACGCCTCCAGTTCTCTCTCATAACTCGGTCTACAGCTGCCTACGGGACAGAGCCGCTTAACTCTTTGTCATTCTATCCATCTCCACCCCCACACCCCTCCCCTACCCTTACCCCCCCCCCCCCCCCACCACCACCCTTACTTCCTCTTCAGCAGTGACAGTAATGCGCAGTGACGGGCATATCCACCCGATAGTAAGGGGTGGGGGTGGGGGGGGGGGGTGTCAAGTCTCACGCCATAAAGCACGGTTGAGTGGAGACAGTGAAAGATAACGGGTAGCCTACTACTACAGAGGGATTGGAGGTGGCGTTCTCCTGCTGCCAGTCCTGTTCTTTAGGTTTCACCGGTCTGCCTGTCTGTCTGCCTGTCTGCCTGTCTGTCTGTCTGTCTGTCCGTCCGTCTGCCCAGCGCTCTGTCTGCAAAGGATTTGGTTCCGGAGGACTTGACTGCCGCAGTGACAGGACAGCGGATGCTTGGCCCAGGGGTCGCGGGCTCAAATTTCACTGGCACCGTCACACATTCTGAATTCTGCTTCAGCCTGGAAACAGAGGGAACCGGTGGTCTGGCTGTATGTATGTATGTAATGCGCCCATCAAGGCGGCACGACTTTCCTCAATCGGAAATCGCCGCTGGGGCGTTATTCTAATCAAGTATGACTGGTCCCTTCGCTTCGTTAACGAGGCTGTGAGTGGCTGGTCTGGATGCTAGTCTTTCGGACGAGATGATAAAACTGAGGTCCCCCCCCCGGGACAATATGCATTTACACACGTGACAGAACCAATGACAACAAGATGGATGGTGTACCTGGCAAAATACTTCACAACAGATAATTCTTGTCACAGGGAACAGAATGTACCCGGACACAGCAGCCTTGATAAGGGTGGGGGGAGCGTACCCTGGACAGGCGCTCTACCCAGCGAAGGTGGTCTAGAGGTAACGCACCTGCCTAGAAAGCGAAAAGTCCGGGTTTCAAGTATGTGTTGGTTCGATTCCCGTTTGGGCCCGAAACTTTTCCCCCATCCACTAGACCGTGAGTGGTGGTCTGGGAGCTGGATGAGTCGATAATCCGAGGTCCCGTGTGAAATACTCGTTTTGTGCACGTAAAAGAACCCACGGCAACAAGAGAGCTGTCCCTGGCAAAATTATGTAGGAAAAGCCACCCTGACAGGAAATCACATACATATGCAGACAGGGAAAGAAAAAAATTATGGGTGGCGCTGCTCTTGTGGCGACGCGTTCTCCCCCCGGGGAGAGCAGCCCGAATTTCACGCAGAGAAACCTGCCATGACTTAGAGGTGTACAGTACAATGCAATGCAATAAAATACAATACAATACAATACAATACAAAAAGAACGGCCTCTGTCTACACAATGAAATCTGCATGACTTTTATGTAGTGTGCAATGCCTTACAAGCGGCCAGTAAGTGTACAATTAATATAAAAATTTCCCCCAAAGGGACGCTGGGGACACGTCAGTATAAATAGCGTCCTCACATTCTGGAAATTCTGCGCTAGAAATGTCCTCTTTTCTATCACTCTCTTTGTTTCTGCAGTGTTCCTTTTCTTCCTGTCACCTGTTACTTGTCCATTTTCTGCCTTCTTGGTCCATTCTCCTGCCTTTTGTCCCCAGAAAGTCTTAGAATATAACAATTCTCTCTTTTGTCGAAGTCGGCTGCGCTGGCCCGAATTTCACGGAGAGAAATCTGCCGTGACTTAAAGTAGTATGAAATAAAATCTGAGCGCTTTGATTTGTTGCTTTACAAGATTCAGCGCTATATAAATTCCATATATTATTATTATTATTATTATTTGTCAGGCGCTTAACGGCAGCGGGACGCATTTTCGCTCATATAACGGACAACAGTAGTTGCTGTCTGAGTGTTCGACGACGAAGAAGAATATAAAATGCTGGAAAATCCCTGCCCTTTAATACGACTCTCGGTGGGTTCTAACCATGGCAAATAAAAAAGCTTCAGTCACAAACCCTGCGTGTGCTCCGTTCCTATCCCGGGGCTTCTGTGGGGATCCTGTCTGGAGACGACCCCGCCTTCAGTGTCTTCCATCTGAGTTAAAGACCTGCTATCTCATTCTCGCTTGTCGGGGATTCCGTTTTGATGCCATTGTTGCTTTATTCTGCCTTCCCCCTGCTGCCCGGTTGTGTGGTGTGTGTGTGTGTGTGCGTGCGTGTGTGTGTGTGTGTGTGTGTGTGCGTGCTGTGTCTCCTTTTGAATTGAAAGACGCGAGTACAAAAAACCCTGAAGACAGACGATGATTTTGGTTATTTTCTGCGCAGTTACTTTAGCTCGCTCTCTCTCTCTCTCTCTCTCTCTCTCTCTCTCTCTCTGACCCATCGGTAGGGTATGACAACACAAACAAGATTTAGTACACTGTTGAGTTACTCGAGCCAATCCTGTAGAATTGATCAGAAGGGCCGAAGCCTGGTGTATGTGTGTGTGCGCGTGCGAGCGCGTGCGCGTGCGTACGTGCGTGTGCGCGCGCGCGTGTGTGTGCGTGTGCGTGCGTGCGTGTGTGTGTGTGTGTGTGGCATACAGTTGTGTGGCAGCTGTAAACAGTGCAGTAAACCGCTCGTTTAGAGGTAAACTCGCCTGCCTAGAGAGCTAGAAATGCTAGTTAGATTCCTGCCTGAGTCCAAGCTTTCTCCCATCCACTAGACCCGGATTGAGTGTTGGTCTGCAGACGGTAAACCTAGGTGCTGTGGCAACACACATTCAGCGCACGCTAAAGAACCCACAGCAACACAGAGAGTTGTTCCAGGCAAACTTCTGCTGGAGAAAGCCACTTGGGTATCGGTGGTCTAGAGGTTACGCGCCTGCCTAGAAAGGTGAAAAGTCCGGGTCGGAAGTGTGCGGTGGTTCGAACCCCGTTTTGGGGCCCGAACACACCCCCCCCCCCCCCTCCCTGCCCCCTCTCAATCCATTAGACCATGAGTGGTGGTCTGAGTGCTATTTTTTCGGATGAGACGATAAATCGAGGTCTCGTGTGTTACACGAAATTACTTAGCACACGTACAAGAACCCACGGCAACAAGAGAGTTATCCCTGGGAAAATTCTGGAGAAAAAAGCCTCTCTGGTAAAGAAACAAATACAGTTGAAGTCAGGAAGAGAAAAGAAAAAGGGAGGCCGCTCTTGTGCGATGTACTCTCCCCGGAGAGAGCATCTAGAATTTCACGCAGAAAAATCAGCCATGTGTAGAAATGGTATACAACACAACCACAAAACAATACAGTACAATACAACACAATACAATCCAATCCTGTTCAAGACAAAACAACACAAAACAGTACAGCACAACACAACACAATATAGCACAATACAACACGACACAAAACAATACACTACAACACAATACAGTCCAGTTCAAGACGATACAACAAAATACGATACAACGCAACACAGCACAACACAACACAACACAACACAACACAATTCTATACAATACACACTTCTACTCTGAGCGTGTTCACTACAGCGGGTGGCCGACCAGCCATCAGAGGGACAGCACGTTTATTCATTTATTTATTTCTACCACTTTAAGTCACGACATTTCTCTGCGTGAAATTCGGGCTGCTCTCCCCGAGGAGAACGCGTCGCCACAAGAGCAGCGCCACCTTTTTTTTTTTGGTTTTGTTTGGTCTGCAATTGTATTTGTTTCCCTATCAGAGTGGCTTTTTCTAAGAATTTTACCAGGGACAACTCTCTTGTTGCCGTGGGTTCTTTTACGTGCGCTGGATAATGTTGTGTAACACACGGGGCCTCGGTTTATCGTCTCATCCGAAAGACTTGCGCCCAGACCACCACTCATGGTCTAATGGATGGGGGGAAATTTTCGGGCCCAGCGCTCGGTCCTTGGTGTCTCCAGAATGACAATCATGACATCACAGTGGCTTTCTGTTGGTTTTTTATCCCTTTTATTTCGAGGATAAAGGAATTAAGCACTCATGTGCTTTTTTTCATCCAGTCCCCGTGTGCATGCAGTTTTGTAAACTTTGTCATCCCTTCCCACCGGCACACAATGGCATACTCTTCCCCGAAAAGCGTGACGGGTTTTAACGTGTGCGCAAGATGTTCTGCGTGCGTTCGCACACACGGGACCTCGGTTTATAGTCTCATCCCGAAGAACTTTTGGAGAGAGTGGAGTCTGCACTGATGTTAACTCCAGAGGAAAAATCCTCTTGAACGAGAATCGAACCTGGGTCAGCAGATCACGAATACATCACTGTAACCACCAGGCTGTCCCGTCCCCTGGTGAAATGAAAATCCCTTCCTTCCTTTACGGTGTCTGTCATATCACAGGGGGGATTGATTCATACTGACTGACCTGTGGTCACTGCTATGTATGCTTGTCACCTGCTATAATCAGACAGACAGGCAGGCAGCACCCGGTCGTTTACCACCTGTCGGGTGTCCAGTCTCCGGGGCTTGTCCTAGCTTGCTAGCCTGCCTGCCTGCCTGCCTGCCTGCCTGCCTGTCTGAATGTCTATGGCACTTTGTCTTTGTCTCATTGCCTGGCCTCTCCCTGCTCTCTTTCTGTCTCTCTCTCTCTCTCCTCTCTCTCTCTCTCTCTCTCTCTCTCTCTCTCTCTCTCTCTCTCTCCTCTCTCTCTCTCTCTCTGTCTCTATATGTGCCGGTGGGAACAGATGACAGAATTTACAAAACCGCATACACACGGGGACTGGATGTAAAAAAAAAGCGCATAAGTGCTTATTCCATTATCCTCGATATAAAAGAATAATAATTTTAAAAAATAACAATATGTCCCTCGGTGTGTGTGCGTGCGCGCGCGCGTGCGTGCGTGCGTGCGTGTGTGTGTGTGTCTGTCTCTCTCACTCTCCCTCCTTCCCTCCCCCCTCTCTCTCTCTCTCTCTCTCTCTCTCTCTCTCTCTCTTCGTCTCGTCTCGCTCTCTTTCCCGCTCCTTCCCTCTGTCTAATCTCTCTCTCTCTCTCTCTCCTTTCCTCGTCAACTACTCTCTCTTGTTGTTGTTTGCTTTCAGTGCAAGGGCCGGATGGAAAAAAAAAAGTATGTGAATGCTATTCTGTAACCCCTGAAAAATAAAAAGTACGTTCATTCATCATTCATTCATTCTGTCTCTCCCTCCCTCTCTCCATCCCTCTCTCTCACTCTCTCTCTCTCTCCCTCCCCTCCCTCTCTCTCCTCCCCCCCCCCCTCTCTCTCTCTCTCTCTCTCTCTCTCGTTTTTCTTTCTCAGCCTCTGCAATCTTATCTTTCTCCTCCTTACTAAATCTTTCTTCTTTTCTTCTCTCTCTCCTCCCTCTCTCCCTCTCTCCCTCTCTCTCTCTCTCTCTCCTCTCTCTCTCCTCTCCCCTCTCTCCTCTCTCTCCCTCTCCTTCCTTCCCTTCCTCCATTTCTCCTCCTCCCTACCTCCCTCCCTCCTCAATAACTGCGAAATTCCACATATTATAGATTCCACACAAACAGTGTTAGCATCTTGACGGTAGTCTAAACCCCCAGCGGCGGCCGTGTGGACCGAGGAAGGGGCCACGGCGTGTGAACAAGCAAGGCAGCAGGCAGGCAGGCAGGCAGGCAGGCAGGCAGGCAGGCGGGCAGGCGGGCAGGCAGGCAGGCGGCAGACCACCCGCTGAAGACGGCTAAGCCACAGCGTGCCGGACAAGCAAAGCATGCGGAGTGCAGGGTTTACCCGCTGACCACCGCTGTCCTAACCGGTTGGTTTGCCGTGCCGTGCAGTGCAGCCTGGTGTGTGTGTGTGTGTGTGTGTGTGTGGGGATGGTCAACGGTTCAGATCCTGTGCGTGCTGACGACCAGGGCCTGTGTGCTTATCCCCCTTCACCCCGAAGACGGAATGTGGGAGACAAACGTTGAGGGAGGAAGGGAGGAGGGAGGAAGATGGGCTCATACATAGAGAGGCCCCGGGGGAGTAGAGAGGGGATGGGAGGAGAGAATGATGGGAGGGGGGGGAGGTTTGGGGGTAGAGGAGGGGGGAGGAGCTGGTAATGGTGTGGACACGCTTTGCTTTTCCACACAGGAGAAAGATGGTAGGCGGGTGGTCAACAGTTCAAACCTTTGGATGGGTATTTGGCCTGTCTGCCCTCCGTCTTGTCTGTCTCTCGCTGTTGGTCTGTCGACTAGCTCTGGGTTTGGTTGGGGTTTTTTTTCTTCTGTCTGCCTTTCTCCTGTCTGTCTCTTCTTCTGGTTGTCTATGACTATGAGTGTTTTACGATCTCTGTCTCTGTCTGTGTCTGTCTGTCTCTTTCTCTCTCTCGGTCTCTCTCTCTCTCTGTCTGTCTCTCTCTCTCTCTCCTCTCCTCTCTCTCTCTCTCTCTTTGTCTCTCGCTCTCTCTCTCTCACTGTAGACAGCTATAATCTCTCGTGCTTTGCTATCTTCATGATTTGGGGGGGGGGGGGGGGGGGGGAGTGGTTGTGTACCAAAGGTCTCTCATTAGTGAACCTCGGAGCACGAGCTGAGGAACGAAAAAAAACAAGTCAAACCCTCCCACCCCCCACAACCCACCCCCACCCCCCCCCCACCCCCCCCCCCCCCCCCCCCCCCCCCCTCAGTAAAACATGGACACAAAGAAGAAAAAATAAAACAACCTCCAGAATACTAAATAGCAATACCAAACAAAATAACTATATCCACACACAAACGTACACACACATACACACACTCACACTCACTTATTCATTCACTCTCGCACGCACCCATGCACACTCTCTCTCTCTCTCTCTCTCTCTCTCTCTCTCTCTCTCTCTCTCTCTCTCGCTCTCACACACACACACACACACACACACACACACATCACACACACACACGCGCGCGCACTCACACACTCAAACACACACTCACACACACACACACACGCGCGCGCGCGCGCGTTTAAGGCTTTACCCCATGACCCTAACAACTGAACTAGCAACTCTCGCTGCATATCCCCTATATAATGATGATGACTGGGGCTAATTTAGAAGGCTGCTTCAGTAGCGCTTCTCAACACACACACACACACACACACACACACACACACACACACACACACATCCTTTAAGTCATCAGTTCATCATTCACGTGAAGACCAAACCGCCCTCATCACCACCACCACACGTCAGACCATTCATTTTCTCCTCTGGCCTCAGATATATCTGTTTGAATCTGATTTAATCCGCAGCCTAACCACAGAGCCAGAGAGACTAGGCTGCTGTGGTCAGAGTTGACAAGTCCTCCTCTTCTCTCTTTTTAGACTGAACCCTTCAGATCAGGCACGTCACTCATCTGTATGATTCAGCAGGGCAGTGGTAGAGGCAGTGTCAAAGATACGTGTTCCTGATAGTTTTGAGGGCCCAGCCCTTTCACGGTGTGACATGGTCACCAGAATGTCCACCTCCAGATGACCAGCCACTCTAAGCTTCGTTGGTTTTTTTTTTTTGTCTTTTCTTTTTTTGTGGGGGGGGGGGGGGGCACAGGGGGGGGGGGGGGTTGTTCTTGCTTTTTCTTTTCTTTGTGCTTTTTCTTTTTGGAGGGGGCGGTTGTTGGTTGATGGTTTGTTTGTTTTGTTGTTGTTGTGAGGGCAGGATGAAACAAGCTTGTAAGCTTACTCATTTTTACCCTCGATAAAAATATTTTAACTTGACTCTTTGTTTGTGGTTGGTGTTGTGTTTTTTTGTTTTTGTTTGGCGTTGGGGGGGGGGGGGATGTTGGAAAGGGGTGTCGTTTTATTTTAAATTCTGTTTTGTTTCGTATTGTTTTTCAGGTATGTAAGTCATATTGAGTGACTAAAGAAGTGTGTGCGCGCGCGGTTATGCGTGCGTGTGCGCGCGCGCTTATGTGTGTGTTTGTGCGCGCGCGCGCGCGTGCATGTGCGCGTGGGCCCGTGTGTGTGTGTGAGTGTATTATGTATGCGTTTATGCTCGAACAGAACCTTGAGTTTGTGCGCGTGCATGTGCGCGCGGGCCGTGTGTGATGTGAGGTTATGTGTCGTTGTATGCTCGAACTGAACTTGAGTTAGCCACAGGTCAGGAGCTTCGGAGGTGGATTGGTCGGCACGTGAGAAGACAAGTGGGGGGGTGTAGTGTGTGTGCGGTGGGGGGGGTGGGGGGGGGGTTCTGCATGAATAAGCGTGGGGTGGAGGTTAGTGTGGAATGTTCCTCCCAGTATCTATCCTCTCCTCTCTCTCTCTCTCTCTCTCTCTCTCTCTCTCTCTCCCTCCTCTCTCTCCTCTCTCTCTCTCCCCCTCTCCTCTCTCTCCTCTCTCTCTCTCTCCCTCTCTCTCTCTCTCTGTGTCTCTCTCTCTTGTTCTCTGTCTCTCTCTCTTCTCTCTGTGCACACAGGGAGGGAAAGCAGAACTGACAGCACGGTCAAGCTCAGGTGTGATTAGGGCAGCGCCGTGCCCTCGGTCAGCCCTTGGTCAGTTGGAAAATGGACCGTACGCTTAGACTACATAACAGACCGGCAGGCAGACCTTGTGGTAGTGTGGTGTATGGTCAGGTCCCCATCTGTCCTCTGACCCGCACTGGGTCGG
Organism: Rapana venosa; assembly: GCA_028751875.1. Classification (NCBI taxonomy): domain Eukaryota; kingdom Metazoa; phylum Mollusca; class Gastropoda; order Neogastropoda; family Muricidae; genus Rapana; species Rapana venosa. Next base: position 3,499,972 of record CM054165.1, on the reverse strand, counting down.
TCTAGCATACCCGGTCTAGCATACCCCACAGCCTCTGTCCATGCTTCACCTCACACGTCACTCTGTCCACTGAGCGTGATGACCAGCCTGGACGTCACA
>CM054165.1:3487373-3494873 GCA_028751875.1 Rapana venosa | reverse complement strand
GTTACAAGAAAAGAGCATTGTGTAGCTTCAAATTTCATACACGGAAACTTCTCATTCAGTGTGCATTTTCAATCTCACAGTGATTCCTAGGCGGGATGATTGAGTCAGAGTGCATATTCTTAGTGACCCCCAGAGTGTTAAGCTGGGGAACGCACAACCACAACAACAACAAAATGTCAAATTCGAACATCACCTTTTTATCAGGACATCGCTGGCTTCTGAAAACTATACTGCAAAGGTAGGACTTGAACAAAAGACATGTTTCATCATTGTGTGGGCGGTAGATATTGGTTCATATGTATCGTAAAACCTTTGCCATATGCCGTGTGATCACACCAGACCCCTGTATTTTGTTCTGTAATTCAGGAACTTTTAATGCTGCTGTGCTAAAAATTTAGTGATAAACATCTGTCCTACACATCCACAAAAATATTGTTTTTGTGTTTTAAAAAAAAAAGAGTGACTTAACGTGTTTTACCAGGCACAAACTATAAGAGCTTCTTTCATCTACATCCTTTAAATGGTTTATTCTTTGTGGCAGCAGATCTGTATGTGCAGGGGGGTTTGTTTTCTGAGGAAGAGACAGAGCTAGAATCACTGGTAGAGGAGAGTTAATGGCATGGACTATGTATACAGGCCACCAAAGAAGGAATGAGCTAGAACGAGGCTGTTTAGTTTACAGTCAATTGAAGATGGCTTCACGGGTCAGCTCTGTATGTGTGACAATTATCCCAATTCCTTCCCCTTGCAGGAAACGTCACATCAGCTTGTGCTATTTTGGGTTATAGCTGTAAATATCGTAAGGAGCGGTTGTTGTTGATAGTGAATTTGGTCTTTGTTTGTTGTTTTGTCAATTAGGTGTCTTTTCGTAGGCTTGCTTGGGACATTGTTTGTTGTTTTGTCAATTAGGTGTCTTTTTATAGGCTTGCTTGGGACATTGTTTGTTGTTTTGTTAATTAGGTGTCTTTTTATAGGCTTGCTTGGGACATTGTTTGTTGTTTTGTTAATTAGGTGTCTTTTTATAGGCTTGCTTGGGACATTGTTTGTTGTTTTGTTAATTAGGTGTCTTTTTATAGGCTTGCTTGGGACATTGTTTGTTGTTTTGTTAATTAGGTGTCTTTTTATAGGCTTGCTTGGGACATTGTTTGTTGTTTTGTTAATTAGGTGTCTTTTTATAGGCTTGCTTGGGACATTGTTTGTTGTTTTGTTAATTAGGTGTCTTTTTATAGGCTTGCTTGGGACATTGTTTGTTGTTTTGTTAATTAGGTGTCTTTTTATAGGCTTGCTTGGGACATTGGATTTCTTCCACTAAAACAACACTGAATCATTGGATGGTTGGAGGGGGGAGCCTAGTCGTTATTGCATTTAGCTTGCGCTCTGACGGCGCAGGTTCAAGGATACTTTTTTTCTTTTAGTTGACATTAGTACCGACCCCACTCAAAAGATAGTCCTTTGGGTGAGATTATAAACCGAGGTCCGGATTACGGACGTTTGCAGAACATCTTGCGCGCATCTTAAAACTCGTTCAACCTTTCGAAAGAGTAATCCATCGCATGCCTGTAGGGACAGATGATGATTTTTTTTTAGACCTCATGCACCCTAGTATCGTGTTTTGACGTCACCCCCGAAAAAGAATGCAGCTGCCTTGATGGTGGGCAAACATTTATATGCACAAAACCTCACCATTGTTAACCTTGCAGCTGTAGCCAAAGAAGGAGAGAAAAGCTAGAGATAGCCATGAACTAAAAATTAAGGTTACTGGCTGGTGTTAGTTATCAGTAACTCCAGTAAGCTATCCACCAAGCGTCTTCTTTTTCTCCTTCCCCTTCTTGTTCTTCTACTTCTTCATCTCCCGTCCTTCCTTCTTTCTTCAAGCCATGAATGTACAGAAGGGGGCAGAGGGTGAAAGGGGAAAAAAAGAAAAGAAAAGGTGAAACATAAAAGGTAGATTGTGTAGTAGCTATCCAATCACTGACTGAAAACAAATAATGTTTCAGCAAGTGGGATTAGTACACATTGCACGGAATTATACAGAACACCGGAAACATTGCCCCCCTAATTATTTCCCACTCGTTTCTCTGTCCGGACTTGTTGAGGTGGGTGGGTGCTGTTTTGGGGACTGGCTTGTGAAAGTAAGTGGTAAGAGGCAGTGTCGGTTTTGGTCACAGCTGTCTTGGTTGGGGGGCTTTCTTGTTTTCCTTTGCCACTCTCTGGGCTTGTGTGGGTCGATCTATATTGTCCTCCAGGTTTGTTTTGTGTAAATCTGCGTTGTCCACTCTTGTGATCGGTCTTTGTTTGTTGAAGTGGAATCCTACTTTAATTAAGAGTTTTATCAGTCACTGAATGATAGAATAAACATACACACAAAAAGAAAAATTGCCATACACTTTTTTTATAGCAGGTCAACTAAAATATATCGAGAGTTTGAGGGGATGAGACACATTGACAAATTCAGTGGAGCAAATTTTGGGGGTGGGGTGTTTTTTGTTGGGTTTTTTTTATTTTTTACTCAAGTTTGACTCCTAGTGAAAAGGAAAATAAACATTGAAAATGACAGTAAAAAGCTTATTTTTATGCCAGTGAACACACACACACACACACACACACACACACACACACACTCACTCACTCACTCACTCACTCACACACTCTCATTCTCACATACACACTCTCACTCTCTCTCTCTCTCTCTCTCTCTCTCTCTCTCACACACACACACACACACACACACAAACACACACACACATGCACACACACACACACACACACACACACACACACACACACACACACACACACACACACACGCAGAGAAGGCGATAAAAAGAACTTCAGGTAAGCCCCACCCCAATCCCCACTTGTGACAAAAGAAGGTGGACTAATCCTCTCTGGCCAAACTGGATTACAGGCAGCTTAGTCCTCATTAACCCTCCCACCCACCCCCCACCCCGCCAAGAATAGAAGCGATTATCGGCGCGTGCTGAGATCAGCTGGATTAAGGGATTAGCGGATTTGTGGCTCGTGGCTGACGGGGTCTCTCCTAATCCGCTGGAAGTAAATGAACTGTGTGGTGCCGATGATGAAGATGGTGACAAATGAAACACACCTTGTAGCGAAGCGGACATGGCACATCAGCAAATAAACACGGAATGAAGGGGGGAAGGATTAGTGTGTGTGTGTGTGTGTGAGTGAGTGTGTGTGTGGTGTGTGTGTGTGTGTGTGTGTGTGTGTGTGTGTGTGTGTGTGTGTGTGTGTGTGTGTGTGTGTGCGTGTGTGTGTGTATGTGTGTGTGTGTGTGTGTTGTGTGTGTGTGTGGTGTGTGTGTATGTGTGAGTGAGTGTGTATGTGTATGAGTGCGTATGTGTGGTGAGTATGTGTGGAGTGGAGTGGAGTGGAATGACGGATTTTGATTGGAGCGTGTTGAGACGTGTGTGTGGTTTCTAATGCGGAGTACTTAACATGAAAACTCTCTCTCTCTCTCTCTCTCTCTCTCTCTCTCTCTCTCTCTCTCTCTCTCTCTCTCTCTCTCTCTCTCTCTCTCTAACACACATTATTACTATTGTTGTTATTATTATTGTTATTACTTTTTAAACAGTTATTACGTTTGTGTTTGCGTATATTTATCCCTTGTTTTCAGAATTTACTCACCGGGTTTTTTTCCCCTTTTTTTCTTTGTTTAGATAACCAGCAAAGCCGTTAAATAAAAGATTGACAATCCAGTCCAATCCAATCCAATCTTGTTGTTTATAGCCCCGCCGACGGCAGAGACCAGACTGACAAGACACGATACTGATGTTTGATGAATGCACTAGCGGGCGGAACAAGGATGTAGAGGGAGGGGAATCAAACCCACAACACTGTAGCTGTGTGTTGTCTTTCTCACCCACAGCTTCCTCGATTACCATTAACTAATTATGTGTAGTCTTCTGCCTGCAGCGGTTTTTTTTTTACCATGAAGTTCGCCACATTCTGTGTTCAGGGAGGATGTCTAAATCAGCGTATATCTGTTTTATTTTTTGTATATCCATTTCCTTGGCCACGCGATGGTCTAGTCTTCTTCGAAGCCTGGGCCTGATCCAGTTTGTGAACAGGGACAATGTAGCTACAATCCTGCGTGCAAACTGTCTGTGCATATTGTGAACACAGACACACAATCTACAATCCTGCATGTAAATTGTCTGTGCATGTTGTGAACACAGATACACAGACAATCTGTGCATATTGTTAACACAGGCACACAATCTATAATCCTGCATGCAAACTGTCTGTGCATATTGTGAACACAGACAATCTACAATCCTGCATGCAAACTGTCTATGTGTATTGTTGACACAGGCACAGACAATCTTCAGTCCTGCATGCAAACTGTCGATGCATTTTGTGAACACAGACAATCTTTAATCCTGCATGCAAACTGTGCACATTGTGAACACAGACAATCTACAATCTTGCATACCAGTTGTCTGTGCATATTGTTAACACAGACAATCTACAATCTTGCATACCAGCTGTCTGTGCATATTGTTAACACAGACAATCTACAATCTTGCATGCCAGTTGTCTGTGCATATTGTTAACACAGACACACAGACAATCTACAATCCTGCATGCAAGCTGTCTGTGCATATTATGAACACAGGCACACAGACACAATCTACAATCCCGTGTTCAAACTGTCTGTATATTTGAACACAGACACGGTCTACAATCCTGCATGCAAACTGTCTGTGTATATTTGAACACAGACACAGTCTACAATCCTGCATGCAAGTTGTCTGTGTATATTTGAACACAGACACAGTCTACAATCCTGCATGCAAGCTGTCTGTGCATATTTGAACACAGATACAGTCTACAATCCTGCGTGCAAGCTGTCTGTGTATATTTGAACACAGACACAGTCTACAATCCCGCGTGCAAGCTGTCTGTGTATATTTGAACACAGACACGGTCTACAATCCCGCGTGCAAGCTGTCTGTGCATATTTGAACACAGACACAGTCTACAATCCCGCGTGCAAGCTGTCTGTGTATATTTGAACACAGACACAGTCTACAATCCTGCATGCAGACTGTCTGTGTATATTTGAACACAGACACAGTCTACAATCCTGCATGCAAGTTGTCTGTGCATATTGTGAACACAGGCACACAGACACAGTCTACAATCCTGCGTGCAAGTTGTCTGTGCATATTTGAACACAGATACAGTCTACAATCCTGCGTGCAAGTTGTCTGTGCATATTTGAACACAGATACAGTCTACAATCCTGCGTGCAAGTTGTCTGTGCATATTGTGAACACAGGCACAGAGACACCGGTCTACAATCCTGCGTGCAGACTGTCTGTGTATATTTGAACACAGACACAGTCTACAATCCTGCATGCAGACTGTCTGTGTATATTTGAACACAGACACAGTCTACAATCCTGCATGCAAGCTGTCTGTGTATATTTGAACACAGACACAGTCTACAATCCTGCATGCAAGCTGTCTGTGTATATTTGAACACAGACACAGTCTACAATCCTGCATGCAGACTGTCTGTGTATATTTGAACACAGACACAGTCTACAATCCTGCATGCAGACTGTCTGTGTATATTTGAACACAGACACAGTCTACAATCCTGCATGCAGACTGTCTGTGTATATTTGAACACAGACACAGTCTACAATCCTGCATGCAAGCTGTCTGTGTATATTTGACCACAGACACAGTCTACAATCCTGCATGCAAGTTGTCTGTGCATATTGTGAACACAGGCACACAGACACAGTCTACAATCCTGCGTGCAAGTTGTCTGTGTATATTTGAACACAGACACAGTCTACAATCCTGCATGCAAGCTGTCTGTGTATATTTGAACACAGACACAGTCTACAATCCCGCGTGCAAGCTGTCTGTGTATATTTGAACACAGACACAGTCTACAATCCTGCGTGCAAGCTGTCTGTGTATATTTGAACACAGACACAGTCTACAATCCTGCGTGCAAGCTGTCTGTGTATATTTGAACACAGACACAGTCTACAATCCCGCGTGCAAGCTGTCTGTGTATATTTGAACACAGACACAGTCTACAATCCCGCGTGCAAGCTGTCTGTGTATATTTGAACACAGACACAGTCTACAATCCCGCGTGCAAGCTGTCTGTGTATATTTGAACACAGACACAGTCTACAATCCCGCGTGCAAGCTGTCTGTGTATATTTGAACACAGACACAGTCTACAATCCCGCGTGCAAGCTGTCTGTGTATATTTGAACACAGACACAGTCTACAATCCCGCGTGCAAGCTGTCTGTGTATATTTGAACACAGACACAGTCTACAATCCCGCGTGCAAGCTGTCTGTGTATATTTGAACACAGACACAGTCTACAATCCCGCGTGCAAGCTGTCTGTGTATATTTGAACACAGACACAGTCTACAATCCCGCGTGCAAGCTGTCTGTGTATATTTGAACACAGACACAGTCTACAATCCTGCGTGCAAGCTGTCTGTGTATATTTGAACACAGACACACAGACACGGTCTACAATCCCGCGTGCAAGCTGTCTGTGTATATGGATCACGCGCAGGCTCAGGCCTGGGTTTACCCTCTGCTGTTTGAAGGACTGGTTGAGCATGGGAATCTAAACACCTTGTTGCCTCTAAGAAAAATGAAAATCTCTTGCAACCTATTTATCATTTTATATCGAGGATAACGGAATAAGCACTCATGTGCTTTTTTCTTACATCCTATCCCCGTGTATATGCAGTTTTGTAAATTTTGTTGTAAGTTCCCACCAGCACACAATAGCCTACTCTTCTGAAAAGCGGAACGGGTTTTAACGTGTGCGCAAGATGTTCTGCGTGTGTTTGCACACGGGACCTGGGTTTTTAGTCTCATCCGAAGGACTTTTGGGGAGAGTGGAGTTGGCATTGATGTTAACTTGAGGAAAAATCCTCTTGAACGAGAATGGAACCCGGGTCAGCAGATCACGAGCGCATCACTCTAGCCACCTGGCTATATATCCCGTCTCCGGTTGCCAGTGAGACTCCATTCATCCTGTTAGTCACAACAGATGAAGTGTCCATGCTCTTACCCCTTAATTAAGCTAACTAGACCCCCGAATATGCCGTGAAAGGTTCTCAGAATAATCTGCGCTGCACATGTGTTTGAGGCTGGCTAACGAATTATTGGATAAGTGTCTGGTGGTTGTGAGGTGAATAACCAAAGATCATGAAGGCCTGTGCCTGACCAGTATGGTAACATCGTGTTAACATGCAGAAGTCGAGGAAAGGGGCAAACACAGAGGTCGATCAGAAAAAAGAGGAAGTACACTGTTTGTTAATGCACGTGAAAAATCTACGAAAACCCCAACAACAACAACAACAACACCAACAACAGTGCCATCAACAGCAACAAAATCAACTAGAAAAAAAAACAGAAAAAATGCATGCCCCCAAACTTGTTGCAATACCTCCAGATCAGACAAAAAGAGGAAGTACACT
>CM054165.1:3469873-3472373 GCA_028751875.1 Rapana venosa | reverse complement strand
GAGACGGCGGAGTCAAGTGGTTAAAGGCCTCTCTGAGGGCATGGGTTTCAGTCTTCATGGAGGTATGGTTCCATGGGTTTTCACGTGGCTCGGTGGTCTAGAGGTAACGCACATGCCTACAGAGCGAAAAGTCCGGGTCGGAAGCGTGCGGTGGTTCGGTCCCAGTTTGGGCCCCAAAACCTTTCCCTCCCATCCATTAGACCATGAGTGGTGGCCTGGGTGCTAGTCTTTCGGATAAGACGATAAACCGAGCTCCCATGGGTTACATATAATTATTTAGCGCACGTAAAGGAACCCACGGCAACGAGAGGGTTGTTCCTGGCAAAACTTCTGTAGGAAAAAAGCCACTCTGATAGGGAAACAAGTACAGTTGCCGACAGGAAAAGAAAAAAAAACAATGGGTGGCGCTGCTCTTGTGGCGACGCGCTCTCCCCGGGGAAAGCCACCCGAATTTCACGCAGAGAAATCTGCCGTGACTTTTTTTTTCTGCCGTGACTTAAAGTGGTGTAAAAAAAAAATGTGGCCAAATCGAACAGTGGTACTGACTGCCTTTCTGTCAGTGTCCTTCGCGTGGGGCTGTAGTCTTGAGGTGCTGTGTGTGTCTCTGTGTGTGTGTGTGTGTGTGTGTGTGTGTGTGTGTGTGTGTGTGTGTGTGTGTGTGTGTGTGTGTGTGTGTGTGTGTGTGTGTGCCAACGCACGTAGAACAAACACCTTGGGGCGTGCGTTACAATTCCATCCACCTTGTGGAGTAGAAGACTGGAGCACTCCAGAGCCAGTGGTACTTACTCATACAGGAAGATACCTAGCATGCACCATGCAGAGGAATAGGCTCCGCTGAGCTAGCTCAACGTGCCCAAGGCGCATGCGCTGCCTGAAAAAGTCGGTACACTGCCACCAGCCAGCCGTTCCTCCCAGGAGATGAGGTCAGCAGATTTGACACGGGGATGGATTGATTGATTGATTGATTGATGATTGATTGATTTATTGATTGATTGTCTGCTGAATTCAGTCTGAGCTGATTGATTGTCTTTTCTGTGACTTGTTCTTCTCTTTTGACATGGCGGTAGTTGTCCTTCTCTACTCTGGGTCGGGCCATTGATTTGATGATTGTCTTCTTTTCGTGGAAGGTGAGGCTGTTTTGGCACTGTTCTTTCTGTGCTCCCTGTTTCTCCGCAAGTTCGTCATCAGCCTGTTCGTTGCCAGGTATACCACAGTGGGCAGGGATCCATTGCAGCTTTACACTGGACATAACATGATGTCTACAAAGCTGAAACTCCTTCCTTCTCCCTTATGTGCCTGTGGTAAAGAAAACCAGACTGGCGGCACATCCTTCAGAGGTGCACGCTATACAGCGACCTGAGGAAGATGGTGTGGCTGACGGAGATAACCCTGCAAACCAAGCTGTACGGCCCACGAGAGGAGCTGGAAAGGACATATCATTATTTTTCACAAACACATCTGAGGGTGTAAAAAGCGAACGAGAGAAGAAGATTGATTGTCTGCCGTATGCAGTCTTCCTTAAGTTAGCATGCCTCTGTTGTATGCAGTGTGTTGTCCGTAGGTATACAACATTATTGTTGCCTTCCTCATTTATACAACTGATTCTGTCTATCCCATGTTGTACAGGTGAATACGTGAATGATTGTTATATGTTTGTATCTCTATTTATTTATTCTTTTAGTTTGGGGATAATGGAACAAGCACTCGTGTGGGGGGTTTTGTTTTATGTATTTACACCCAGTCCCCTTGTGTGTGTGGTTTTGTCATTTTTTTCATCCCTTCTCTCTGCCCTGAGCTAGTACAGTTCTTTGGAGAAGATGGTGACATCTGGACAACCTACACAAGCAGGACACAACACAGAAACTCCCAGCTTTGAAACAAGACAGATAGAAAACAAGACAGACAAAAAACAAGACAGACAGATAGAAAACAAGACAGAGAAAAAACAAGACAGATAAAAAACAAGACAGACATATAGAAAACAAAACAGACAGATAGAAAACAAGACATGGAGATAGAAAACAAGACAGACAGATAGAAAACAACACAGTCAAATAGAAAACAAGACAGACAGATAGAAAACAACACAGTCAAATAGAAAACAAGACAGACAGATAGAAAACAACACAGTCAAATAGAAAACAAGACAGACAGATAGAAAACAACACAGTCAAATAGAAAACAAGACAGACAGATAGAAAACAACACAGTCAAATAGAAAACAAGACAGACAGATAGGAAACAAGACAGACAGATAGGAAACAAGACAGACAGACAGAAACAAGACAGAGAACAAGACATAGAGACAGAGAACAAGACAGAGAGATGGAAAACAAGACAGAAAACGAGACAGACAGACAGAGAGAGAGAGAGAGGGAGAGAGAGAACGACACAGAGATGGATGGAAAACAAAACAGAGACAAACAGGAATTTCACACCTCCCTACTTTTTTTTTTAAAAACAGCGGGGGGGTTTTGTTGTGTGTGGTGTGTGTGTGTTG
>CM054165.1:3442373-3464873 GCA_028751875.1 Rapana venosa | reverse complement strand
CTGCCCTGCCTTCACGAACTTTCATCTGCTGCTGTTTTTATTTTACGCGGGTTCGCTGTGTGTTTACCACTGACCGAGGATCTGACACTGAAAGCTCTTGTGTCTCATTTGTTTGAATGTATAATGCATTGTTGGGTACTCAAAAACCTTGTGTCTCGTTGGTTTGAATGTGTGTATGTGTGTATTGTTGGGTACTCAAAACCGTTCTGTGTCTCGTTGGTTTGAATGTATGCAGTGTTGGGTACTCAAAAACCTTGTGTGTCGCGTTGGTTTGAATGTGTGTATTGTTAGGTACTAAAAAACGCTCACACAGAAATATTTTCCGTGTGCCTACCTGTTGAGTGAGTCTGTGGGACAGAGACACATGGAGGGAAACACGCGGACGGAGGATTAAAGACAAAGTGCATAAAGCATTGCCTAACACGCAGAAAAAGGACATCATGATTTGCCTAAAACATAAATCTGAACGTGAACAGAACACCCTGCAATGTACTGTCCATATCCCTCACCTTTCCCCACCTCCACCGACCTCTTTTACGACTGTCATGAAACACCCCAAATGGCTAGTTTAGCGCCACTGTTGGGAGTGCCTGTGTGTAAGGGACAAGTCTACCTACAAGTACTGTACATCCCTAGCGCCAGCCAAACCAGCCTTATCTCTGCCAGGCTTGATGCTAATTATGGACATGGTAGTCACACGCCTACCTACGTATAGATCTGACCGCGTTAACTGTGTGTGTGTGTGATTACTATATTGGTCAGATTGGAAAGGAGTGGTCATATGGTTTGTCAGATCTATTACTATATTGGTCACATCAGTAGGGACTGGTCATATTAAGGTTTATCGTATCTGTTTATGGAATCTTGTCACCTGTATTCACAGGTGAAGTATGAAGAGATCGCGGATTCTCAGGCATTGATCTTCAGAAAGGGATTGGCTAGAAGAAGAGTATCAGAGTGCAGAATAAGAAGCGCAGGTATCCAGTGCCTATCATCTCTCTTTGTTTCTTTGAACAGTGATCTATTAGAGCTTTGGGGGGATAAGTCCCACTCCAAGTTCATGTCTTTCAAAGGCAGCATTTGAGGCTTTAAGGACAGACTATAAGGACTATTGTCGTATTCTTTTATATCGAGGAAAATGGAATCAGCACTCTTGTGCTTTTTTACATCCACTCCGCGTGTGTATGCAGTTTTGTACATTTTGTCATCCGTTCCCACCGGCACACAACGGCCTACTCTTTCGAAAAGCGGAACAGGATTTAACGTGAGCGCAAGATTTTCTGAGTAGGTTCGCACGAGGGGCCTCAGCCAGGAGGTACCTAAGTTTCGGCCGGCTCCTGGATGAGCATTCTTTAGTGGTCCCGGTGGTAGTTGAACTGCTTCCTCTTGCAGTACCTCACAGAGCGCTAGGCACTTTCCATGATTTAAAGCGTATTTGGCATTCTCAAGAATGAAATATACTCTTTTGGCCTACCAAAGCTGCTTTTTAATAAAAATTAAATAGAAAATGGAAATATGTTCAAAATCATTGTCGCACACACACAAAAATACATATAAAAGAAAACTCACAACTCGGGAATCTTTCTTTGTGCCTTATGTTCGGGGATCATTTCCCAAAAAAAATAATACAAGGAGGAAGGGGGATTCATTAAGTGTGGTTCCAGCCAAAAGGCCTGTGTTAGCTAGATCATAATGACGACCCAGATATTGACAGACCCCCTAAGTGCTGACACAGGCAACAGATCTTGAAGAAAAGGGCCTTCACTTGGATCCCAGGAGAGACACTTTCTCACTTGATTCCTCATCATCATAATCATCATTATGTAAACTTCCTGCGTGCGATTGTTTCTTGAGGTCAGTGTTGTAAACCACTCTTTCTGTTATATCGTTGATATTGTACGGATCTCTCTCTCTCTCTCTCTCTCTCTCTCTCTCTCTCTCCTTCTACCTCTCTGTCTCTCTCTCGCTCACACACACACACTGACACTCTCACAACTGGAAAGAAAGGTGACAGTACATAAGACTGTAGTAAGAAGAGAAATGCTTACAGATAGACCCACACATACAAGCAGACAGACACGCAGACAGAAACACAGACAGAGGCAGACATACAGACAGGTAGGCAGGCACGCAAGCATACACATAAACAGACAGACAGGCATACAGACAGACAGATAGGCAAACAGACAGACACGCAGACAGATAGGCACACACACACACACACACACACACACACACACACACACACAGATAGGCAGACACACAGACGTACACACAGACAGACACAGACAGATAGGCCGACACACATACAGACACACAGACAGATCAGCAGACACACAGTCAGACAGACAAACAGAAGGGCAGACACACAGACACAAACAGGTAGGCCAACACTCACAGACACGCAGGCGCACACACACAACACACACACACACACACACACACACACACAACAGGCAGACACACAGAAACACGCAGGCAGGCGGACACACACACACAGACAGACAAGAGGACTGTCGAAATCCTCTTCCTCCATTCAACGCTCCCTTATCATAAAAGGAATAAGAAAGAAAAAAAGAAGTAGCGGGTATTGTTCAGCTAGGCAATGACTTGCTGTGGAAGGAAGGAAGGCAGGAAGGCAGGCAGGGCGCTATCAATCCAGTACCGATACATGTCGATCACACCTTGATTTGTCCCCAGAGGGCCGGCCACCTGTCTGTCTAAATGCGTGTGGTCAAGGTGTGGCGGGGTCAAGGTGGGGGTCAGTGCACAGGTCACGTCACGTCACATTCCTGCCTCACTCAGTAGGCACTGTCCGCTGTTTACCCCCGCGGCCATGGAAACGGCGTATCCTTCCTTCGTACCGGACATACAGGGCTTGCTGGTCCCGAAAAGTGCCAGTGGGTGTGTGTGTGGTGTAAGTGTCTTGTTTGTCGCGTGTGTTTGTGTGTGTGGGTGTCTATTTTTTTTTTTTTTTTTCTTTTATATCGAGGATAATGGAATAAGCACTTATGTGCTCTATTTATTTTTTTAAATCTTTTATATCGAGGATAATGGAATAAGCACTCATGTGCTTTTTTTTTACATCCAGTCCCTCTGTGTATGAGTTTTGTCAATTTTGTCATCTGTTCCTACCGGCACACAATGGCCTACTCTTCCGAAAAGCGGAGCAGGATTTAACGTGTGCGCAAGATGTTCTGCATGCGTTCGCACACACGGGGCCTCGGTTTACAGTCTCATCCGAAGGACTTTGACATTCAGTTCGATTTTTTTTTTTTTGTCAAACTGGGAAGAAAGGGCGAGGCTGGGAATCGAACCCACGACCTCACGGTTTACTTGTTGGCAGGCAAACGTCTTAACCATCCTGCCACCCTCCTTCTCTGTTTGTATGTCTGTATGTCTATCTGTTTGTACTGCTTTGGTGGGTTTTTGTTCTATGTGCGGTTTGCTTTGGGGTTATGTTGTTTTGTTAATGTTTTGGGGTTGTTTGTTTTTATTTTAAGGTGGGGGGGGGGGAGGAGAAGGAAGGGGAGAAGGGAGGAAAGTGTAGTCTGTCTGTCTTTCCTTCCACCCTTCCTTTCTTCCCTCTTTCTTTTTTTGGTTTAAACAGAATTTATTCAAGAAAGGGTCACACAAAAATACAAGCATACCTTGACAGGAAAACAAATAAACTTATCATAATTCTGTCACATTCACACACATGCATACATTGTGACGGATGGCTTCCCATTGCAACAGATGACATACATACTGTACTAACACTTGCATATACATTTGAATAGTTTAGTAAATTCAGTGACAACGATCGTTTCAGTTGGATAATATGTGACAGACCAACCAGTCATCTGTTTGAAGTTGTTCAAAAAGATGTGTGCAAAAAAATGAAAGATCGCAAAACGGTCGTACCAGAATCATCAATAACCAAGCATTGTCAACCCAGTCCCCGGTTGTATCTTCCTGACTGTCGCCCAGTCCTGTCCACCAACAGCAGGGCTGTCACCTCTCCACGCTGCTGCAGCTGTAACATCATCCACTTAATGTAGTGTGTGGACACAATAATAACGATAATAATAATGTATACCAGTGCCTTGCAGTTAGTGCATCCAGAGTGCAATGATCGTCCGCTTACTGTAGTGTATGGACACAATAATAATAAGAAGAAGAAGAATAAGAATAATAATAATAATAATGTATACCAGTGTCTTCCACTTAGTGCATTCATGGAGGACGGGATAGCCTGGTGGTTAGAGTGATGCGCTCGTGATCTAATGACGGGTTTGAATCTCGTTCAAGAGGATTTTTCCTCTGGAGTTTAACATCAGTGCCGACTCCACTCCCTCCAAAAGTCTTTCGGGTGAGACTATAAACCGAGGTCCCGTGTGCGAACGCACGCAGAACATCTTGCGCACACGTCAAAACCCGTTCCGCTTTTCGGGAGAGTTGTGTGCCGGTGGGAATGGATGACAAAATTGACAAAACTGCATACACACGGGGACTGGATGTAAAAAAAGCACATGAGTGCTTATTTCAGTATCCTCGAAATAAAAGAATAAATAATTAAAGACAAGAACGATCCAATCAGACATCATTTCTCTAGTTGAGACATTAAAGCAAGTCTTGAGTCAGAGAGCAGTCAGCAGGACAAGCCAATGAGGGAAAAGGAAGGCAGTTGTGTGCTCCGTGTGTGTGTGCGTGCGTGTGGCAGCTGACATGTCAGAGAAGATTATGAAAGTGATAGGGGTAGACAGACGTCAAGTGAGGAGTACTAGGGGTGGAAATAAGGGGGTAGCTGTGAAGGTATGAAGCTTGCCGCTAAAACAACTACCCCTGTGTCTGCGCTCCCACAAAGGCGCAGGGAGCTGACTGACCTACTTCTCCTCTGCTTTTTCTTCTTCTTCTTCTTCTTCTTCTTCCCTGGTTATTTCACATGTGATTTGAACTTGAAGCCGTTACAGACTGCAACATGCAGTGCTGGCTCTTTCAGTGTGTGTGACCCTTGTGTGACAGTGCGGAGATGTGTAGCAGACGAGAATCACCGTTGGAGCAGAGGTAACGGTAGGGCAGACTAGGTAAGAGAGATTCGATCACTGACCTTGTTCCCGGGTTCAACGTTTCAGCTTTGTTTCAAATACACGCAGGAAGTTCATGATGTTCATTGATTACAGTAGTGTGTGGATTTTTTATATATATAAAACTGACAAAAGTGTATGTAATATTCTCGGTTTATAAATGCGAGTTGCACAATATGAAGACGTGGAGTTCTGTGTGTGTGTGTGATAAAAAGCACATCAGGCACAAAAAGGTCTGTGAGACACACAGAGACAACTGTGCTAGCCTAGCTGCCGACACGGACTGCTCAGCCAGGTGCTATGCCAGGAAGCATTACTGACAAGAGTGCGGGTTCAGATGGCTTTCATTGTCAGCCAAGCGACAGGCCAGGCCCACAACAGCCAGGGAACCCACGCCACTGGATCCGGCGTCAGAGTCAGCTGTAAAACCTGATCTTTTGGTGGGGGCGGGATTAGCGGAGAAACGGTGAAAGAGATGATAAAAATAGTTTGAACACCGTCAGTTATTGGTAAATGGTGAAAGATAAGAATGGTTTCAACACAGTGTGTTATTGGTAAACGGTTAAAAAGAGGATAAGAATGGTTTGAACACCATGTAAACAAAAGGTGCAGGTGTTCCCATAACCTATAAGGTCGTAGGGGAGCGAGTTGTCAGAGACCTCACTTCTCTAGGGGCCAGCATATTGAGGGCGGTGCCCATCTCTTCTCCCTCGCTGCTTTACCTTCCCTGACCCTTGAAGAGGGCAGGTACCTATTTACAGCTGCGTGAACTGGGGGACTGTACTGAATCCAAGGCACGCAAGTGGTCACCCATCCAACTGGTAACCATGCTCCATGTTGCTTAACCTTGGCTGGGGGAAAGCGAGTGCTCCGACCACTGAGCTATCCCGGCCCTTGTGTTAATGGTCAACCATGCTGAGTAGCGTCATTCATCAGCAGTGTGGGAACTGTGGCAAGGAGGTATCAGGTCTGGGTAGAGTCATCAGTGGCGGGTGTCAGTATACACAATTACTAATCAACACTTCATTCTTAGTGGACTTGGCTTTGCTTGGCTGGTTCGCGCCAGCTTTTCAACACTGTATGGCTTCATGTGTTAGCTTAGAGGCTTTTGCATGTGTTTGTTGTATGCATCAGGGTACACAGTGAAGTGTAGCATTTCTTATCGTGTGCCTGTCTGTGTAGAGACACGGTCTTCTTCCATTTAACTAACGCCTGTTCACACCTGGTGTCAATTATTCGGTACACACGTCTGTGCGTCATGGTATATCTCATTGTTTATGGTGTTTTATGTGTTAGTCGCGATATGTCTCAACATGTACCCGTTTTGTTATTGTATGTTTTGTTTTTTTACACTGTTTTTGTCCTTTGTGTGTCGCAACAGCTCTACTTTTTTTTTAATATATAAATTCTCAAGATGTACACATATGTTTGTGACTCAGTATATTCCTAAGTGTGTTTTTCGTATAATCGCAATATGCACTCTACGGGGTTTTTTTCACGGTGTGTATTAGTACCTGCCCCAAAGGTTGTTATTGTGGGTACACGTGTGGTTGGTTTAGTGGGTGTTTGTTTTTGATGATAAACGGCAATTTTACTTGAAGATGAATAAACATGAATGGAAAGGGTAAAGTAGTACCTTTCATTAAACACACACACACACCTACACACTCACAACACACACACACACACAGACACACACACCTATACACTCAACACACACACACCTACACACTCACACAAACTCAAACACACACACACACACACACACACACACACACATTATACATATATCAGGGCAGCTCTATATAAGCTTTCACAGTTAGAAGTAAGGAGTTAATGTATCATATACTGTCAGAAAAAAAGGAATAGACATGCAGAAGGTAAGGGTAAAGGTAAAGGAGTCCCATAACCTATAAGGTCGTAGGGGAGCGAGGCGTCAGAGACCTCACTTCTCTACGGCCAGCATATTGAGGGCGGCGCCCATCTCCTCTCCCTCGCTGCTTTACCTTCCCTGACCCTAAAGAGGGCAGGTACCCATTTACAGCTGGGTGAACTGGGGGAACTGTACTGAAGCCAAGGCGCGCAAACGGTCACCCATCCAACTGGTAACCACGCTCGACGCTGCTTAACTTGGCTGGGGGAAAGCGAGTGCTCCGACCACTGAGCTATCCCGTCCCCTGTAAATAGCATAAAAGTTCATTCAGCATTAGAGCAAATTTTTTCTTGGTAGTGACTTTGATAAAGAAAAAACCTTTCCACACTGATTCCCTTAGAGAACCCCCCACGCGCCACTCTGATTCCCTTAGAGAACCCCCCACGTGCCACTCTGATTCCCTTAGAGAACCCCCCACGCGCCACTGCCTATCCGTGCAGAGCTCAGTGACTTGAGAGCAGGCTGTTCATTGTTCAGCCACCCATGCACATCTATATGTCAATATGTATGGATGATATATATCACTCTGTGTGTTTGTGTTGAGTGGAGTGGACGTTTCCAATACAGCAGTGGTGGTTAGCGGAGCAATGAACCCTAAACACACATACAATACAATAGGGGGACGGGATAGCCTAGTGGTTAGAACGTTGCGCTCGCAATCTGACCAACGGGGTTCAGGGGGAAGGGGGAGTTTTCTCTGGAGTTAACATCAGTGCGAACTCTACTCTCCCCAAAAGTCTTTCCCATGAGACTATAATTATAAACTGAGGTCCCGTGTTTGAACGTAGGCAGAACATCTTGCGCACATGTTAAAACCCATTCCGCTTTTTGGAAGAGTATGCTATTGTGTGCTGGTGGGAACAGATGACAACATCTTCAAAACTGCATACATAGGTGGACTGCATTTTTTTTAAACTTGCTGTGTTAAGCTGCTGGTTTGGTAGTGAAGATGTTAGCAAAACTTGCTGTGTTATGCTGCTGGTTTGGTGGTGAAGATGTTAGCAGAACTTGCTGTGTTATGCTGCTGGTTTGGTAGTGAAGACTTTAGCAGAACTTGCTGTGTTATGCTGCTGGTTTGGTAGTGAAGACTTTAGCAGAACTTGCTGTGTTATGCTGCTGGTTTGGTAGTGAAGACTTTAGCAGAACTTGCTGTGTTATGCTGCTGGTTTGGTAGTGAAGACGTTAGCAGAACTTGCTGTGTTATGCTGCTGGTTTGGTAGTGAAGAAGTTAGCAGAACTTGCTGTGTTATGCTGCTGGTTTGGTAGTGAAGAAGTTAGCAGAACTTGCTGTGTTAAGCTGCTGGTTTGGTAGTGAAGAAGTTAGCAGAACTTGCTGTGTTATGCTGCTGGTTTTTGGGAGTGAAGAAGTTAGCAAACTTGCTGTGTTAAGCTGCTGGGTTTTGGGAGGGAAGACTTTAGCAGAACTTGCTGTGTTATGCTGCTGGTTTGGTAGTGAAGACGTTAGCAGAACTTGCTGTGTTATGCTGCTGGTTTGGTAGTGAAGAAGTTAGCAGAACTTGCTGTGTTATGCTGCAGGTTTGGTAGTGAAGAAGTTAGCAGAACTTGCTGTGTTAAGCTGCTGGTTTGGTAGTGAAGATGTTAGCAAAACTTGCTGTGTTATGCTGCTGGTTTGGTGGTGAAGATGTTAGCAGAACTTGCTGTGTTATGCTGCTGGTTTGGTAGTGAAGACTTTAGCAGAACTTGCTGTGTTATGCTGCTGGTTTGGTAGTGAAGACGTTAGCAGAACTTGCTGTGTTATGCTGCTGGTTTGGTAGTGAAGAAGTTAGCAGAACTTGCTGTGTTATGCTGCTGGTTTGGTAGTGAAGAAGTTAGCAGAACTTGCTGTGTTAAGCTGCTGGTTTGGTAGTGAAGAAGTTAGCAGAACTTGCTGTGTTAAGCTGCTGGTTTGGTAGTGAAGAAGTTAGCAGAACTTGCTGTGTTATGCTGCTGGTTTGGTAGTGAAGACTTTAGCAGAACTTGCTGTGTTATGCTGCTGGTTTGGTAGTGAAGACGTTAGCAGAACTCCAAATGTAGGTGTGACTGGAAGTAAGGTGTACACGCTCTCTCTCTCTCTCCCCCTCTCTCTCTCTCTCTCCCCTCTCTCTCTCTCTCTCTCTCTCTCTCTCTCTCTCTCTCTCTCTCTCTCTTTCTCTCCTTTACCCTCAGAAAATAAAATTTCGTTATCGTTATCCTTACCGGAAAGAGACAACAGCAAAACAAACAGTGGAGGGTGGGGTATTAAACCTGTCTGCAGTCCCTATAGGTCTATCAGCCAACACTGCACCAGTTCTCAATGAACAAGCCTATTATTGCCATTGCAGTCTAGGATATCACCACACTGCCGTTGCTCATGAACAAGCCTATTGCTCCTTGTACGTCGAGTGCTGGAGGATGACTGAGAGTGACCTCGACAAACTATCCACATTCCACACGAAGACCTATTGCCTGTCTGCAGTCCTTGTCTGTCAGCCAACACTGCACTCAATGAACAAGCCTGTTGCCATGATGGTCCTAGCTGCTGTGGCCATGGCCTGTATGTAGTCCATCCCCAAAGTGTAGCATCGTCTGTACTGTGCTCCCTGTCATCTGTAATAATGATGATGATGGTAATAGTAATAATAATAATAATAATAATGGTGATGATGATGATGATATTGATGATCATAATAATAATGATGATGATGATATATGCAGTTTATCTTGTGCTGAATCTTGTAAAGCAACAAATCAAATCACTGACATTCAAATCATCTACACGCATGTAATTGCCCATGAATAAGATGAACGTTCATACCTCAAATCGAGGGGCGGTGACGCACACTTCATAGCAGTCAGCATGCGAAAATTGGTTGGTCAACATGGTCATTAGCAATGGCTTCAAGAAACGGAAAATATTAAGTTGCCAAAGATTGGGACTTCATGCCTGTTATGAGACTGGTGGTAGGGTATGTGTGTGTGTGTTCTTTTTTTTAAAGTCTTTTATTTCGAGGATAATGGAATAAGCATTCGTGTGCTTTTTTACATCCAGTCCCCGTGTGTATGCAGTTTTGTAAATGTCATCTGTTCCCACCGGCACACAATGATCTACCCTTTTGAAAAGTGGAACAGGCTTTAACGTGTACACAAGATGTTCTGCGTTAAAAAAGATGTTCTGCATGCGTTCACACACGAGACCTCGGTTTATAGTCTCATCCTAAGGACTTTTCGGGGGAGTGGAGTCGGCGCGCGCACGTGTGTGTGTGTGTGTGTGTGTGTGTGTGTGTGTGTGTTGTCCATGTGTGTGTGTGTCCATGTGTGTGTGTGTCCATGTGTGTGTCTGTGTATCTGTGTCTGTGTGTATCTGTATGTCTGTCTGTGATATATATGCATATATAGAGAGAGAGTGTGTGTGTGTGTGTGAGTGTGTGTGTGTGTGTTTTCTGTCAACAACGATTGCGATATTGAACATATCTGGACAAAGGGTCTTCCACACAGACAGCTGGCCTCTGGGTTATGCTGAAGGCCATGATGTAGCCACTGCTGGTTCTGATGGCACTGGACTTTGTGACCTAAGGTGGCGGGAACTTTGTTGGGATTAGATTAATGTCCCAGCGGAGATTTCCTATTTTGGGACTGGGGCAGAAAGGTGAAGAGAAGTGGGGTGATGTGCTATGTGAGGCATGATCAGGGCGGCAGGAAGGTGAAGAGAAAGGTGGATGATGCAGTATGTGATAGATAGATAGATAGATAGATAGATAGATAGATGGATAGATGGATAGATAGATAGATAGATAATGTGCTCATGGACACACGTAGAGAAGTAAGAGAGATAAGCTGTTCTTGGCCTTTAACACACAGTGTGAAATTTTGTGGCGCGCACACACACACACAGAGGTCAAATTCTTTTATTTCGAGTATAAAGAATTAGCAGTCATGTGCTCGTTTACATCCAGTCCCCGCCCTTATCAGGGATATATCATGAAAACAAACGAGAGAGAGAGAGAGAGAGAGAGAGAGAGAGAGAGAGAGAGAGAGAGAGAGAGAGAGAGAAACTATGTATGGAACGCACTCTAGGCAATCAATATCGTAGCAGAAAAAAATGTCTCTTCAGTTGTGGGCGTTTGGTTCAGACTGAAAGCTCCTTCAGATAATGAAGACCACTTTACACACACACACACACACGCACGCACGCACGCACGCACACGCACACACACACACACACACACACACTCGCACACACTGCTTATTCAATGTACCATCTGAAAATAAAAGTTTGACTTTGACACACAAACACACACTCACCCCCCCCCCCCCCACACACACACACACACACAGACTGACTACAGCCCAGCCAGCCCCCCCCTCCCTCCCTCCCCCCCCCCCTCCCCGCCCCCCTCAACCCTCCCTCCAATCCAAACCCTTGCAGTTGGCCCTTATAACCCCGATCGTTCACTGATACCACTGTCTCTTTGCCAGTTTTGTCTTAATTCCACTCCCTTTAACCCTCCTCGCCTCAAAATCTTCCCCTTCCCCCTACCCCTGTTCACGCTCCCCACCCCTCCCCCCAGTTGTAAATACTTTGGTCGGTATGGCGGGTAGACGGCTTGAGATACTGGGGGACATACCAGGCCTGACTGTGAGTAAAACTTTGATACTGATAGAGATATAAAACGTGGATAGAGGCAGGTGTACACAACTTTGATAATGATAGAGATAAAAAAAAAACCGGATATAGACAGGTGTACAAGACTTTGATAATGATAGAGATATAAAACTTGGATATAGGCAGGTGTACAAGACATTGATAATGATAGAGATATAAAACTTGGATATAGGCAGGTGTACACGACTTTGATAATGATAGAGATATAAAACTTGGATATAGGCAGGTGTACACGACTTTGATAATGATAGAGATATAAAACTTGGATATAGGCAGGTGTACACGACTTTGATAATGATAGAGATATAAAATTTGGATATAGGCAGGTGTACAAGACTTTGATAATGATAGAGATATAAAACTCGGATATAGACAGGTGTACACAACTTTGATAATGATAGAGATATAAAACTCGGATATAGACAGGTGTACACGACTTTGATACTGATAGAGATATAAAACTTGGATATAGACAGGTGTACAAGACTTTGATAATGTTAGAGATATAATTCTTGGATATAGGCAGGTGTACACGACTTTGATAATGATAGAGATATAATTCTTGGATATATGCAAGTGTGCAAACTTTGATAATGTTAGAGCTATAAAACCTGGATAACGGCAAGTATACACAAATTTGATACTGATAGAGATATTAGACTTAGATATAGGCAGGTGCACAAAACTTAAATCATGTTTGGGCTATAAATTTGGATATAGGCAGATGTAAAATAAAAAAAACCCAAAAAACAACAACAAACTTTGATACTAACTGAGATGTTAAACTGGGATATAGGCAGGTGGGCACAACACTGGTACTGATAGAGATAAAAAGAAAAAAGAAGAAAAAAATAATAAAACCCGGATATATATGCAGGTGGACACAACTCGCATTCTGATCGAGCTATTAAACTGGGATACTTTGATACTGACAGAGTTATAAAACTCTGATATTATATGCTAGTGTACACAACGTTGATACTGACAGAGTTATAAAACTCTGATATTATATGCTAGTGTACACAACGTTGATACTGATAGAGTTATAAAACTCTGATATTATATGCTAGTGTACACAACGTGGATACTGACAGAGTTATCAAACTGATATTATGGCTAGTGTACACAACTTGAATGCAGTACAAACTCTGATATTGGCTAGTGTACACAAACGTTGATATGACAGAGTTATAAAACTCTATATACATGCAGTGTGCACAACGTTGATAACGACAGAGTTTAAACTTCTGATAATATATGCTGTGTACACAACTGTTGACTGGTTAGCTCATAACTCGGACATATGCAGATGAACAACTGTCAGGCACAAATATACGCAGACATCTGATCGTAGCATCAGAGATTGGTAGTCAAACAATGAAGACAATAACCACAACAACCTTGACATGTCTTCAAAACCCACACAGTGTTGACTTCAAAATGCATGTTCAACACCTGTATTGTACTGTGTTGACTTTCTGTGCATTACTTTACAATGAGGCCAAACTTTTCCTGCTGAATCTGTCTGCCTCCTGGAGCTTTGCCGCAGCAACCTTCATGCCTGTTTTTGAGTGTGTTGTGTGTGACATCGATACTTGAAGTCCGTATTCGTCTACGTTTGACTATGTACTGCGAGGTTTTGTGAATTTACCGAGTCAGTCGTTTGCAAGTGTTCTTTATTTATTATTTACTGTTATCGTCATCGTCTTCGTTATCATTGTTATCGTCATTGGAGGGGGGGGGGTTGGAGTTTCTACAGAACTTTGCCAGGAATAACTTTTGTTGACATGGGTTCTTTGACGAACGCTCAACATAATGTTGCATCACCACTCAGACTCCTAGTCATGGTCTTTTAGACGGGGATCCAGTGGGAATCGAACCTGAGACGTTCGCTGTGTGGACAAGTGTTTTACCGCCAGACCAGCAACGTGGTAAACTTGTGAACACTGACACCCTAAGCAGTTTTGACATTGTCGGCCAACTGGGCAGGTCTCCTCCAGTGTGGGTCCTAGAGGCGACTAGGAAAGCCAGCGTTGCTACATAGGGACAGGAATGACAACCATTTGGAGAGGAGGGGGGTAACTGTGCTCTTGATAAGATTGTGACGGGTTGAAAAAGAGTTGGCAGAGAAAGCTACTTATACGTGTGTGTGTGTGCATACGCGTGTGTGTGTGTGCATACGTGTGTGTACACATGTGTGTGGTGTAACTAGCTGCAATGTGTGTGTGTGCGTTTGTGTACTGTGTGTGTACAGAGGTGACTTTTCAAGGGCAACATTAGTGGTGTATACTTTCCCCCCTTCTATCGTCTGTCTTCTACGGCTAGACCTGGCCTGCTTTTCAGTAGATTTGTTCGTTTGTTTGATTTTTGTTAGGTTGGGTTGGGCTTAGTTAATTTAATAGAACAAGACCTCACAATTCTCAGCCATCGTGTATTTCTTTTTAGACCGCCTTGAATTCTTCTCCTCCTCCTCTCTCGTTCGCACCGTCAGATGTGTCAGGGGAAAAATAATGCTATGTCCTTTCCAGCTCCTCTCGTGGGCCGTACAGCTTAGTTTGCAGGGTTATCTCCGTCGGCCACACAATCTTCACATGGGAGAAGGAAGGAGTTTCAGCGTTGTGGACATGTGGTGATTTAGCCAGTGCAGAGTCTGAGAATGATGACTTGTTCTTCTCTTTTGGATGGTGGTAGTCGTCCTTCTCCACTCTGGGTCAGGCCATTGATTTGATGATTGTCTTCTTTTCGTGGAAGGTGAGGCTGTTTTGGCACTGTTCTTTCTGTTTCTTCGCAAGTTCGTCAGCAGCCTGTTCGTTGGCAGGTATACCACAGTGGGCAGGGATCCATTGCAGCGTTACACGTACCGTCTTGAATAGAAACAAGGTACACTTCCAGAGCGGTACGTGTGTTTAACGCGAAACATTAAGAAGTCAGTAGAACCGACGTACTTCTATAGAGAAAAGTCTAACGATTATCAGTGAAGATGAGATCTTGTGTAAGGGGACTGACTGCACAAAGCGGTTTAGTGCCAAAGGGATATTGTCTGGCATACTGTCTGTTGTGTTTGTTATGAATGCCACATTAATGTGCTTGTTTGTGTGTGCGTGCGTGTGTGTGTGTGTGCGCGCGTGCGTGAGTGTGCGTGCGTGCGTGTGTGTGTGTGTGTGTGTGTGTGTTGTCACAGATGATAAAAACCAAGCACTTTTACAACTCGCTGTACGTACTGATTCAGAAATTGAAACTTTTTATTTTTGTTTTAACCAGGTTCAGGTCCCGGATTTCAATGAACTAGAAAAAGAAAAAAAGACCTGACATTTCAGTAGTAAGTGGATTTTGGACAGTACTCTGGAAACCCTCTGTCTGTCTGTCAGTGATGTATTCGCGATCTGCTGACCCGGGTTCGATTCTTGTTCAAGAGGATTTTTCCTCGGGAGTTCATATCAGTGCAGACTCCACTCTCCCCAGAAGTCCCTCGGATGAGACTGTTAAACCGAGGCCCAGTGTGCGAACGCACGCAGATTTTTGGTTTTCAGAAGGCATGGTGGACAAAAAAACTGCAACAACGGACTTAAGGTTCTAATTCCTTACCCGAATAAAAGAATATTACACTCATGTTCACTCTGACCTCGTCTTCTATATATCCTGAAGGCGGAGACTGATTGTAAAAAAGCACATGGGTGCTTATTCATTATCCTCGAAATAAACGAATTTGTCATTGTCATTGTCTCGCGCACACGTTAAAACCCGTTCGGCTTTTCGGAAGAGTCGGCCATTGCGTGCCGGTGGGAACGGATGTCAAAATTGACAAAACTGCGTACACACGGGGGACTGGATGGAAAAAAAGCACACGATGCTTATTCCATTATCCTCGAAGTAAAAGAATAAAATAAAACAAAACAAAAATCAGTGGATTGACGAGAGGAGCAGTACTGTTCCCACAGCTGCGGTGCTTCACTTCAGTCCTGAACCTGACTGATCGTCAGGGTAGGCTAGTGCTAGTGGGGTTTTTTCTTCCTTTTTTTTGGTTTGTTTTTGCTATCACTTTTTCATTGAAGTCATTGTCAGGATAAATATTATGGTCATCGATGTGAAAGACGACTATAACGGCGATTTTTTTGTTATGCTAATGGTGAAGGTTGGAATAATATTGCTCTCTCTGTCTGTCAGTCTTTGTCAGTCTGTCTGTGTGTGTGTGTGTGTGTGTGTGTGTGTGTTGTGTCGTGTGGTGTTGTTTGTGCTTCTTCTCTCTCTCTCTCTCTTCATCTATCATTACTTCTCATTTCTTCTCATATTCTCATATCATATATTTCTCTCTCTCTGCTATCTATTCTGTATCTATCTATCTATCTATCTATCTCAGTATAAGTGGAGGGGGTGGGAGAGAGAGACGGAGAATGGTGGCGTGTGTGGTGTGTTATATATATATATATATAGTATTAGTGTGTGATTTTATATATATATATGTGTGTGTGTGTGTGTGATCGTTCTTTCGTCAAACTGTTTGTCTGTGCACGCATCTGAGAGAGAGAGAGACAGAGCGAAAGACAGAGAGAGGGAGATTCTTCAGCCCTAAACCCAGTCACTAGGACACCGCGTACAGAATGTATGCGTGCTCAGGATCAGGCAGCAGAATAATTCACCGGCACGCGTACATTCCACACCACACTACACCCTCTGTACTGAAGGGAAAGACGGAGGGATGAAAAGACAGAGACCCCAAAAGAGACAGAGAGGAGAGAGAGACAGAGAGACAGAGAGAGAGAAGAGAGAGACGAGAAGAAAGAAGAGAGAGAGAGAGAGAAGACAGAGACACCAAGAGAGAGAGAAGAGACCAAGAGAGAGAGAGAGGAGAGAGAGAAGAGAGAGAGAGAGAGAGAAGAGAGAGAAGACAGAGACACCAGAGAGAAAAGATACGAGAAGAGAGAGAAGAAGAGAGAGAGAGACAGAGAGAGAGATCAGAGACAGGACACCAAGAGAGAGAGAAGAAGACAGGGACACCAGAGAGAGAGAAAAGGGCAGAGAAAAAGAAGAGAGACACAGAGAGAGAACAGACAGACAAGAGAGAGAGAGATCAATGTCTTTCCTATTCTGCTTGAAAGTTTGTGTGTGCTTTGAAGAATCTCAGCTTGTATGCTGGTGGTGTGGTGTCTGTGTGTGTGTGTGTGTGCATGCTCGTTTCTGTGAAATGTTCACGTTGTAAAGGCTTGGTTAGCGATGCAGAGAGTTATTGCATGACTGTAGGAGAGAGCAGTGAGCGATTCTGCTCCAGCATGTCGGCTATAGATGTGCTCTAGGGGTGTACAGGCTTTACATTGATACTGTCCGAACTGTGGCACTGTCGGCTGCTGGCTATCAATCAAATGAACCCTGATGCCCATGACTTCCTTGATTGAGTGATAAGATTGAGAGATGAGGAGAGAGGGGGAGAGAGAGACAGAGAGAGAGAGAGTGTGTGTGTGTGTGTGTTTCTTTTTTTTCCCGATGATAATGGAATAAGCACTCATGTGCTTTTTTTATATCCAGTCCCCGTGTGTATGCAGTTTTGTACATTTTGTCATCCATTCCCACCGGCACACAATGGCCTATTCTTCCGAAAAGCGGAACGGGTTTAAACGGGTTTCAGCGCAGATGTTCCTTTTCTCTCTCTCTCTCTCTCTCTCTCTCTCTCTCTCTCTCTCTCTTCCTCTCTCTCTCTCTCTCTCTCTCTCTCTCTCTCTTTGTGTGTGTGTGTATGTGCGTGTGTGTGGTCGACCATTGGGGCATCACTGAAGATTTTGCAGCCAGCTTCCTCCACTCCTCGCGGTTGAGTTGTCAGCTTTCAGAACGATCAGGTCTCTGTATCCTTAACCGCTGGGCTATGGCGATCCTCAGTGACCAGAAGGATAGGGTGGGGGGATGTGTGTTGATAAGACAGAAAAGCCTGTGTTTGTGCCCCTGTAGTCCTGCCCCTAATAGCACAGGGCCAACTTCACAGCAAACCGTCATCAGGGGCCGGTGTGGGGCTGGTGAAGCAGACTGGTGGGGGACTCCATGCAGCACTAGCTGACAGCTGCAGTGTCCACCCACTAGACTGTCTGATTGAGGACGGCCTTCAGTCTGATGACTGACTGACTGGCAGACGACAGAGAGACAGACAGACAGAGGCAGAGAGAGACGAGAGGGAGAGAGAGAGAGACAGACAGAGGCAGAGAGAGACGAGAGGGAGAGACAGAGAGACAGACAGACAGAGGCAGAGAGAGACGAGAGGGAGGGAGAGAGAGACAGACAGACAGAGGATATAGATATATATATTTCTGAACTCTTGAACTGGTTTAATGTACATAGGCCTTAGGTCACACTACACTTTGAGGAGCAAAAAGGGAAGACACACACACACACACACACACACACACACACACACACACACACACAAATAAACAAAGAAATAACACTTCTTGTAAACTTTGATAGGAACTGGAGAGACACAGACAGAGAGAGAGACACACAGACAGACAGACAGACAGAGAGAGACCATCCATGCAGTGTGCCCAAGTTGACAGTTGATACCAACTGGTGGGGGCAGCAGCGGCCACAACAGGAGGGGAAATCAAGGAGGAGTGGATAGCCTGATAATCGTCATCGGCGACATTGCAGCCGCTGTTTTCGGGGAGACTTGCATTGCCGTCGTAGGGAGAGGTAGCTAGCCACCGTTTTCCTGGTATGTAGGTATGTACGTAGTCTGCTGGTCTGTGTGACAGAAAGGTTTTCTGGGGACGTTCTTTCCGTACAGACAACTCCTTTGCCGTTGATTATGAAACAGTGCGCTCAATGCCTGGTGCGCCTGGAACTGGGTTTATCAGCTGAACAGAAAACTAGCCCCCAGAACTGTGAATGAAGGGAGGGACTGAAGACGCGGGAGAGGGGGGGGGGGGGAGGTAGAGGAAGGGGGGAGGGGTAGGGGATCCAGCTTTGGAACAAACCGGACCGAGGACCTCACGATTTCTTAGCGGGAACGTCTCTACACTACAGAGTGTTTGTTGACTAGACTGACCTCACGCGTGGAAAATGATTATATAGAGAGCTAACATCCTACTATACCCGAGTATAGTGCTTAGACAGAAAACGTATCTTCTTTCTAGAAGGAAGAAAGTAAACGCACTACTGTGTTTGAATTTGTGCATAGACTGCGTCATTGACTTCTGACTACACTTTATTTCTACTTGTGTAGTCTTTGCTCGAGTTTCCTTTTCACCAAAAGCACAACCCCACTACCAGTAAGAATACTCTACTAACTAAACCTTTGTGTTGAACATTGTGAGTTACGGAGACTGTCCAAACAGTCATGTTGGCATACATACACGTTTCTACATACAGAGCAAATACTCAGGGTGGGGGGTCATCGAGGTAGAGCACTGTCTACAAAGCGACAAGTTGTTCAAGACCTATTCATAGCAGGACATGTTTGCCTCACCACCAGAACCATGGGTAGGGGCCTGCTTACACTCGTGTACAGGTCTTTCGGATGAGACTGTGAATTGGGGGCCTCGTGTGCTACATGCATTATTGTAGGAGACACTCCGATTGAAAATTCTGCACTTATTCCACACTCAGAACTGCAGGCATAGACATGGCAAAACCAGTACATTCAAACATTGGCACAGGGGGATATGTTGGGATAAACATTGGCACTGAGAAATCATGTTGGGACAGACATTGGCACTGAGAAATCATGTTGGGACAAACATTGGAACTGAGAAATCTGTTGGGACAAACATTAGCACACACAGATATGTTGGGACAAACATAAGCACAGTGAGATATGTTGGGACAAACATTGGCTCACACAGATATGTTAGGACAAACATTGGCACAGTGAAATATGCTGGAACAAACATTGGCACAGTGAAATATGCCACACATTGGCACAGCGAAATATGCCGCACAGTGAAATATGCCACACATTGGCACAGTGAAATATGCCACACATTGGCACAGTAAGATATGCCGCACATTGGCACAGTGAAATATGCCACACATTGGCACAGTAAAATATGCCGCACATTGGCACAGTGAAATATGCCGCACATTGGCACAGTGAGGCACCGTGGTCGAGTGGTTTAGGCGGTCAACTCGTGATCCAGAGGTCGCGGGTTCGATCCCCGCTCGGCTCGGTGTTGTGCCCTTGGGAAAGACACTTTACTCCTATTTTTCTCACTCCACCCAGGTGTACAAGTGGGTACCAGCTCTGCTGGGGAAGTATCTGGCGACAGACTAGCGTCCTGTCACAGGGGTGGTGAAACACCATCAGTTCGCTTAACGCTACAGAAACCGGGATAAGCTCCGGCTCTATGGGCCTTCTGGCTCGAAAGAACATACTACTACTACTTTGGCACAGTGAAGTATGCCGCACATTGGCACAGTGAAGTATGCCGGGACAAAGAGGCACTGTCTACAGGGGCTGCAGACAGAAGAATTGGCCTGACCTACTACTGTCAGTCATGGGAGTAAAACCCCACATACCAACACCAACACCAGGACCATGGGGTGTACACTGTCTTCAGCGGTACAAACTACTAGGTAAGGTGTACACTTCCTAAGTGACATCGTGACAGACGGACGACACAAAAGCCTGACAGGTGAGGGACTGGGTGTCTGACTGCCTACCTTTACTGCCAGCGTCTCTTTACCATTCCGCTGTTGAGCTGTCAAATCGCATTCGCTCGAACCACCAACATACGGACATAAACACACAGACATATACACACACGGAAAGAGAGACAGACATACAGACATGAACACACAGACATATACACACACGGAAAGAGAAACAGACATACAGACAGAGTACCTTTTACCCCAGATGTCGGTCACCCGTACCCCAATAATTATTATTCTTATTTTCAGCTTTGTGTGCAGTGCCATCCATTGGCAAATGGAAAACAACCAATTAAATTTAAATGCACCCCGAGTCGTCCTCTTCAGCAGTCAGTTTAGCTTATCACTAGGTTCACCCCACATTGCAGAGAAAGCTCTCTGTCACTCTTTTGTTGTGGGTGGTGGTTGTTGTTGTTACTGTTTCTGGTCGTTGTTCTCTGTTACATCTGTCGTGTGCACTAGTACCTTTTCCTGTCCAATTTTCGCTTGTCATGCAAACAGTTTTAGGGTCTGAGTTTTAGGGTTTGCTTTGACATAGTTTGTAAATTTGCTCGCTCCTTTGACTCTTGGGTTTCTTTTGTGGTATATGTGTGTGTGTGCGCGTGCGTGTGTGTGTGTGTGTGTGTGTGCGCGCGCGCAGGTGTGTGCGCGCGTACCATGTACTTGTTTTGACCAGTGCGTAGAGTGCGTGTGTCTGTGTGGAAGTATTCATAGTCTTTGCTTGTTCTAATTATAAGGGGCGTGAGGAGGGTTAGGAGTATTCTGGAAGTTTATTATTGTAGAGGCTGTTCAGATTGCAGCAGCGGTGTGGTAGTAGTAGCAGTAGCAGTGGTAGTAGTAGTAGTAGTAGTAGTAGTAAGTAGTAGTAGTGGTAATAGTAGTTAGTAGTCGTAGTAGTAGTAGTAGTAGTGGTGGCGGTGGTCGTGGTGGTGGTCGTGGTGGTGCGGGTAGCAGTAGTAGTAGTGGTTGTTGTTGTAAGTAGTAGTAGTAGTTGTTGTTGTTGTTGTTGTCAGCAGCAGCAGCAGCGGTAGTAGTAGTTGTAGTCAAGACTCAAGATTACTTTAATGTCTCAACTAGAGAAATTACGACTGGTAGTAGTAGTTTAGTAGTCATCGTCGTCGACGTCGAGGTAGTAGTAGTGGTGGGAGTGGTGGTAGTAGTAGTAGTAGTAGTAGTGTAGTAGTAGTAGTGTAGTAGTAGTAGTAGTAGTAGTAGTAGTTAGTAGTGGTAGTAGTAGTAGTGTGGTAGTAGTATAGTAGTAGTAGTTAGTAGGTAGTGTGTAGTAGTAGTAGTAGTAGTAGTAAAGTAGTAAGTAGTAGTAGTAGGTAGTAGTAGTAGTAGTAGTTGTGTAGTAGTAGTAGTAGTAGTAGTAGTAGTAGTAGTGTGGTGGTGTGGTGGTGTGTGGTGGTGGTAGTCGTAGTCGTAGTAGTAGCAGCAGCAGCAGCAGCAGGTGGAGTAGTTGTAGTAGTAGTAGTAGTAGTAGTAGTAGTAGTAGTAGTAGTAGTAGTAGTAAAGACACCTGTGGTCATCTGAAGGCTGTTGTACACAGCACACCTGGTCGTCTGTCTGTCTGTCTGGGAACACCTGTGGTCCGCCATTGGCGCTGGTCTTGAAGCTCTAGACAGGAAGTCATTCCCCAGACTTCCTGTAGTACATTAACACTTCTTGTGTGTCTGTGTGTGCGTGTGTGTCTGTGTCTGTGTGTGTGTGGCTGTGTCTGTGTGTGTGTATGCGTGTGTGTGTGTGCGTGTGTCTGTGTCTGCGTGTGTGTCTGTGTCTGTGTGTCTTGTGTGTGTGTGTGTGTGCTGCAGTGGCTCGGTACGGTGTTAACCTAAGCAAAGGTACAACCCTCTTGCCAGATAGAAACAGTGAAAATCAGACTTCAACATTTACCTTTCCTTCTCTGTGTGTGTGTGACTGCTGTGTACATACAGAGGGAAGAAGTGGGCAACGGTACACGCATTTGGGGACTTTCAGAGGTTTGATAATTGTTGTAACCAGGGGCTTGATTGATTGGTCCCTGTACTTTGACCTCCAGAGCTAGGGGGGATAGTGTCTCTCTTTTTTTGCAGTGCACCTGTGGACGTGAATATTTATTGTCTTTCTAGCTCTCTTTCTGCAGGCAGCTCAGGTGGATTCTTTGTTCAACGGGTCAGTGTGTGGCACTGTCCTTTAAAAGAACGTTGCCTGGGTTAAAGGACAGGACCCTGGTCCTTTACGGCAGT